>JAOTQR010000092.1:2042204-2059247 GCA_025774065.1 Solanum ossicruentum | reverse complement strand
GGGGCCCAATTGGTCGGCGGGCGTTGGCTTGGCCCTGGTAGGATTTAATGGCCCAAGAAAGGCGAAACAGGCGATTTCGGCCAATTTCTGTGGGTGCTAGCCCACGTATTCTGGCTCTGCATGGGGTTTCGGGCAAAGATTCCCGAAAAACCATATGGCTGGGTCGACAACAAGCCAGCAAGTGGCCCAGGTGGCCGGCGGGCGTTGGCTTGGCCCTGGTAGGACTTTATGGCCCAAGGAAGGCAAAACAGGCGATTTCAGCCAATTTCCGTGGGTGTTAGCCCACGGATTTTGGCGCTGCCTCGGGTTCCGGGCAAGGATTCCCGAAAAACCATATGGGTGGGTTGGCGACTCTCCCGGCAAGCAGCCCAGGTGGCCGGCTAAGACTCCTCTTATGGGATTTCACTGATTATGTTGTTATTTCTAAATTTGTCAATCTTTATATACCTGGAATACTCAAGATTTCTCTTCGTTCAAGAGTTTATGAAAATATGTATGTTACCTCTGTCTAATGAGTGTCTTCTTTGTCGATACTTTATCTTTTCTAGTTTTGATGCACTTCACTTGGTCTAGGTTTCAAGCCTTCCTCTCTCTATTGCCTTGGCTTGGATAGCATGTACAACTTCTTATCTTCGTCGTCATCTCCAGCTGCTGCAACAAGCATCCATAAGTTGTTTGAATCACAATTCCACCATTAATCTCCTTGATGTCCTTCTCTTTGGCCGGTCATAACCTGAGCTCTGACAAACAATAAGCCCCATCTAATCTTTGGCCGGTCATACTAAGTCCTCTTATTTCCCTTAATCTCTAAATCCATAAGCAAGAGCTAATGTTGAGTTGTAAGATTCTCATTGCAGAGGCATATATCTCCTTTTCAAAGGAGTAACTAATCAATTAAGACTATCTAGATGCTTATGATTCAATTCAGTAGTAGGAGGCAAATCTTATGCTAAAGAATTAAAATACAGAAGTATGTGCTTTAGGTGAACATATATCTATGTCTGCCGATAAAGCACGAAGAGTAATTGATCAAATTAGCGGACGTTCCTATTAGGAAACACTTATGATACTAGAACTCATGCCCTATCGAGCATGTTATGCCATCTTGAAATTGGTTTATGCTGCAGTAGCAAATGCTAGTTACAATCTGGGTTCCAGCAAAACCAATTTAGTCATTAGTAAAGTCGAAGTCAATGAAGGTACTATTATGAAGAAATTGAAACCTCGAGCTCGAGGATGTAGTTTTCCGAAAAAAAGATCAACCTGTCATATAATTATTGTAATGAAAGATATATCTTTAGATGATGAATATGGCGAGATGTATTCAATAAAAAAAACGAGATGGAAAAAAAAGTCTATAGCTATGACGTATCGTGATATGTATAATAGCGGGGGAAATCTGAGTCTTAATTATCGTACTACACAAGGTAACCAAATGGACCCTCTTTCTGAGGAGAACTCGAATTGCAATTACCAACTCTAACTCGAATTGCAATTACCAACTCTAACAACCTTTGCAAAGTCCAAACAGAAGATTCATCCTTCCTTTCAATCTCCAAAATTAGAATTATGTGTATATCGTCTGTTTTAATCACCTCCTAGCAGTGGTGAACCTTAATTTATTTTTTATATTTACGTAATAACGTTCTTCGAGTAGTTCGTGTATCTACTTCTTAAAATTTTAAAACCCCTTTAAAAAAAAATTCTGGATCTACCATTGTCTCCTAGGAATAACTTCTCGATGGTTAATATACCACTAACAACTTTGTTCAATTTCTCCCATAAAGTCATTTTTACCCTTTTCCATATAATAAATTATTCCAATAATATTCTTTATTATAAATATTGTACTTATATATTAAAATACTTGATCAAAATCTTTAGAGCTACAGTTGATAATGATTCTAATTCTTAAAATGATTATTTATTATATTATTAAAAAAAATGATTATTTTTTCCATCAATCTTGGATGGAGCCAAAGATTCACTATTTTTTTATTTTGAAATATGATGAAATAAAACAAAATGACTCTTTAAACTGTCTGTGATTTTTTTTTTAATTGTGAAGTAGCAGTTAGTCAATGCAACTTTCGACGTTCATCATGAGTCATCCGAAAATAGTCGCTCTATGTTTTAAACATAGGGGTCAGGCTGCGTACATCCGATCCCCTTATCCCGCAATGGGCGGGACCTTTGAATTGTTGTTGTTGTTAAAAAAAAAAAAGAAAAAAAGGCAAGGTTATAAAAGGTAACTCACAAAGAGGCTTATGTTTGAATTCTAGTTAACTCACAAACTCGCAATCCGCCATTTCTGAATTTTACATTTCTTCCAAAGAGACCCAAAATTTTCCGATGAAAGTTTTGATTTTGGAATTTTGGTGCTTCTTATTGTTGCTAGGGTTTAAGATTCTTCAACATTGAAATTTTGTAAACAGAAAAAGACAAGCGCTTTGGTATGGAATGTGTAGGTACGCAAAAGAATCCTAATTTATCAATTTTTGTGCGTTTCATACCTAAATAGTTTATTGTGGTCTGTTCTATCCTTGATGTATAGAGTTGTCTAGTATATATCCCATGAAATTAGTCGAGGTGGGCGAATGCTGACCCAGATGCTAGGATCATGAAGAAAAGTAGTTTATTGTGTGTTTATGTTACTATTAGATTATAACTCCCTTTAGATTGAAAACCCTTGATTGGATGTCTGAAAATGTTCATAACTTGCTTTTAGAGGCATGTGAGTGATGAAATAGTCTTAAAAATGAGTTCATGGTAGTTCAAGGGTTCTGTGAACACTCAAATACTTGCAAAACAGTGTCCATGTGTACAGTAACATGGAACTGTTTAAATTAGGTGTGATTCTAGGTTTCTTGGTATAGAGTGACTCTGTGAAAGAAACAGTAATCTATTACCATTTTGCGAGTTTCATATCTAAAATTGTTTATTGTGTGTTCTTGTTACCTTGGACTATAAATCCCTTTAGATTAAAAACCTTGATTGGATGTCTCAAAATGTTTGAGATAACTTGCTAAGAGGCACATGGGCGATGGGAAAAGTCTTAAAAAATTTTAAGGATTCGACACAAATGCTACAGTATTTTTGGAGAGTCCAAGCAACATAGCTTATGATAATTAGGCCAATATATTGGTGCTCTTGCATTGGTGTAACTGACAGATGCTAGTCAACATTACTTGATCCAATTATACTACAGGCTACATTATTGAATTTATTCGAGTTGTTCAATTTTGCAATCTGTGTTTGTATTCTTTATTAGGTTCTGCCTGCTTTAAGAGAGAAGCAGGATGCTGAGTTGATGTTGTGGGAGCTTGTGAAGAGATGGGAGAATCATAAACGTATGATCAAGTGGCTCTCACTGTTCTTCCTTTATCTTTCACTGCGTTATATTCGCGGGAACTCACTACCTACACTGAATGAAGTTGGTTTAACATGCTTCCATAATTTGGTTTGTTTCTTGCCTATCCTAATTCTGGATTAGAATTCGTCATATCTTTGTTATGTGGGGAACTTATTTCTGTTTTTTGTTGCCAGTAGGTTTATCAGGAGTTGAGCCTTAAAGCTACAAATGCAGTTATTGTGCTGGCAAGTATCAATTCCATTTTCCTGATTCCTATGATACTATATGCTAGTTATGAGTTCTGATTAAGAGTTGGCTTGTACCAGATTGGAAAAGAACGTGAGGGTGAGCAGATTGATAGAGCTTTATTGAAGAATGTTCTTGATATATTTGTTGCAATTGGAAGGGGAGGAATGGAGTACTATGTGAATGACTTTGAAGATACAATGCTTAGAGATACTGCAGCTTATTATTGTCGAAAAGCTTCAAATTGGATCGTGGAAGATTCTTATTCGGATTATATGTTGAAGGTACAACTCGTTTTTATAATTCTCTGTAAATAGTTGGTTATTGCTTTAAGTTGCCTGAGTAAATTGTGATATCCATGCTTTGCTAACACAGGTAGAAGAGTGCTTGAAGAAAGAGAAGGATAGAGTGTCTCATTATCTCCACGTTAGTAGCGAGACAACTTCTGGAGGTTAGCACTGAAATTAACCCTTCTTTTCTGTTTGAAGCTGAGGAGAAGTTTCTTCTTATTTTTGTGATACTAGTAAGCCAGTCAAATCGTAACTGTTATATTGCTTAAAGCTCATCTTCTTCTCTGGTGCAAGGTGTGGTCGGTCAATGATATTTTAAATTTTGTTCAAGGAAATAAAACATGAAAAGCTAAGTTATTGTTTGTTTGCTCTTTAAAGTATCACTTGATAGATACTTGACTTGGAGTTTGTCATGTTGAAAATCTTCCTTTAGTTGGATTTGTTTTCAATGCTGAGACCAAATTTTTGCTGCAGAAAATGAAAAACGAATTATTGGTTGTGTATGCCAATCAGTTACTTGAGAAGGAGCATTCTGGATCCTGTGCTTTGCTTAGAGATGATAAGGTATTGATTTCTTGTTCTGCTTTTTAACTGTTAGTTTTCTGGTAGTTCTGATTTAAATGCTATTTGTTGCTCTCTCTCTCTCTCTCTCTTTCTCTTATGCCTTACTGCCTGATACGAATCAGAATGTGTGGAAATTGAAAGAAACCCTAAGTTTGAAGAACAAGAAATAAAAGATAGAAAATAGACACGAGTACTAAACTGATAGACAATAATGGCTATGTGAAAAAAAGAGCTTCTGTTAAGAATTCAAAAACAAGCATCAAATCTGTATGACAACCCTCAAGAGGAAAGCTTCCTAAAGCAAGCAGTCTAAGATAACCCTCAAGCGGAATGATTCCACAAGCAAGCCACCCCATCAACATTGTCCTAATCTAAATGGGCTACTTCCAACTATTTATTGTTTTAGGGGACTTAAGAGGTCTGTTACAAAATTGCCCCAAAGTGGCATCTGAATAATGCTAATGGAGCAAAGTGTTCTGCCATGGTAATATGACCTTCTTGGTCTATATGCGATGCCAAGGATGAGAATCTGGATAGACTATCTGGTCCCTATAGGGACTGTATGTGGAATGCTGTACAGTGGATGCATGACCGGGCTTGCCAGTATTTCAGCTTTCCTCTTGCTCCGGAGTACAGTTCCCTAGTGTGGATCATATGAGACCTTCATGGAGCGGACTTGGCTCCACTCCATCCGTGACAGTCTCATCTGCCAACTCTCCTCGGTTCTGAGTATTCCTTTAGGTGGATCCTTATGTTGTTGGCCTTCATCCCTTCCTTCCAAGCACATTCTAAGCGTCCAAGGTTGGAGGATTGAAGTAAAGCCCTTGAACTCCTTACCTTGGCTCGGTATGCAAGTTCTGGAGGCATCTTGGAACATATCGCAACTACTCTCTTTTGTTCACGCAGGTAGAGGATTTATCTCGAACGTATAGGCAAGTCTTCAGGATTCTGAATGAATTGGAACCTGTTGCTAATATGTTTAAACAAGTATTTTGATTTCTACGACAAATAAAGATTAGTCAAGTATTTAGTTTTGTTGCTTTGGCATAACATATGTCGACTATACATATTCCACAGCATGTCACTGCTGAAGACATGGACTTGGTGCAACAGGCTGAAGATGCTGCTAGCAACAAGCTGAATTATCCATGTTCCCGTTACATATTTTTAATGGTTTTCACTTAAAGGGCGATGTTTTATCTGAATATACAAGGGTCTATTGAGTTGTGAGTCCAAGTCCTTAATTTTTCAATAGGTAAAAACTGCAGTAGGGAGGTAGAATGCAAGAAACACCATTAACAGAATAAAATGTAGCTAGCTGGGATCTTGGGGTGTAAGGTAGATAAATTACCAAATGTTTATTTGGACATGCCATTGGGAAGCAAACACGAAGAATCGGTTATCTGTTATGAGATAGTGGAGAAGACTGAAAATAAGTTGGCAAATTGTGGAAGACAATAATACTTGTCTCTTGGAGGTAGGCTCACTTTGATAAATGTAGTTCTGGACTCATTACCCACATATGTGATGTCTCCGTTCCCCATTCCATTAAGTGTGGCCAAGATGCTGACAGATTAAGAAGGAATTTTCTTTGGTTTGGGTACCGAGAGGGAAAGGGGCATCACTTAGTAGAATGGAAGATTGAACTATTACACATGCTTTCCCTGATCTGGCCAATATACTTTGGAAGGACCTATGGATTGGACAGAAATGCAAGTTTTCCCTGATCTGGCCAATATATGCACTAACTGGGAGGTTACAGTGTCTGATAGGTAGCTTTCTGGAGCTATTGCAGATGATTGATAGTTTCAAAGGCACTACTACAAATGATGACACTTTTAGATGGAAACATGATAAGGATGACGAGTTCTCTGTAGGTAGAATTCATTGGAAAGACGTATCCAGGGGGCTACCATAGTTCCATATGGCTCCTACTAGAGCTAAGTACGCCCGAGGCTAGAGAGACAAATAACCGTATGTTTCTCCATTTTAAATATTCTTCAGTTTACAGAAACGAAATGGTCAATGCTAGAGCACACAATAGACTTGTTGAGTTGCTGGATTAGGAGACGGGATAGCAAAACACAGAAGAAAAGGGAATGATCCCATACCACACTGTATCTGGTGGACTATCTGAAGGTAGAGGAATGGAAGAAGCGCCGTGGATATATTCAACGCTATTCAGAAAATCAAAGGGAACGTACGTGAATTTGAAAGCGTTTGTAAAATTAAGTGCGCAGTTATATGAAGTTCCTTTTCTGCTTGATGTCCCTACAATTTCAAGAAATCTTTGTTCCTGATAATAATTTGTTGTGTTAAAAGTGTTGATATGTGTGTTCTTGCCACAGGCTGAAAGTTCGGGCTTGCAGATGATACCATAATGCAACCTTCAACTTCTGTTTCAGCATTTCAGCAAATGTTCTTCGGAGTCTATCTTTCATGTCGTGTTGTGTTTTGTTCTCTATAACAATATTTCACTATTTTTCACGACTCTATCGACGCATTAAACATGTGGATGTCTGCATTTCTTCCTTTGTTAATAGTTACTTGGCTTGTCCAGTTGTAAATTTCCTGTTGAGATTTTGATAGTCTTGGTTGTCTAAATAAAGAATGATGAACAGGTTGATTACATAATGCATCCAATTAACAAAGAATCGTCTGGTTTGAGGTATAAGGTATAATAATCCAGAGATAAAATGTAGGATTATTTTATCTTATATTTGGTTGGAGGTATTAAGTAGTCCTTAGATTATTTATGTCAGCAGTAGTGTTGGATAAGTTATCTAATATACATAATTGAATATTTTATTTTAAGATAATTTATTCCAAAATAATTGGGACAAATTTGTTCCCAACCAAATGATCCTTCGGAGATATCAAAAAATATGAAATTATTATACCTTAGTTTTACCCATTCATTGAATATGATCCTATATGGATTATTAATGACTTCAATTTCCTATTCACTAGATATTAGATCATATATCCAATGCTAATTCTAAGATATTTGATTGGAATTAAGCTCAACTTCTAGGCTTAAAATTGAAATTTCAAATATCCTAGTGGATTTATTCACTTCAAACTAGTAGAATGTCACTGGGTATGTTGAGGGTTTTAGGAAACAGCCTCTCTACTTCTACGAGGTAGCGGAAAGGTCTGCGTACAATCTACCCTCCCCAGATCCCACTTGTGGGATATCACTGGGTATGTTGTTGTTGTTGTTGTAAACTAGTAGAATGTCCCAACCTAGTTACTATATAATCAAGTAGAGATTAATATTTTATTTGGATGATAGTGGTGAGAGGAGAATTATTTAGACATTTGATTGGAATTAAGCTCAAGTTATAGGTTAAAAATCAAAATTCGAAAAATATTCAAGTCGATTATTAGATCGAACTGAAGAAATATGAATTAATTCAAGCTTGTTTGAATTGAACTTTTTTCAATTTGAAAATGTTAAATCTTAATTGAAATTTTCATATCCACTCTGATCTGTTAGAACATTCAACCCTAGTGACTGAATAATTTAGTAAAAGAGGAAAAAGGAAAAGAAGTAATGTAAAACATGTATAATCAAGTAAAGATTAATATTTTATTTGGATGATAGTTGTGGGAATGGAGAATTACTTAAGACATTTGATTGGAATGACGCTCAATTTATAGGTTCAAAATCAAAATTCGAAATATCCAAGTCGATTATTAGAAATCGAACTGAAGAAATATGAACTAATCCTAGTTTGTTTGGATTGCAATTTCTTCAACTTCAAAAACATAAAATCCCAATTTTAATTTTTTTATCCACTCTGAACTGTTAGAACATCTAACCTTAGTCACTAGACAACTTGTTATAAAGACAAAAGAAGGAAAAGAAGTAATGTTAACCATGCTAATCAAGTTGTAATTAATATTTTATTTGGATGATAGTGATGAGAATAGACAACTACTAAGATATTTGACTACAATTAAGCTCAGCTTATTGGCATATCGAAATTCGAAATCGAAAATCAAACTGAAAAAATCTTATCCAGTCCCACCTTATTTGGATTGAATTTGAATTATAATTTCTTTAATTCGAAAAACATAAAATCCTAATTGAAATTTTCATATCCTCCCCTAATTATCAGAACGTCCAGTCTTAGTCACTAAACAACTATATATATATATATATATATATATGACAATTTCAAAAATTT
This sequence comes from Solanum ossicruentum, assembly GCA_025774065.1. Lineage (NCBI taxonomy): Eukaryota > Viridiplantae > Streptophyta > Magnoliopsida > Solanales > Solanaceae > Solanum > Solanum ossicruentum. The sequence continues at coordinate 2,050,602 of JAOTQR010000092.1, read as the reverse complement.
TCATACTATGATCAAAATATGATGGCCATTAGTCAAGCAGGCCCCTATCGTCTAGTGGTTTAGGACATCTCTCTTTCAAGGAGGCAGCGGGAATTCGAATTCCATGGGAGGGGGGATAGGGTACTACGAGAAGAAGTTGATCATGCACTACCGATAAGTCGAAATTTGATTCTTCCCAAGTCAATGTTCGAGTGGTTAACGGGGATGGACTATAATTCGTTGACAAATATGTCTACACTAATTCAAATCCAGCTTGGCCCAATAATTTATCAATTATGACATGAGATAATATAACCCCTTTCGTACTTAAAAATACCCGATTCAAATCAAATTTTCTACTAGATCCTCTATTTCCCTGGGATTAAATGATTTGGGATATTTTGCTACTCCATAGTAATAAGCTGTAATTGTTGAAAAATGTAATTGTAGTTTGAGCCAGCCCATGAGGCTTTCACATGATCAAATGGCTTGAATTTTGGTCCATTAATGGACCACTACACACTAATTCACAACAAGAATGTTGGATTAGAGGCCCAGTGTACAGATCAAATATTAATGAAGAGTTCAAATATTCAGTGGATGACTCACACCACTTGCCAATTAAAATTTTGTTTTGGAAATTTCTTTCTTCATATTAGAGTCAACTCTACACAAAGTAGAGACAGGTTCAAGATATTAAATTAATATAAGATATATAGACATTTCAACTTAGTTTCGTGTAACAACTATCTTTAGATAGAATTGCACAGGAGAGATAGTAGGTATATAAGTATACATGTCTTACCTACTATTGGCGCGTTCTAAAGTTGTGCGAGCCAGGCCCAAAGTGGACACTAGTGGACTGGATCATTATAAATGGTTTCAAAGTCATTCTTGTGTTAGCTTTGTCGATATGGGTCAGATTTCTACTGAGATTAGGCAAATCTCGTATGGTGGGGCAAACCTCAACGAGTACGCTGAGTCCATAGAGGGGGCGTATATAACAACCCATCTTTAGATAGGAGTCCCACATCAGCAAAACATAAGAGCAATGTTGAGTATATAAGTAAACATGCCGTACCTACTAATAACGCGTTTTAAAGTCGTATGGGCCTAGACCCAAAGCGGACAATATCACTAGCAGACTGGGCCGTTACATTTTGATTGACGATTTAACACTTTAATTTTGAAAATGTATATCTAGACATCTTAATTTGGTTTAAGTTGGCTCCGTAAACACTCCAACTTTAAAAATGCACTCCCTTAAAAGTGTTTAGATGTACATTTTCAAAGTTAATATGTTCGCAAAATACACCTGTATTGAATTGAAGTTTCTAGATGGTTACGATGAAAGTTAGGATGTACAACTGTCGGCGAAGGCCTAGTTAAAGTACATCTATGTATTATACCCTGTAAATTTTATTCATTTCTATGACGATTTTAAGTTGATATGCATTTTCAATAAAATACATGGCTTAAAGTCAAACCTTACAAAAGGTCTAAATACTTAGTTCATTTTATTTTATATATTTTAATTTGACTCCACATGAAATTCAGGATATATAAAGAACTTTTAATACAATTGTCTTAAATTAAATGTGTGTGTAACAATAAAAAAATATTCTTTGAACAAACATGCCATGTTATAATTCTTATAGGAAAAATGTGCTTAAGAATAAAACAGAAAGTAAAATTAGATTATTTATTTTTTTTGGAATATATAAGCAAATTACCACAAATAAATTATAACAGAGGGAGTATTTGATAAGATATGTATATTAGCATAATGTGACAATCCAACCAAAAGGCATGAAAGACAATAAAATATACATTGTACTTCAAAATAATTATAGCTCCATTAGACAATATTAGCTTGATCTTTTTTTTGTTTTTTTTTTTTTAAAAAATAGGTATTTGAAATTGAAATTTTATAAGACTATACATATATTGAAATTATATTTGGACATTAAAGTTTAAGGGTGTTCATATTACAAATCTTACTAGAACTGCTCGTTTTTTATCAGAAGCTTGTGATTTAGTTTTTGACGCAGCAAGTAGGGGAAACCAATTCTTAATTGTTGGTACCAAAAATAAAGCAGCTGATTCAGTAGAGTGGGCTGCAATAAGAGCCCGGTGTCATTATGTTAATAAAAAATGGCTTGGCGGTATGTTAACGAATTGGTCCACTACAGAAACAAGACTTCATAAGTTCAGAGACTTGAGAATGGAACAAAAAACAGGGAGACTCAACCCTACCGTGGTACACGCCAATAAGACCACCAAAGGCCTTTGTGGCACTAGTTTACCACAGAAGTCATTGGTGATCATTGCTCCGATGGTTTCGCCCGAAGCATCGTACCAATGATCACCCATGATTTCTGTGGCACACTAGTGCCACAAAGGCCTTTGGTAGTCTTATTGGCGCATATCACGGTGGGGTCTTCGATTGGGATGAAGTCGTAACAAGGTAATCGTAGAAAAACCTGTGGCTGGATTGAATCTTTCGTGATGGGAATGCACTCTTCCCCCCAACTTTTCAACATAGGGGGCAGTACAAATATGTGGTTCTTGGCAAAAGTTAATAAATTCACATGACTATATCAATAATCATTACACTAGATCTACCCTCTGACACATGTCATAAAAAAGCTAGTAGGAGAAGCTTCGAGGACACGTGTCTTATATGTGCATTAAGTGCCTTCAACTCAAACTATATACATAATCAAATAATTTTAAACAAGTAATAAAATGATAATATTGATCTTAAATTAATTAGTATATATATCGAGAGTCTTATGTCATTGAGATATTTTTAGTTCGAAACAATCCTTGTAATCTGTTTTGAACATATGGACAAATTTTACAAAGAGGTCCAAGTTGATTGTTGAATCGAGTAATAGGAGACTATCTAATCTTGTGTCGTACCTAGTGGAGTGCTTGACCAACCTAAATGAGGAAATTGGTGGACGAAAAATCAAATAAAAACATCTCGAACGAATGACAACAAAGAAAATGTATGTGTACTTCTCACAAGATTGTGACCGAAGGGTTGTTGGTATATCAACATTATTACTCACTAGCTTAGAATTTTGAATACGTCTCTGTTTCTGAATAAAAAACGCGATAATAGGGATATGTCAATACCAAAATGGTCAAAGCATGCAGCCAATCAAAATAGGCTAGTACTTGGTACTTTTATTATGGTCCCTAAGTGGGCTAAACCTTGTGAATTTCACCTGGCTAAGTCAAATAAATGCCCTGTAAAATGGTCCTATTAGTAGTTTCATTTGAATAAACCAATAAGGTCCCCTCCCATCTCCCATATACATATTTTCACAAGGTTTTATATTCCTTTTTTTTTTAAAAAAATATTGTGACAATACAAAGAATTATATGTTCATACTTATGAAACCAAGTGACATGCCCATCATCATTGACTTTTCAATTCAACTTTCAATTGAATCTTCGGCTTTGGAGGCTTGATATTTTTGAGATGAGGATCTTCTGGAAACAGTCTCTCTATTTCTATGAGTTAGTTGTAAGGTCTGCATACATCTTACACTCCCCAAACCTCACTTATGGGATTCCACTGAGTATGTTATTGTTGTTATGTCAATGCGAATTCAAAAGTTTAAGAAGATAAGTACAATACTGTAGATTGAAAAGCTCTTGAATAATAAAATCAAGATTGAACACTACATACGTTTATCTCCGATGATTAAATTCATAGATGATCTGATAGTGAAGATAAAAATCTTTTCGATTTTCAAGAATACAACTAGCGAACAACAAAAATATTGGACCTATCATAGTCAACTAAATTACATTAACATAGATTTATTACAAATACTACCAAAAAAGAACCACCCCACCCCAATTATAGTAGATAATAATTTTCTTTTTTTTCAAAAAAAAATTATTTAGTCTTTAAGATTTTTGTCTATTTTTGGTAGCTAAGGGATTAAGATGATAAGACTCAATCTGAAGAAACCCCAAGTTAGTCACTTTCCATGAGTAATTATGGCATTGGACTTGAAGCACAAAATGCCCAAAAACCTATCCATTTTGATAGGCATTGGTACGCGTGATAAGATACGAAAATATTTTATTTTATTTTCACAGCCGGATGGAGTCAAAGATTTACTATTTTTTGGTTTTGGAGTATGATGGAATAAAGCCAAATGACTCTTTAAACTGGCTGCACTTCTTTCAATGGTGAAGTAACAGTTAGTCAATGCAACTTTCGACGCTCATCGTGGGTCATCCAAAAATAGTTTATCTATGTTTTAAACATAGGGATCAGGCTGCGTACACCCGACCCCCCCATAGCCCGCAATGGATGGAAGCCTTTGAGGCAATAGGGTAATGTTATTATTGTTGTTAGTATATATTTTATTTTTAAAGTTAATTCTGAATATCGCTCTTTCTTTCATTAAACTTAAAATCATTTTTATCCCACTTTTAAAATAAGATAGATTAACTTAAAAAATATAATTTCAAAATAATTTAATCCGCAAATCAAACTATATATACTATTGTATAAATGCAAATTTATCACGTTCGAAGTTTGTGGTCATTTCCTAGCATATTCTTAAAAAAATGGTCCATCAAAATATTTAATAATTTTACGAGAAAGATTCACCCTATCTATTTGATTAAGATTGATTGCAACCATGGGATAAAAAGTAAGAATTTGTGTTCTATACACTGACAATATGTAATTGATTTATAATTATATTACATTTGATTTGAAAATAAATTAATAGTTTGTCATAATTGATTAATATACAAAATGTATTTTATATGTTGTCAACAACAACAACAACAATAACATACCCAGTTATATCCCATAAGTGGGGTCTGGAGAGGGTAGACTGTACGCAGACCTTACCGCTACCTCATAGAAGTAAAGAGGTTGTTTCCTAAAACCCTCAGCTCAAAACCCATAATTACTTTATATGTTGTCAATATATATATAATTTAAATTACCATCTTACTCAAATTAATCGTTATGACTATCTTTCTCACATCCCTTAATGAAGTAGAAGTGAGATCCAAATGTTTAATTCCCTTATTGTAGTTAACCTTGTCGTACGGTTTGGGTAAAACTTAGGTTATCATGGAGACAGATTCAAGAGTTAAATTTTATAAATTTGTGGTTTAAAATTTTATTTGATTTATTGAATCTAAATTTTATCAATACTCAATTTGATATATTAAATTTAAAATTTATTATTCATACTTATTACTGAATTTTTTACGTACATATATAATATATACTGAAATTATTTGGTTTGAATAAACTCATAACTTATATACACTATACATCCGACTATGATTCAATTAAAAAAATGATGGAGATTTTGTCAAAGAATGGTTTTGTTTCTTTGTAGGAAATGGAATTTAGGCTTTTTTAAGGAATAGAATACCATATTCTTGATATGAGGATATATCAGATAGCTGCGGAGTTATCCTTTGTCGAGGGGTGTCAAGCGACATTTTTCGTCAGAATATTACATTATATATGTAAGTTAAATTTTAATTTTATATATATATATATATTTAATTTGACACTTCTTAACATAAAGTCAAGAATTAAAATATTTTTTTACTAATTATTGTTGGAAATAATTACTAATTATTATTTAAATTCTTAAAGCGACAATTACTTTGGAACAGAGAGAGTATATCTTAAAACATGAATGAGAATAAAATAATCCAAATTTCCTCTTAATTAATAAGTATTTCTTTTAAAATGTATAAAAGAGAAATACGATAAATAATTTGAGATAGTATAATAAATTAATTTCCACTTAGGAAGCTAAAATTAATATTAATGCAAAGGTTAAAGTGCTAAAGCATGGGTTTAGAGAATTATAGTTAAATCATTAAAACTAAAGTTCAACTATAAATCATACATTAATAGTGGATTAAAAATAGCATTAGTGCTATGCATGATTATGGCACGTACCATGCTTATAATTAACATGGGATAACAATTTGACTAATCATGACCTCTTACAACTAATCTCAACTGAAAATTACACACTAATGTGACATCGGTACTTTTCAAAAGTCAATTTGACTAATTTTTAAAATTAAATTTGATAGTTTAAAATAATAATTAAAAAAAATTGATATTATTGATTGCTATTTTTTTCGTATCAATAACAACAACAACATGCCCAATTAAATCCTACATGTGGGGTCTGAGGAGGTAAAATATATACCGACCTTATTACTACCTCATAGATCAGAGATAAAGAGATTGTTTTCGGAAAAACCCTCAACTCAATATATCAGTCTCAAAAGCAAAAGATATAAAGCGTGAAAAAACTAACTAAAGTGGAAAGCAATTGATAATTTTATAAATACAACAAAGTAACAAAAAAATGATGAAAAATAACAACACAATATATAATTTTTTTCATATCGGTATAATAAAAAATAAAATTTATATAGTTTAACTGTGTAATAAAAATTATGACAACTAAAAAAGGAGCGGGGAGCAGCATTTTAGTGCCACATGCAAGGCAGTTTAATTATATTATGGCAAGTACTATGCTTCAAATTAACATGGGATCACCATTTCACTTATATTAAATTGAATAAATTAATTTGATATTTTGAATTTTGATGTTTTAAAATTATACCAAAAAAAACTATGTTTGCAATTCTATTCATATAAATATAATAAAAAATATATATCTTAAAATATAGATTAAAGTCTATATAATTCGACTCTTACAAAATACAAATTAAAATATGACAAGAAAAAATAAACTGAGAGAATTGTTCTTCAGAAATCATACTTAAAAAATGTTAAACTCGATCATTGTAGACCTAACAACAACATAATATCTAGTGAAATCTCATAAATAGGATTTGGGGAGGATAAAATGTATGCAAATTTTATCACTACCTAATAAAGATAGAGATGTTATTTCCAAAAGACTCTCATCTCAAAAAATATCATCCCTAAAAGCAGAAAATACTAGATATAAAACGATTAGAGTGGACAACAAATGAAAATTTGTAAAGACAATGAAAGTACAAAATAAATGATTGACAATAACAACACAATATATAACAACATGACTACCCTCTACAAACCTACTATATCCTACCCCTACTACCCTACTAACGTTTTACCCTAATACGCGACCTCCACTCATTTCTATCTAAGATCATGTCCTCAGTGATACGAAGCGGCACCATATCTTGTCTAATCGCATCCCCTCCCTCCTTCCAAATACTTTTTCGGTCTACCTCTACCCCTCTGCGTAACCCTTAAATCCTTTCTCTTGCACCTCTTAACAGGAGCATCAAGTCATCGACACTTCTTCTCTATACATGTCCAAATCATCACAATCTTGTTTTTCTCATTTTGTCCATCACAGAGACAACCCCTAACTTCCCACGAATAATCATTACAGACTAAAAGTTTACAATGACAAGATTAATAATTTTTCATATCAAAAACTCGAATTCAAAATTTTTTATTAGGGATACAATAAAGAGATGTTATGCCTTCTAAGAGATATTCTACTATTACCACATGTTATGCCTTCTTTTTCCTTTTGTTTTAACCTTATTTTTAATAAAATAATTTCCACTTGGGAAACTAAATATAATATTAATCCAATGTTTTAAGTGCTACAAAATGGAAAAAGTACAAGGGGGTGAGTACCTAGGCTTTAGAAAAATAAAATTATTTAAATTACTAAACTAAATTTTAACTATAAATCATGCACTAATACTAGTGGATTAAAAATATAATGTACATGCTTCAAATTAATTAACATTGGAGCACCATTTGACTAATCGTAATCTTTTACACTATTTTCTCATGAATAGTTATATCCCAAAAAAATAAATAAATAGAAATTAACGACAGGTAAAGTTTATAACTAATCGACAAAATTCATCATTAATTAGTTTCCTCGTGAATATTTATTATTAGAAAATAAGGATTAACGACATACATGAAAAAGGAGTCCACTTTATCAGGTTCAGCATAAAAATCATTCTTAAAAATGTATTTACAGATATATATCGAGTCCCTATCCGTTCTAAAAAGGTTGGAATGAAAAACACGTTTTGAAAGCTTAGGAAACCGCTTTCGTTACATCTCCACCCCTTATTAGTATGGTTACGAAATCAGTTGCTAATTATCTCATCATTATCATTATATATAAATGATGAAATAAATAATTATATATTTTATTTCGAGATTATTATTTTTTTCCTCTCAAATTAGTGATGTAAAGGTTGGATGATTATGGAATTTGTGTTGGCAATGATGACTAGAAATTTTAATAATAAATCATTGATTAAATTAAATACAACAACAACATACCCAGTGATATCCCACAAGTGGGGTCTGGGGAGGGTAGATCGTACGCAGACCTTACCGCTA
>JAOTQR010000092.1:2019698-2037542 GCA_025774065.1 Solanum ossicruentum | reverse complement strand
CATTATAAATTGAGATGTTTATAATTTTCAAGAAAAGTACAGCTAAGAATAAAAACTAAAATATATATATTAAGATAAATATTTTTAATAAGGACGATAAGTATTTTGAGATAGAAAAAAATATGATTTTATGTTCCTCCAACTTTATTTTGCGCGTGAACAAATTCATTATACATTTCATCAAAACCCAAAACTTTTTCCTATTTAAATATTAATCACCTTTTCTCATTAGATTATTAGCTTCCTAAAATATTTTAGTTACCAATGGAAAAAAAAAATTCCGGCCCAATTACATGCTTGGGCAAAGATCTCTTGATTCCTCGCGATCGAACCGGCCTTATTAATCTGACCCAAATTGGTATACGCCAATTTTATTTTGACGGGTTGAAAGCGCCGTAAAAGATTATGATCTCTTTCTTAGAAAAGAAATTGTGTAAATTCTATACAGTCAACTCACATAAATTTATGAATTAAAAAATATTTACACGATCAAATTATTTGGTAATCAGCGATAATTTGATTAATTGGTATATCGCATTATATTGATTGGCAACTTAGAATAAACAATATACATAATTACATTCATAGTGTAAGAAATATTATCGTATATAAATTTGATATTGTTAAATTTCTTTATATAATTAGTGCATATAATAATAATTTTTTATTTAATTTAATTATTATTATTTTTGAGAAGGGAAGAAAATAATAATGCAAAAAAGTAGTAGCCGTGACCCTCCAAATCATCAACTACCAAGCTGGCCAAAGATGGTTGGTGGGGATCAAGAATAGGGATAACCAAACACATATGTATCGAATTTATCAGAATTAAATTTTTTTTTAAGATGAACAATAAATTGTTAAGTATGCAAACTCTTCTCATATCGGTATGCAAACTCTTCTCATATCGGTTGTGAAAAGAGTAAATGATCAACTTATAAGATTGAACTCAATCCCATTAGTATGAGGCTTTTTGGGAGATGTCCAAAAACAAATCCGTGAGGGCTTGGCCCAAAGCAGACAATATCATACTAATGCGGGTTTGGGGTACGGGCACACGCGGTCCCAACAAGTGCTATCAGAGCCCACGTTCGGAGGGCAGGAGTGATGGACCGATGTGTGCGGAGTCATCACCGGTGTGACATTAGGACCAAAAAGATCTGAATGTCTTGTATCGAAAGTCTTTCTGTCATGTGATGGTACAGGCGGCGTGTCTCATTGGGCAATAATGGCGGTATAAGATGATTTAGCGGATCAGATGGTGTAACCTAGCGATGTGAAGGTTTGCGGTAATATTTTGTGTCGAAAGTCTTCCTTATAGGATGGTCGGGCGGTGTGTCTCGCAGGTTGTTGCGGCTCTACAAGATGGTGGTAGATCCAAAATCGATAATCGGTGGAGGTGAAGTCACGAGATTGTAATAAAAAATAGTATGTAGGTGCTAATTCAATATGAGCTAGAAACTTTGATAGTTAAATAGGTCGATCGAATTTAAATTTTGAATTTTATCTCTGTATATCACTATCAAAACTTGCATAAATATCAGTATAATGTTCTCTCTCATTATCTTCTTTTTGATCTTCTATAATTCCTTGGGTCCTTTTTTTATTTTATTCATCACCTTTTTTTGGTTTTAGGGTTTGGCCACTTATGGCTATAGAGCAAAGTTGGAAGAATGATGTATTGATGTAGTACTTTCTCATTCCAAAGGTATTAGTTACTTTCTTCGACAACAGTCGTCCATTATCGACTTGACATAAAAATTACGAATTAATAAGTAATAAAGATAATTTTATTAAATCGTTCTTATTAAATATGAGACATTTAAACATTAAAAAATGAATTTATTTATTAATTTTATAAACTAAACAGATATTGCTGAACATTTCAAAATCGTATAATGAGCAAATAAGAATGAATGAAAAAAGTAATGTGATTTGTAATGTTTAATAAAACCTAATAAGAAAGGCCAAAACCCTAGCTAGCTCCCAAATCCTGTCATAAAAAGAAGAGAAAGCTCCATAAAACCAAGCTCATGCACATGCAAGCCCCCCCCTTTTCTTTCCAATGAATTTAAACTTATAGAGGGACAAGTGGTGGGGGGTGCAATATGCGCGTTGATTCAGAATTTCATCAAGACGTACGAATTCAAAATTTAAATTCAAAAGATATAATTTTTAAATTTCACGTTTGAAACTCATTATAATTCAAAAATTGCTTTTGTTAAATTTTAGTGATCTCTTAATTCATGAGAATTGAATCCTCAATGATAATTAAAGAGGTGTGCCTCAAAATATCATTCCACCATAACTCTTTGAGTTTTGGTACACACAGAGATATATTTAGGTAGTTTTGAAGAGTTATAACATTATTACATAAATTTAGGGTGGAAAGCATGATCATCATCACAAGACGACTCCTTTTTAGCACCAGGCTTGTCTAAATGGTTGAACACTTTCATCATCGAATGATAGATTTGTGAATTCGAGTCATGTTGGAAAATAAAGTTTTTTAAAAGAAAATCATGAAGAAACAACAAAGTGAACTCCAAGAAATTGCATGTAGTGTCCCTTGAGGGACTAGTTAGTATTGATTTTATATCCTCATTTTTTAATATATTTTGTAAGAAATAAGTTTCTTTAATTTTTTTAACACATTGCAGTTGATATTTTTATTCTTTTATTCTTAGACTGCTTCTCCTACTCTTTTTCTTTCACCAAGAATATTATGGTTCTTCAATTTTAGAAGCTTGATATTATCCATCAATCTCGGATGGAGCCAAAGATTTACTATTTTTTGGCTTTGGGGTATGATGGAATAAAGCAAAATGGCTTTTTAAACTGTCTGAACTTCTTTCAATTATGAAGTAGTAGTTAGTCAATGCAACTTTCGACGCTCATTATGAGTCATCCGAAAACAGTCGCACTATGTTTTTAAACACAGGGGTCAGACTGCGTACATCCGACCCCCTTTACCCCGCAATGGACGGGAGCCTTTGAGGCATTGGGATAATGTTGTTGTATTATTATTATTATTATTATATTATATGCACCCCCAAACACTACTTGTCAAGCTAAGGAGATTTTTGGTGTTTGTTTAAGGGAAATGCTAGGGAAGTAGAATGGATAAAGAAATAAAGTGGGGTCAATATACATGGCAATCAAGGTGGTGTAAGCCATGGGTTTTCAGCTGGCAAGTATGGGCATATTTGTGGCTAAAAACATCCCTAGTACATAGCACTCAACTTATTACTACCCTAGGATAGCCCTAGGATGGGGTCCAACATAAAATATAGATAATTTGTTATAACAGGTTAAAATAAAACAGATAGTATACAATTTATTTGTATCAACGAAATTTTAAGTTAATGATGAGAAGCTCTGAAACAACGAAATCCTCTCCAACTTATATAAGTTATGGATTCAAATAGCGAAATCAGTCGTTGATGCAACATGAAATGAAACTAGTTTATAATGAGCTGTGAGATTAGTCAATAACAATATTCCTTTGGAATATACGACTCTTTTCCCGAACTTAATTTGCATGAATTTGTTATGTTTGGTGCATCAGACTATCTTTTTAGCGGTGAATATAAGCTAATCTGACTTGGAAATCCCCAAGGCCCCACCTTATACACATGGACATATTTGCTATGTCCAAGTCAGCTTCCTCTATGCCAGCTCAACTTGACCTTCTAAAGACTTTCTTGAATATGGTGTACAAATATTTTTTTAGTATGATACAAATAGTTTATTTTGAATCAATATGCTTTTAAATAAAATAATAGTTGTCAAGAGTTTAGCTTATGATTTGAGAAGGACCCCATTTGAAAAGGCATTTACTTCCCACCTTCTATCACATGCACCTTTCATACATCTCACTTACCAAAACTTCTATTTAAACACCTTCCACCCCCTCCAATTCACATCAAATTAAACTACTTCCAAATTCCAATTCTCTTCTCTCTCTTTATAAAACATTCATAACATCAAATACACATCCACTTAGTGAACTTGCTGCCACGATCAACTGAGATTCTTTCAGGTCTTCACACCTCCATTATTGCTCAATTATGGTTAGCTTCAATGATCAAGATTTCTTTTCTAATAGATGTGTATGGGTGAATGGTCCTGTTATTGTAGGTGCAGGTCCATCAGGACTAGCTGTTGGTGCTTGTTTAAAAGAACAAGGTATCCCTTTTGTAATCTTGGAAAAATCAGATTGCATTGCATCATTATGGCAAAAAAGAACTTATGATAGATTAAAACTACACCTCCCTAAACAATTTTGCCAATTACCCAAATTCCCATTTCCACAACATTATCCTGAGTACCCTACAAAGAAACAATTCATTGATTATCTTGAATCATATGCAAGAAAATTTGACATCAACCCAATGTTCAATGAGTGTGTTCAATTTGCAAAATATGACCAATCTTGCAAATTGTGGAGGGTGAAAACTATTTCACCAAATGGCTTAGAAGTTGAGTATATTTGCCAATGGCTTGTTGTGGCTACTGGGGAAAATGCTGAGAAAGTTGTGCCTAATATTGAAGGACTAAAAGAATTTGGAGGTGAAGTGATTCATGCTTGTGATTATAAGTCTGGGGAGAAGTTTAGTGGGAAGAAAGTTCTTGTTGTTGGTTGTGGGAATTCTGGCATGGAAGTTTCTCTTGATCTTTGCAACCATAATGCTCAACCATCATTGGTCTGCCGTAGCTCGGTAAGTTATATATACTGACAGTATAAGCAAGTCATCCCTTTTTTGCTTTTTGAGCTTGTAATCCACTTAATGTGGATGGTTTATCTGTAGATATCTTTTAGGTGACTTGATAGTGTAACATTTGTATAAGTGCCAGTATGTATAAGTTGATCTCTTATAACTGACAACGTACAAGAATTTTGCACACTATCAGATCATACAAAAGATAGTAGTATAGATAACATGCTACAACATGTTAAAATATAGCAAACAAAAAAGAGGGAAATAAGAAACTATATAAAGTTTGGATTCTAATGAAATTTTTTTCTATTTTTTCTTCTTTAGGTTCATGTATTGCCAAGAGAAATCTTTGGGAAATCAATATTTGAGTTGGCTATGTTTATGATGAAATGGCTACCATTGTGGCTAGTTGACAAAATTTTACTAATTTTGACATGGTTCATTCTTGGTAACATTGAGAAATATGGTCTAAAAAGGCCAAAAATTGGTCCTTTGGAACTCAAGAATACCCAAGGAAAAACTCCTGTTTTGGACATTGGTGCATTGGACAAAATTAGATCAAGAAAAATCAATGTTGTCCCTGGAATCAAGAGGTTTTCATGTGGTACTGTTGAACTTGTCAATGGCGAGAAACTTGAAATTGATTCTGTTGTTCTTGCTACTGGTTATCGCAGCAACGTTCCTTCTTGGCTAAAGGTGAGATAATGTTCTATTCTTGTCAAAATATTTGGTTTTTTCTTTTTTGTTTATTACATGGTACATAAACTAACATGTCAGTAGGGTTCTAAACAGACACCTTAACTTGATCAAAACACGTCTTTTCATAAAAGAAAGACCAAGATATACAATGTCTGTCTGAAAGTTGTGAAGTTAAGGTCTCACCACTAGAAAGTCGCACAAGCACTAGAGTCAAATTGAAAAACATATAAAATTTTTGAACTATTTTTTTAGATTTAGGTTTAGTACCTATATCAACATCACTATACTTGCACAAATTTCGAGTGCTGACCCCTTAACTTGATAGGATCTCAAACATACACCTTAAATTAACTTGATCGTCAATAAGTTCAAGTTATGGTGTTTGTTTGAGAACCGATCAAGTTAAGGAGGTCACCACTAGAAAGTCGTATATGTACAAGTGTCAAATTGACTAATATTTAACTTTTTATGAAAGATTCTTGAATAGCAGACTAATGCTATTATTTTTTTTTATAGGAAAGTGAATTCTTTTCCAAGAATGGATTCCCAAAAGCACCATTTCCAAATAGTTGGAAAGGAAAATCTGGGGTATATGCTGTTGGTTTCACAAGGAGAGGGCTATCAGGTGCTTCTGCTGATGCTATTAAAATTGCACAAGATATTAGCAAAGTTTACAAAGAAGATATTATGCAAAAGAAGCAAAATATTTCTACACATCTCAACCTTTTGATTTAATTGAATCATATAGAGATTATTTTTTTGTAAAAAGAAAATTAGCCCTCTCCAAAAGCCCAAATTTTTGTAACATATTAATACTGAAAATTAATCAAAATAACAAAGATTCACTGTTTTTTGACTTTCGGGTATGATAGAATAAAGCAAAATGACTCTTTAAACTGTCTGCTCTTCTTTCAATTGTGAAGCGTCAGTTAGTCAATGCAACTTTCGACGCTCATCATGGATCATCTGGAAACAGTCGCTCTATGTTTTTAAACATAGGGGTCAGGCTGCGTACGTCCGACCTTCCCCTACCCTGCAATGGACGAAAGCCTTTGAGGCTTTGGGGCAATGTTGATGATGTTGTAATCAAAATGACAAAGATATTCCTTTATTGTTCAAAGTAGCCTTGGTATGATTTGATTGTTTTGAATTTCATATTATATATCACTCCCTCTAAAAGTTTGGTCTAATGATAAGAGTACACATGGTGTGGGAATTATGCACACCTTGGCTCGACGGTGTTAGAAAAAAGACAAGCGTCTTAGGCTCCTAAATTTGAGGGGCCTCAATTTTTATTTTAGTAATAATAAATTCTAGATTTTTTTTCAAGAAAAAAATACTAAATAAGTATTATTTACAATAAAAATTAATTATTTCATATTAAATGGCTCGACGGTATTAGAAAAAAACAAGTGTCTTAAGTCCCTAAATTTGAGGGGCCTCAATTTTTATTTTAGTAATGATAAATTCTAGATTTTGTTTTTTAAGAAAAAAATACTAAATAAGTATTATTTACAATAAAAATTAATTATTTCATATTAAATAAAAATAATAGTATAATAAGTTAGGCACATATAGACTCTGGAGTATAATTATATAATCAATTGAGAAGAATTACCGAATGAAATCAATTATAATTATTTTTTAAATAATTTTGTATCTCAAAGAGATAGAAGAAAAGATTCGTAAGAAAATATATTAATTTATTTTTTAAAGTTTAAGGCCTCTATTCAGTTTTCGCCTTAGGTCACTAATTTGCTTGAGCCGGCACTGCCTATCATAAATAAAATTTAGGTATTTAAGTGAAGAAAAATACCAAGTACTGAGATACTATCATGCGTAGTTTCAAAATACCCTTGGAATTTTCTCGATTATGAAAGAGAAATTAAGTAAGCAATATTGTAGACCACAAAGATTGGGGGATACACTAGATAAGTCTCAAATTTATAAAATAAAAAATAAAAAAGAGAAAATATTCACAAGTCATATTGGTGAAGCTTTGAATGAAATTCAGAAAAATTTGAATGAAGAAAATGACTCTTCAATTTGCTCACTTTCTTTGCATAATTTTCAATGCAATAAATAGAATATCAATATTAACATTATCCCAATGCCTCAAAGGCTCCCGTCCATTACGGAGTAAGGAGGGATCGGATGTACACAGTCTGACCCTTATGTTTAAAAACATAACACGACTATTTGTGGATGACCCATGATGAGCATCGAAAGTTGCATTGACTAACTGTTGCTTCACAATTGAAAGAAACACAGACAATGTAAAGAGTCATTTTGCTTTATTCCATCATACCCCAAAACCAAAAAGTAGTAAATCTTCGACTCCATCCGAAATTGATGAAAAGCAATAAATAGAATATGAATTGTATATTATTACAAAAGGAATGTCCTATTTCAAGTTCTTTTCAATTAGTCATACTCAGTACAGTTATGAGGTGTTTTGACAGCCTTAGTACACATATTATCATTTAGAAAAGAAGATTTTGCTGGAGACCTCAAAAGACGAATTCAGAGTTTTAAATTAGTTAGTTAAATAATACGACTATATAATTTAATTTTTTAAAATAATGAGAGTGGACTTAATACATTATGACATTTTTTCGTCTTTTATATATATATAGATATAGTTCAAGTAGAAAGAAAAAAAGAAGTGCACGTCACTACATATAATGTGCAATATCTGCCCCATATCATGATTATGAAATGCCACGATTACCATATTCTCTACATCATCGATCTTTTTGAAGTTACTTCATTGTGGATCATGGCATATCCAAAATGATATGACGAAATCATGAAAGAACTTAATTATAAAGAAATAATTGATTAGAGTCACTTTGAAAAGAAAAAAGTGAAGTCATCAATATCAGCCCCATATCATGATTATGAAGTGCCACGATAATCATATTCTCTACATAATCGATTTTTTTGAAGTTACTTCACCATGGATCATGGCATATCCAAAATGATATGACGAAATCATGAAAGAACTTAATTATAAAAAAATAATTGATTAGAGCCTATTTGAAAAGAAAAAAAGTGAAGTCATCAATATCAGCCCCATATCATGATTATGAAGTATCACGATTAATCATATTCTCTACATCATCGATTTTTTTGAAGTTACTTCACTGTGGATCATTGCATATCCAAAAGATATG
Source organism: Solanum ossicruentum (assembly GCA_025774065.1). Classification (NCBI taxonomy): domain Eukaryota; kingdom Viridiplantae; phylum Streptophyta; class Magnoliopsida; order Solanales; family Solanaceae; genus Solanum; species Solanum ossicruentum. The sequence goes on along the minus strand of JAOTQR010000092.1, from coordinate 2,028,946 downwards.
ACGAAATCGTGAAAGAACTTAATTATAAAAAAATAATTGATTAGAGTCACTTTGAAAAGAAAAAAAGCGAAAGTCATCAATTTTCTCTAATTGAAACAAATTGTACCTATAGTAAAAATAGTTTGAACCAAGAGTAATAGTGTCATTGTATCATAATGTCATATTATTATACAATGGCATGGAAAATATAAACAAAGTTATTGAATAAGACGATCATGTTTTCTATATCATTAATAGATAAAATTTAATAACTTTCTTTTTCTTTGGTATGGATTACTTTGGTATGGATCATATTACATCCATAATGATATGATGAAATCGTGAAAGAACTTATAAAAAGCTAGTTTCTGATCAGAGTTACTTTAAAAAAAATTATAAATTCATCACATTTGTCCAATTTTCTTGAAGTATACTAAATTTTATCTGATAATGATGTAAAAAATATGAGAGAGAGAGAGAGAGAGAGAGAGAGAGAGAGAGAATTAGAGTTACTTCAAAAAGAAAAGAATAAACTCGTCAAATTAATTTCTTCAATTTTCTCAAATTATACCTATCTTGAAATCGTCATATTGTCGTATTAGTAGACAATGGCACGAAAAATACATACATAGTTATTAAATTATACTATCATATTTTTTACATTATCAATAAATAGAATTTAGGATATTTTTTTTATTAAAAATTACTTTTGTATCGCTCATGCCATATCAAAAATGATATGACAAAACTATAAAAAAAAACTTATAAAGGGATAGTTGGTCAGAATTATTTCGAAAGAAAAGAGTAAACTCATCAAATTTCTTCGATTTCCTCAAATTGTACCGATAGTCAAAGGCATTGCATCATATTTGTCGTGTTATTAGACAATGGCACGAAAAATACATACATAGTTATTAAACGACATGATTATATTTTGTACGCTATCAATATATAGAACATATGATTTTTTTTAATTCAAGATTACTTTCGTATGGATTCTGCCAAATCAAAAAAGCTATTTGATTAGAATTACTTCAAAAAGAAGAGAATAAACTCATCAAATTTCTCCAATTTTCTCAAATTATACCTTTCTCGAAATCGCAATTTATCATATTGTCATATTATTAGACAATGGCACAAAACATACATATATTTATTAAATAGCACAGTCATATTTTTTACATCCTTAATAGATAAAAGTTATTATACTTTTCTTCTTTCCAAAATTAACTTTGTATGGATTATGGCATATTCAAAATGATATAACACTAAATCGTGAAAAGAACTTATAAATAGTAAGTTGATCAGAATTACTTCTAATTTTCTCAAATTGTATCGATAGTCAAAGTCATTGCATCATATTGTCGTGTTATTGGACAATGGCACGAAAAATACATATATAGTTATTAGACGACACGATAATATTTTCTATATTATCAATATATAGAACTTAAGATATTTTTTTAATTCAAAATTATTTTCATATGGATCATGCCAAATCAAAAATGATATGACAGAATCATGAAAAGAACTTATAAAGAGATAGTTGATCAGAATTACTTCAAAAAGAAAAGAGTAAGCTCATCGAATTTCTCAAACTTTCTCGAATTGTACCTCTAGTAGAAATAGTTATGACAAAGAGAGTGGCATGCCAATGAAGCAACCAAGATAAAGACCTTTGAATAAGAAATCAATTTATTTCTTAGCTAAGAATAATTGAAAGTGGTCCTAAAATATTGATTGGTAAACCAACTTGACAAATATATGAAGAAAAAAAATTGTATATTAAACATGCATTTGAAAAATAGATGGATAGGGTTTCTTCATGAAGCTGATGGTCCAACACATTTCTATAACTATATTTTTTCCTATAAACTTCACAATCTAGCTCATTTACTAAATTTTGTCGTACATGTGTCGACTCTTGCCTTCTTTAGAAAATCTTTTTGAATGTATGTTCATATTCAAAGCTCATTAGTTTGATTAAGTTGAATTCACATTGAATCATCTTAGAGTCTTCGTAGTCCAATAAAAAGTAGGAAAACTTTAGAGATAATTAAAAAAAAGAGAGTTGTAGTATGATTAGGGCTTCCTACATTATTCGGTTTGGAAAAGCGAAACCAAGTTTATTAAGAAACCATAAAATGCTTCTTAACAAAAAGTTCTTTGTTTTCAGATCTCGAACATGTAATCGGATTGAGAAGGCATGCCAACGACACAAAGAAGTTGCTCATTTCAAGAACATGAACCTGTGGTAGTAAAGTATTTTGAATCAAGAGATCTTCTAAGAAATGGATAGATTTAGGGCTTCCTACATCAATTGATTGAAGTTCATTAAGAAACGTAAAATGCTCCTTAATAAAAAGTTCTTCATTTTCAGAGCTCAAACACGTAAAATTGTATCGAGAAGGCATGCCAATGACACAAAGAAGTTGTTCATTTATTGGTTGAAAAAATTTGGCGTCGCCCGGATTCGAACCGGAGACCTTCAGTGTGTTAGACTGACGTGATAACCAACTACACCACGACACCAATTTGTCAACATTTTAGACAGTTCTTATATATAATATAAACAACACAGAGAGTGACAAGAAGAACTTATATATTTTTAAAGTCACCTCTCATATTGTAGTAGTACATCTTCATTTACGAGTTCAACTCGTTAGCTTTGGCTCTAATTCTATATTTGTGTTTATAAAGAAATCAGTTAGTATATATAAATAATTTAAATAGAATACCTACAAACCCTCGTAAACTTGATATGTTGTATTCAGATCCCTTCTAGAATATCAACGATTTTAATATCTTCCTACCACACCTTTGTATTTATAAATTTAAAATCCTATCTCCTCTACATAGTGATGCAATTTTGTTAGGACACACATTGATCATGAAATTACCACCAAGGTTTGTATAATTGACCTAGCTTCTTCATTTTTTGTACCGCTTCAAAGCTTTTTTCAATCTTATATCAAGGATCTATTAGAAACAATCTATCCACCTCCAAGATAAAGATAAGATTTGCGTACATATACTCTATCTCGCAGACCCCACTTGGTGCGTATAGTGTTGTTGTTTTGCCTTAAAAACATACTAGTACAAATAGAAAAAAAAATGGAAAAAAATCACAAAGAAATAATTATTAATTTATTAGATTGCCAAAGAGTAGAAATAATACTAATGGATACATACATCTATTTTATATATATATATTTTTTATTTTTTATTTTTTTTTGCATGAAGACATAATACTAGATAGGAAACACCAAAGAACAACCCACATGTTTTTCTCAATTCAAAGTAATGTACTTTGGATTTTGTTTGATTCTAAAAGATTGCTTCTTCTTTGTTTTTAAGGTAAGACATCACTTACCAACATTGACATATATCATCACATGGGCTAGTCAAAAATTGCCACAAATTAGTGATAAATAAAATTTTATAGTACGTAATACAAAATTTTATAGGATATAAATGCCAGTTGAGACAAAGTTAAATAATATATTTATGTGTTATGCCAACTTTGAAATGGTTCAACAACAAATAACAGCAACAACATATTCAGTAAAATTTCATAAGTGGGATTTGAGGAGAGTAAAATGTACGTAAACCTTACCACTACCTCATAGAGATAGAGACTATTTTCAAAAGACCCTCAACTCAGATAATTCAGCCCCAAAAATAAAAATTACTAGATACAAAACGACTATAGTGGAAAGCAATTGGAAATTCATAAATGTCATACAAGTAGCAAAATAAGACATAATTAATCCTACAATCCTATTATATCACGAGGCAAGACAATATTCTACCGCTATTATTCTACTAATTTTCTACCCTAATACGCGATCATAGAAAATGGAAGCAAATTAAGAGGAAACTTGATATTATATTGCCATATATAATTGAAATGTTGAAGTGAAATAAATACATATAGAGCAAAAGGAACCTGGTGTATTTAAATTTGATGCTAGTGACATTGGCAAAAGTTTTCCTTGCACAAGTAGTATCGATCTATTATTACAATTCAATCTTTATTCTAATTCCATCAATCTTGGATGGAGTCAAAGATTTCACTATTTTTTGGTTTTGGGGTATGATGGAATAAAACAAAATAGCTTTTCAAACTGTCTACGCTTCTTTCAATTGTGAAGTACCAGTTAGTCAATGCAACTTTCGACGCTCATCATGGGTCATCCGAAAACAGTCACTCTATATTCTTAAACATAGAGGTCAGGCTGCGTACATCCGACCCCCCTTACCCCGCAATGGACGGGAGCCTTTGAGGCACTGGGATAATGTTATTGTTAATCTTTATTCTAGTTATTTTAAGGTTTTACTTTAGAAAAAATTCTACTTATTTTGCATTATTTCAAGCTATGTTTATTATATGTGTGTATATATACACATGCATATCCACCACATGATCAATTCATTTGAGTCCATTGTGGAAGAACAAAAAAAAAAGAAACTTGAAATATGTTGTGTTTCTATGAAGATAGTGATCTTCAACATATCATTTTTACTCATATTCCCATGTTTTTGATTTATAACTTCTTAATTTTGATTATTAGTTTCAAAAACTATTTATGTGAATGTATCTCCGACCTTTTTTATTTGCGTATATAAAAAACATACATGTGATATACATTGTTTTCAGTAATAAAACAACAAAGAAGACTATCTTTTTTTGTTGTGCTTCACTACGTCGAGGTAAGGTACGAAGGAAAAACCTATTTGACAATAAAAGTGATAAAAATATTCATTTTTCAAAAAACTTTAGCTTGTACACAAATAGAACAAGTGTTTTTTAAATCCATGTGAATTCCTCTTCACAATTTTTCATTTCATCAAGCACGTGAAATGAGTTGACTTCCCAAATTCATCAAGATTGGGAATATCAAAAGAAAGATAGTCTTCCAAAATGGAGCTTTCTAATGACCTATCATGTTTTTCATACTTGTGTAAATCTTTCATGTATAATATACGTTTATATCTGTGTATTTTCTGTAAAGCATGTATATATGTGTATATTCATAAAAATATGTGCGACTTATATGGTAAAATACATTATACACACACTTTACTATGTTTATTTTACAATTTGATTTATTCCATAATGTGTTTTTAACTTGTATGTGTAGATCAATTATATGTGAAAGATATATAAAATATATGTGAAAATGTGTGTTGTATGTAAAGGGGAAACAATACTTCCAAATATATCTCATATATATATCATACATGTATCTCATGTATTTATTGTAGAATAGAATAGAAAAATTTACACGATTTTTTTAATCGATATGTAAATTGTTATTTAATTATTATCACCTTTATATATTGAAATTAATTCTTAACATAAAACAAAAATTCTCTTCTTAATATAGAAATAACTAATCATCAAACAATGAGTTGAGTTAAATTTCTTCATTTTATGTGTAATATTTTTTGGAAAACGTATATCTATGATCAACTATGTAAGTTTTAAGTGTTTCAGTAGATTCAGGTTTATGTTTTGTTGTAATTATTTTAAAATTTTCCATTACTTATGATTTCATATTCCAAATGTGAAAAAAATCATAAGTCTCCTAACTGTGGCATATACAACTTTGGTTGTATTCAGGGCAGGGTTAAAAGAAGGAAAAATCACATTTTTTTCATTTAACAAGGCTTCAAGCCCCTTTTTTGGAAAATTTCATGTACCCGTCTGTAACGAGCTGTCAAGAGTTCCAGTAAGCCTGGTGGCATCAGATGGCACACAGAAGTTTTTATGGGCTTCGGAACAGGAATCAGATGATTTTCACAATCTTTCATGGGTGTTAGCCCATGGATTCGGGGGTGTCGAGGCTCTGGGTCTATTTTTCATGAAATGTTCCACGTACCCATACATAATGATCCCTCCAAGGGTTCTAGTAGGCTCGATGGTGTTGGACAATGCTCGGGAGCGTTTTATGGGCTTTGGAAAAGTAATCAGGTGATCTCAATAGTTTTTTGCGGGTGTTAGCCCATGGATTCTGGGGTATCAGGTCTCTGGGACTATTTTTCATGAAAAAAATTTCATGTACCCATCCGTAATGATCCTGCCAAGAGTCCCAATAGGTCTAGTGACGTCAGATGATGTCGGGGAGCGTTTTATGGGCTCCAGAACAGGAATTAGGCAATTTCGGCAGTTTTTTGTGGGTGTTAGCTCAAAGATTTTGGGGGGCGTTCTGGCTCTGGGCCCATTCTTCTCGAAAAATCCCTTGTACTTATAACGAGCCCACCAACAGTCCCATTATGCCCAGTGGCGTCAGATGACGTCCAGGAGCGTTTTATGGGCTCCAAAACAAGAATCAGACGATTTCCGTAGTTTTTTGTGGGTGTTAGCCAATGGATTGTGGGGGTGCCAAGTCTCCGAGCCCATTTTGCTAGAAAATTCCATATACCCATCCGTAATGAGCCTGCCAAGAGTCCTTGTAAGCCCGATGGCGTCGAACAACGCTCGAGAGTGTTTTATGGGCTCCAGAATAGAAATTAGTGATTTTGGAAGTTTTTTCGTGAGATTCTGGTGGTGCCAAGGCTCTGGGCATACTTTTCTCAAAAACAACCACATACCCATTTCGACAGTTTTTGTGGATGTGAGCCCACAGAATCGAGGTTGTCAGGGGCTCGAGCCTAATTTTTCAAGAAAATTGCACCAATTCATCTGTAACAAGCCCACCAAGAGTCCCAGTAGGCACGACAGCGCCGGACAATGCCTGTAGCATTTTATGGGCCAAGGAACAGAAAACAGATGACTTCGATAGTTTTTCGTGGGTGTTAGCTTATGGAATCTGGGCTATTATGGGTTCAAGTGCAATTTTCCCAAAATATTACACCAACCCCCCTGTAATGAGCACACCAAGAGTCCTGGTAGGCCTGGTAGCGCTAGACGACGCCTGATAGCATTTTGATAAGTGGTTGCTACTATAATTTCCTAAAAACTATCAAAATACATTAGTGAACCATCAGGGAAAAGACCCATATACTCCTCTTGAAAATAAAACTCAAGCTAATTGACCCCAAGCAGGAAAGGCTCACCACGGCCTGTTAAGGGGGTCGTAGTCAATGGGGGTCACTGGCCTAAGGAGGGATGCCTCCCACGTTAGCTATTACTGCTCATGGTGGGCTCCATGGTCCTCTCCGCGGTACATGGTGCCTTCCACGGCTTAGGGGGTAAGAGGGTCCAGTGAAGGAAGCCCTTCATTGTTTTCTTCGGAAAGTCTTCCTTTAGACATTTGTAACGACCTGACCCAACATTGTGAAGTATTATCCGCTCACTTCAAAAGATGGCTCATAGTATATAGACTAGTCCATTACTTTATATACCCAGCATCTCTCCTGTGTTTCACCGATGTGGGACATCTCATCTTAAGATGGGTTGTTAATACACCCCTTCTATGGACTCAGTGTCCTCGCTGAGGTTTGCCCCACCGCATGGGATTTGACTAGATTCAGCATTGAGGTTTGTCCCGTCTCATTGGAATTCTCCTAAACTCAGTTGAACTCTAGCCCGACATCGACAAGGCTGACATAGGAGTGGATCTGATACCATTTGTAACGACCTGACTCAACACTGTGAAGTATTATCCGCTCTTGGGCCTAGCCCATCATGGATTTGTCCCTTTGGGCTCACCCCAAAAGGCACCTCACAGTATATAGACCAGTCAATTACTTTATATACACAGTATTTCTCCTGTGTTACCGATTTGGGACATCTCATCTCAAGATTGGTTGTTACAACATCATTTTTCGACTCTTTGGCCTATAGGGTATTACAAAGAGTTTGTAGTTTTTAAAGTGGGTTTTTTTAGTTTGAGTGAATTTTAGGATTTGAGGTTTGAGAATTAGTCTTTTATTTATTGTTGTGTAATTTAAATTTGCTTTTCTAAGTGAAGTTTGCGACAAATCCTACACATAGTAGATTGTGAATTTTTACTTCCTCAAATATTAAAGTTTTCCACCGTAAACACTCGTATTCTGTAATTACTATTATTTTATTACTGCTAATATCTAAGTTAAACAAAAATATCTAATCTTAATGAAAATGACACAAATACAATATATTATTTTAATTGTATATGTGTGTGTGTGTTTTTAAAGTAGAGACCTAATGGATGTGAAGATATATCTTTGTTTGACTCTATTCTTATGAGCTTATAATGATTTAATTGTATTTTTATTATTTGTATCCTTGTATAGATTCTTATATTTTATGTTATTTTATTCATTATATCCTTTATGCAAGTAAATACATTATATCACATGACAATAAAGTTTTTGCAATGATACTATTATACAATAACAATATCACCCCATTGCCTAAAGGCTCCCACCCATTGCAGGGTAAGGGGGTTCGGATGTACGCAGCCTGATCCCTATGTTTAAAACATAGATTGATTGTTTCCGGATAACCCATGATAAGCGTCGAAAGTTGCATTGACTAATTGCTACTTCACAATTGAAAAAGCACAGACAGTTTAAAGAGTCATTTTTCCCAAAGCCAAAAAATAGTAAATCTTTAGCTCCATCCGACTGTAGAAATTGCAATGATACGTATTATAATTACCAAAATTATAGTTGCAATCAATAATTATTAACAAGTAAACTTATATTACATTTTGAAATATATATATATATATATATATATATATATATAAACTCTTTTGTATAGTGGTCCAAATGTTGAGCATCCAACTCAAATTTTGATTCCTTTTGTTGTATTGAAGATCCATTTTATCCACTCTTTTGCTTATGATCCAAGTTTATATATATGAGTGGTTTATTAGTAAGTTTGTTAAATCAAATTCATCATTACAATTGTTAAGGTTTGACAAACGAAAACTTAATCTTTGGAGGCAGAGCCAACCGGGGTTCATGGGTTTAGGCGAACTCAATAGCTTTTTCGTAAATTTTGTATTTATGTTAGAAAAATATGCGTTGTAATATTTTTCTCTTCCTTAGAACCCCCAAACTCCTAATCTTGACTTTGCCTCTGAGTCTGCGAGTGAACCCCTACTAATTTTTTTACTGATTGATAATAACAACATATCTAGTATAATAACAATATATAACATATTTAGCATAGTTTCACAAAGTGGAATTTATATTAGGAAAAATAAAGACTATGAAGACGTTACTTCTACCTTAGAAATATAGAGATAGTATTCGATAAATTTTTGGTTCAAGCAAAACAATTCAAAGAAGACACCAAAAATACTAGTTATACATAATAATAATAATAATAA
>JAOTQR010000092.1:1989157-2019598 GCA_025774065.1 Solanum ossicruentum | reverse complement strand
TAGTTATACATAATAATAATAATAATAATAATAATAATAATAATAATAATAATAATAATAATAATAATAATAATAATTAAATAATAATAATAATAATAATAATAATAATAATTAAATGGGGTAAGTATTTCATGAAAAAGTTATTTAGATAACTTTATTAACTACAAATTATATTTATATTACTTTATAACCCATTGCAACAAATTATTTATTTTTCATTCATCATGTATTCAATATGCACAATTGCATAATTTAAAACTTTACACTATAAGTCTATTCTATAGTTCAAACTTATACTTTTTTTATTATATTTGTCATCATAAAAAGTAAAGCATTGTCATTCATGCTTGGACCCTTTCACGAATCCTATGCCTAGCGGGAGCTTTAGTACATCGAACTGATCTAAATTCTGCATATTTAACTTGGACTTTATTAGTCAAAATCTTTTATGATAGTTATTTATGCTTATCTTTCTGGTCTCTTAATTTGCAATTGTGTTAAGAAATATCATTTTGGATAAAATTTTCTTTATTAAAAATAATTTTATTTTTATGACTCGAACTCGATAATGCTGATTAAAGGATAATTTGTCATTTGTGTTCATTGATGCTTGAGCGAAACTCTTTTGGAGACAAAACACCAACCAATTTGCCAACCAATAAAGCATTAACCTAATTAATTCTGTAATAATTATTAGTTAATTTTTATAGAGTGGGGACACAACATATGATGAAAAAAAAAAGTGGCAATTGACAACTTTATTGGTTTCTTTAATTCCCCCAAGTTATACTAGAAATGTATAATCCTATATTGTACAAAAACAAGTTTTCCACGACCAAATGGAATCAAAGATTTACTATTTTTTGGCTTTAGGATATGATGAATAAAGCAAAATGACTCTTTAAACTGTCTGTGTTTCGTTCAATTGTGAAGTAGCAGTTAGTCATTACAACTTTTGACGCTCATCATGTGTCATCCGGAAACAGTCGCTCTATGTTTTAAACATTGGGGTCAGACTGTGTACATCCGATCCCCCCTTACCCCACAATGGACAGAAACCTTTGAAGTAATGGAATAATGTTGTTGTTTGTTATATTATAATAAACCAAAAAGTTATTCTTTTTCTTCCAAGAATGATGTTTTAGTTATGATAGTGAATAGGAAATGAATATATATAATAATATAAGGATACAAATCATTAAATTTTCTTTTCATGGATGTGTGTAGTTTAGTGTACAAGGGTGATGAAAGAAATTTGAAAGAAATTTGGGGGCGAATGTTTTATATATGATTATTTGAGAGGAAAATGATTGATTATTGAAGTTTTAGATTTAATATTATTAAAAAAATTACGTCCATTTCATTGAAATGAACAATTCTGTTTTAGGGTCTATCAGGCTCTATCATTGTCATAGTGAGATGGGGTTCGAAAAAAAAAAATCAACACAACGCATAGATTTTTTCTTTATATTTACTTAAAAATATTTTATTATACTATTAGTTACTTAAGAAAATAACTACCTATTAAAGTTTTAATTTAATATCATTAAAAAGAATTATATCAATTTTTTAAATGGATTTTGGGGTCATTTCCATTTAAATATAGTTTTTATATCAATTATATCAAGTCTTATAAATATAGTTTTTAAAAAAATATTGGTTATTTTATATTGTCGGCAAAAAAAGATCTTTTTCCTATTAACAAACAAGATGATTATTTGGTAAAACTGTTAATCAATTTGTTGCAGTTGGACAGTTGCTTTCAAAACAAAAGACTATGGTCCTATGGATATTATAATTAAATTATCTAGTTCTATCTCATTTTTAAAGAATTAAAGTTGTTATATATTAATTAAGTAAAAATATTTATAGGACTAGACTAGTTTAAATAAACAACAACAACATTACCCCAATGTCTTAAAGGCTCCCGCCCATTGTGGGATAAGTGGGGGTCGGATGTACGCAGTCTGACCCTTACGTTTAAAAACATAGCGTGACTGTTTTCGGATGACCTATAATGAGCGTCGAAAGTTGCATACAATTAACTGCTACTTCATAATTGAAAGAAACGCAAATAGTTTAAAGAGTCATTTTGTTTTATTCCATCATACCCCAAAGCCAAAAAATAGTGAATCTTTGGCTCCATCCGACATTGATGGAGCCATATGAAAATAATTCTTTTTGATACAAGAAGTAATTTTGTTTAATGATATTAATCCATATGAAAATAATTCTTTTTGATAACGGGAGAATTTGTAGTTGTTACCCTTTGGATGCGCACAGGATAAATCCCTACTCCTATGCAATAACTCGCAAACCGCGTATGAGAGATAATTCGCACTAGGCAAATCTGATGCGACGAGCTCAATCCAAAAGATAAATCTCTGTTTTCGCTTGCAAGAAGTTTCAAACCATTGAGCCACTCTGAAGGGTCAAGATAAGTTTTGTATATGTTATATTATTGATATGATTCATGATCAGATGCAGAATACAAGTTAAGAGTTTACTCAAATTCATTAATATTAATTTGAAGTTTATACATATGCAGAAAATATAATTAGTATAAAATTAAAATCTCAAATTCAACGAATTAAATTATTACGATAGAATATTAAGCTTAAACTAATCAATTTTAAATTCTTTAATAGTTTATACTATATGATAAGCAATGAAAAATGATGTGCATTTTCAAATGTGTGTGCATGTTCTTATATTATATCTTATATATACATTTTCAAATAGTTAGAGTTTTAGAGCGCATCATATATTAAAATTTAATATATATTTTTGATATATAAAAAATAATTTTTTAAATCAAATAAATTATAACATCGTCAAAAATAAATTTATATATTATTTGTATAAAATATAACCAACAAAAAAAAGGGTCTTTTTTAACTCTATACAAACTTGACCAACAACAATATTTTTAGAGATTATTTTTCGATTCTTGAATTTTCCAAGAGATGAGATTATTTTCTTTCCTCATAGCCACAAATATTATACTCCAATTTATATATTTTCTTCCATAAATCTAACAACATCCAATATTCCAATATTAATCCCTTAATTCTCACCACAAACAAAAGAGGTGCAATAGTGAGACCGTTTCTCTCATAATTAAATATTTTAAATTTAAGTATTGAATACAAAAAAAAATTAAAATTCATAAGTAGAGTTATTTTTAATAAACTTTATTTGATATAAATTTAAATTAATCTGATTATAATGTAAATATTGAGCAGTAGATATGTATCGAAAATCTTGAATATGAAGAAAATGCTTATCAGGAAAAGCTATTTTCGAGTGAACGTTATCATATATAAATTTGGACTAATCCAACTATAATATGAATATCAAGAGTATTGAATATAAAAAAAAATATTTCACAAAAAGAGTTTATTTTCGAATGTACTCTATCGAAAATAAATTTATACGGACTATATAAATAACAAGAGTATTGAATATGAAATGAATATTTCACAAAAAGGAATTTTCGAATGAACTTTATTAAATGTAAATTTGAATTAGTCTAATTATAACATGAATATCAAATCTCAAATCTCAAATCGAAAACAAAAATCCCTAATTCTTTTAGTATTAAAATTTTGTTACTAATTTTATTTACTCTTTTAAAGTTTGTTTTTAACTCTCTCTCTCTCTAACTCACTCTTTCTTCTCCATAGTTCAAACTTCACTTTCTCTCTATCCACCATTTTTGCTTTTCTCCTCTCACACAGATCTGACCCGTTTCACCAGATCGGAGCTCCGATAGCCCGGCCGGAGACTCCAATGGAGGCGGCGCTTGAGCTGGCGCGTGCGAAGGACACGAAGGAGAGAATGGCGGGTGTGGAGCATCTTCACCAAGTTCTAGAAGCTTCGAGGAAAACCTTATCTCCTTCGGAAGTTACTTCACTTGTTGATGTATGCTTGGATCTTCTGAAGGATAACAATTTTAGGGTTACTCAAGGTGCTCTACAGTCACTTGCTTCAGCTGCTGTTTTATCCGGCGAGCATTTGAAGTTACACTTCAATGCGCTTTTGCCGGCTGTTGTGGAGCGATTGGGTGATGCGAAGCAACCGGTTAGAGATGCAGCTAGGAGGTTGTTGCTTACTTTAATGGAGGTATGCATTTGCATGATCAGAAGATAGGCTGTATATTAACCGAAATTTTATCCTTTTCTTTTGTTCTTATTGAGGTGAAAGTTCTGTTTTCTTTTTGTTGCTGAATTGATGTTAATTTGCTCATGGTCTTGAAATAGAGGAATGTATATGCAATTGTATTGTATTATAGGGCTGCTTAAAGTAATTTACTAGTTTTCCCTCGGTTTCGATTTATTTGCCTGGCTTTGACGTGACACGGAGTTTTTAGTAAGTAAGAATACTTTTAAATCTTGTGGTCTTAAATTAAAGATATATTGAATGTACCTATTAACATGTCAAAGAGTTGTAAAAAAGTAGAGACATTCTTCTTTAAATGGACTAAGAACGAAAGTAAGACGACAAATTGAAATGGAAGGATTGTAATAAACAAGGGTGGGAGCAAATGCTGGTTGTTTTTTAGGGGTAGTTTCTTTTCTGATTTGCTGTGATTTGTGAAGGTTTATAAGAATAATGTAAGGGGATTAAGTGTATGGTTTTGAAATACAGGGGTCTTTTTGCAATTGAGTTCTATCACAAAGTTGCTTAGAGTAATTTAGTATTTAATTAATAGGGGTTGGTATAAGTGCTGGCTTGGAATTTATTTTTTTAATGGTGTTGGAGGAATAAACATTTGGGTGTGGTGGTTGAGTTGTTGAGCTGAAATAGGTGAAGAGAAAAGGATAAGGGCAACTGATTGTATGTGCAAAATCAAGAAAACTAATTGAATGTTCAAAAGGATCAGTGCGATAGTCAAGAGTCACAATTCGAGCTGCTTTAAAATAGTTCAATCTCAGCAGCCTCAAGGCCCAGTAACCCAGTTGTTCTGTCCCTAGTCCTTAGGACTGCATGCAAGAAACAAGAAGCAAAAAATTGAATGACTTGATTTCTTTAGATGTGAAACTTTTCTTTTCAGGTGATCTTGGTAAAAGGCTAGATATAATGTTGTGCATTCCTTCCATATGCACATTCAAACAGACAATGATGATAAGTGGGGTGGGGTGGGTGTTGAGGGAGGAGAGAACATTTTTTTTTTGAACATGGTAACTTTTGGGGGAGGAGAGAACATTGTCAAAATGTTAAGGCTCTTCCATAATTTGAATGTAAATATCATAGCAATGACCAGGTTCAAGACATACCACCTTTGTTGATAATATGACCAACTCAAAATGGTCTGTAGTGTAAACCAACCCTTACAAAATTATCGTCATGTTTTTGTGACGGAAAAACTAATGGTGTATGCATAATGCTGTCCTTTTTTTTGCAACTCAGATACTTCACACAGTATTGTAAATACAGTTCCCTAGTCCTTGGGAACTGTGTGAAAAAAAGAAATTTGTATAGTCGCGAAAAGTTAATTTCAGATGATCCGGGTAAAAATGCAAGATCTACATTCTGATTCATATTCCTCACATGTGTGGGCAGCCGCGTGCTAACAGATAGAGATGAGGAGAAAGAGAGAGTGAGAGAGAACAGCGCCATAAACTACAGTTGACTCATCTATAAGTTGGAATTTTAATATTTTACATACGCCTTTCAAAGTTATCGTATATGTTCTCATAATGGTAAAACTAATGGTGTTTGTATACATATAGTTTTTTTCTTCCAGCTAGAAAACTTCTTACTTTGAGGGATTTTTGATTTCTAGTTCATTTAATTAGTGTTTTTTCTAAATTTAGCAGGAATGTACTTAGTTATGAGAAATTTAAACAATTATTAGATATTTAACACTAATATGGATTACATGAGCAACACAAATCATTTAATCTCATTTTTCTATGTTTTTTTTGGGGAATGATGAGCTAGAAATGATTTGATTGATTATTATAATCCATACAGGTTTCTTCACCAACAATTATAGTTGAGAGGACGGGGTCTTATGCTTGGATGCACAAAAGCTTTAGAGTTCGAGAAGAATTTGCTCGAACTGTTACATCTGCAATTGGTCTTTTTGCGTCGACAGAGCTACCCCTTCAACGGGCTATTCTTCCTCCAGTATGTTAATAGATATATTAGGTTTTGAGTTTCATTTATCAGCAAATATATAGCTAAACTTTACATAAAGTAACCTGTAGTATTCTTTTTTTTTCCGAGAAGAAAAAAGTTGTAAACATACTATTTCCTTGTTGCTATCATCAGATTTTGCAAATGTTGAATGATCCTAATCATGGAGTGAGGGAAGCGGCATTATCATGTATCGAGGTATCTAAACTGCTTTCCCCCCCTCAATTTCTTGTGTTTGGTCAAATTGCTTTTCCTAATTAGTCTCCAGTGCCTTGACAAACCTATTATTCATGTCTTCAACAGACTGAATAATCTTCCTATTTTCTTTTGTTTGATAAATATTCTTGCATGTTCCGTCTTTGTAGGTGATGTATTCAGAGGTTGGACCCCAGTTCTCTGATGAGCTTCAGCGCCATCATCTTCCTTCCATGTTGGTATGAATTTAGCTTTAGATGACTCCGTTCTAGCAAATAGATTATTTTTTCTGAACATCCTGTGTAATGAACAGGGTTGCCTTACAATTTTTACTTGGTTAATAGAATGTGATGTAGTAAACAAAAGTTCTGCTAAGTGTTAGTTTTGACTTACGCTACTGTTTATAAAAAAGGTGTTTGTTTTGACTTGTTAATTGACTGCAGCTAAAAGATATTAATGCGAGACTTGAGAAGATTGAGCCTAAAAGTCGCTCTATTGATGGAATCTCAAATAATTATTCAACTGGTGAGGTGAGATCTGCTAGCCTTGGTTCTAAGAAAAGCAGTCCTAAGGCAAAACGTTCAACAAGAGAGGTCTCTCTCTTTGGAGGTATGTACATGCTCCATTATGTCAATTAAACTTCTATTTCATGTTAAGCTTATTTTAGCATCCAGTTACCATGGTATTTATCTAATGTTTCCAAGGTTGCTTTAGTCAGCTTTCATTTTATAAAAGGGTTATCACTGAAGAGAAGAGGGGAAGGTAAAGCATAGTTGTGCAGCAGGTTTATGAGCATAGAAAAATGTTCGCGCTATTATAAGATTGTGTGATTATATATCTTCAGAGCGGAGGCTGTCCCTCAGAAAGAAAGGGGAATTGGAGCCAAAAGATTTGTGTGCTCGGTCATTTATGACAGGGGAAGGAAAAAGCCAGGGGAGGAAATACCAATCATTTTCAAAATGAAGTCATAATAATAGGTTTGGAGCAGTAGGGGTTTGAATGACTGTGGTAAGAACAGTATTTAAATTCATTAATCAGGAAATGGAAGCAAATATCCTGTGTCTGAAAGAAACAAAAATTGAGGAGTGAAATGAACAACTATCTAGTGAGATTTGGATTTATAGATGAGATACCTAGGTTGAGCTCAAAGTTGGAGGTGGAATAATAATTGTGGGACAAGACCTTGGAACTACATTAACATTTAGTTGAGTCCTCTCTATCATGTCTATTTGATAACTCTTTGTCTTCCAAGTGGGGTTTCGCAGGGGCATATGGACAAATTAACTTAGAGGGAAGAACTTTTGGCATGAACTTGGTGCTGTTGCAACGTGGAAGATGGGGGTGGGTTAGAATCAAAACCCATATTTGTGGTGGAGAAAATTTTCGCAAGTGTAGAGGAAAACTAGTATGAGTGTTTCAATGATTGGACGTGAAGCAACGTGTTATGCAACGTTTGCTATTATTCTAATTTCTTAAGGTGTAAGTGATTAAGGAGCTAAACACTTTTCCACTTCCTTGTTCTTCATTCGTTATAGTTTTACTTCTAGAAGATCTGCATTTTTCTTTTCTTTAATCCAAGTATATTTTGGTTTTTTAAATTTACCCATAAAAAAGATGAAAGAAGAAGCGATTGGTTTTGGAGAAGTTTTAGCAATTAGAAGTAAATGACATGTTAAAATTTGGGAAGTTGGGCAACAATTAATGCACAAAATATGGCATTGGTTCACCTTAAAGAAAATAATTTAAGAGTTCTATTTCTTGTCATTTTCTTGATTTTTAAAGAACTTATAGAAGAAATGTTTATAAAAACTGTTTGACCAACCAAACATGTGAAAATTAGAATCTCTTCTAAAAAATATTTACATCCATACCTTGAAAACAACCTCTTGCAGAAATGCAAGGTAAGATTGCGTACAATAGACCTTTATGGTCGAGCCTTTCCGCGGATCCTGCGCATAGCAGGAGCTTTAGTGCACTGGGCTGCCTCTCTATCCTGTGCAAACACCTATTTTTGGTTGAACTTGAATTTTACACCTTTTTAGCGCTTAAAGATTTTCTAGAGTCAATTTGTTTTTTCTTTAAACTTTAGTTGAATTTTAGTGTGGTTATTCAGGAAAATTGTGAACCACAGAAATAATTGTGTTTAGATATAACTTTTATTCGTTTGCGAAAAGAAAGAAAATTTGTAAAAAGAAAACATTATTGTTCTTTGAATTTCTCCCTGAATCTTAACTTTGTTTGATATTCTTCTAGTCTAGAAATATATAGCTAGCATTTAGCTTTTATTTATTAAAAAAGAAAAGCAAAAGACTGCTACCAATAAGAGTTTGTCACTGATTATTCTTTCCTATCCATTTTTTTTTACTATCCAATTCAAAGCATATGTCATGGATTAGATAAGAGTGTTCCAATCTTTCTCCTCAAGTCACTTATTTTTATCCAAAACATAAGGGTTTTTAGGAATCCTAGAAAGGGATACACATTTTAGATCTAATGTTAGATAGAAGTCTTAAGGATAACATTGTAAAGGATTTGGTCAAATCAAAAGTGCTTATACAGTTTAAAAAAAAATCAAAAGTGCTTATAGGTGTAGAATAAGTTGTGAGTGACCAACTTATGGCTTAGAGTCTGTTTGGATTGGTTTTTTTGGCTTATAAGTCAAATGTTATAAGTTAGAAATCTCAACCTATGGCTTTTGACTTATTTTTATGATGTTCGTTTAAAATCAATGCTTATAAGCACTTTTTTTAAATTTATTCAAACACTTTAAAAATGTGTAAAAGCTATTTTGGCTTGAAAGCATTTGTAATAAGCCAGATAGTTCTATGGTTGCTTTTAATATGAATTCAGTTTTGGTCTCTGTTCTTGTGCAGCGGATGGTGATATTACAGAAAAGCCTGTCGACCCAGTTAAAGTGTATTCAGAAAAGGAATTAATAAGGGAATTTGAGAATATTGGCTCTACCCTTGTACCAGAAAAAGATTGGTCTGTCCGTATTGCTGCTATGCAGAGAGTTGAAGCACTTGTTATGCGAGGTATTTCACTGATTTTGCACCTCCAAATAACCTTTTTCTTCCTTTATTTTATTTATGTGCAACACCTGCTTATGGTCTTATAGTGGCATCTTCCTATGTTGTGTCCTTACTAATTAAGACAATGCAGTTAATAATGCATGCTATCTTTTATTCTGTTCCATTAGGTGCGGCTGATTATCCTTGTTTACGTGGACTTCTAAAACAACTTGTTGGTCCTTTGAGCACACAGTTAGCTGATCGGCGATCGAGCATAATCAAACAGGTTTGGTTCCATAACACTGGCTACTGCTTCCCCTTCTCTATGTTGTCATATATTTTGCCTGTGTGCCTATGAGATACTTTTTTTTCTGAGAAGCATGTGTTCTATGGAATGTATGTTCTTTTTATATCTAGCTTGTTGAAGTGTACCATGCTATCTTTCTTAGCCTGACTTTCATTTACCATGATGCACCTGTCTGAAACGTCCTGGGCTTACCTCCTTATGGATTAGTCAGATAAAATGGAAACCTGTTAAAAGTTGATTTTATATTCCTCTTTCTTTATCCTAGTCACTAATATAGCCGCTAGTCACTCATTAAAATAAGGAAATAATATATCCTGCTAATGTCATATTTATTACAGAAATTTTGTCACTGCAGTTGCTTTTGTTTTTTCAGAAGTGGATAAGGGGTCATTTGTTTTTATTAAGATTAAAGATGTCTGAATGTGATTACACATTTGAATATAAGATGTCTCTAAGTCTGAATACTAGATCTAAACACTGACTGATAAAGACTGTTTGATTTCTTAGTATTTGAATGTGTACAATAAACAAATTCAAATAGAAAAGTGATTCAATATTATGGGGATAATTTCAGAGACTTCCCTTCAAGTTTACCTTCATAACAATAACCTCCCTTATTTTGATTTTCTTTTACATATTTATTATTAATAAAAACTATTATGATCTGAATAATTTGCCCTTTCATATATAGTCAGCAACAACAACATATGTAGTGTAATCCAACAACATGCCCGAGAAAGTTTAGAAAGTTTTCTAAACTTGTATCTTGTGAACTAAACTTTTGCCATGTAACATTATGCTAATAGTTAAGGGTATTTTGACCCACAAATGTTCATTAAATGAACATCAAGGACAAAAATGAAATCATCCCGAAATAGGGGCAAACCATGCAAAAACTTGATTTGGATTCAGAGCCCCATTAAGTGCAAACAAATGGGGCCTAAGTGTACTCTAAAAGCTGTATCCTTAATTTAATATGTTAAGACATCTCAATTATGCAGAGAGCACCTAAACTGAACATTAGGTTTATATCATCCTTTCCACCTTTCAGTTTGTAACTGGAAGGAACTCTTTATAGTTAATTTATGATCAAACACGTCTGAGCATGGGACCTAATTCGTTTAATCGAGCACTGTAGAGTCAATGTGGACATATTGAACTTTCTTTTAGCATCTGTTGCTGTATGTTGCCATCACTAATTATGGTCCAGTTCCATCTAGGTTTTCTATTCTAGGAAGTAGTTGCACATCTACAGAAGTCTTGCAGGAATCAAAGAGAATCTCCCCGTTCTTTTCTGTTGCATTTATTCAGGTGCTAGGGCTACACCTAGATGCAGAAGAATTCATTCCTAATGTATATCCTGTACAATTCTTTTATCAGATAGAAAGAGCAGAGAATCTTCTATGAGATTTGGAAAACCAATTTACTCAAAAAATGAAGAATGACCTTCTAGGTAAATTGGTGTAAACAACTACACATTCTATGTTTTCTGTTATTTGAGTAGAAAGGTGGAAAAAGAAGATGAAGCATCATCTTCTTACAATAAGATACACTCCTGCATATTCTTACCATTCAAGCAGAGTGTTTGTTAGCTCTGTGCTTTTTGTGTATTGTTTATGGGTTAGTTTAGCCTTCTATTTTATTCTGGATTGCTATGCACCACCATTTACTACGTGGATTATGTTCTGGGTTTTGATATCCATGAAGGCTAATCCACCATCTTATGTGAATGGTAGGCATGTCATTTACTGAACTTCTTATCAAAAGAGCTGTTGGGAGATTTTGAGGCATGTGCAGAGATGTTCATTCCGGTGAGAACAAGTGATCTAGTTATCCCCGTGCTTATACTTCTATCATTTTACTAGGGAGAAAGGATTACATTGCTCTAACATGCGCGAGGTTATGACATCTTCATTGAACTTCAGGTTCTTTTCAAGCTTGTTGTGATAACTGTTCTTGTGATTGCAGAATCTGCTGATAACTGCATAAAGACGGTACTGATTTATGTGCTGTTTGAATCTGTTTTCCTTTGTCTGTACTTGTAGTATCTGCCTGTCATTTGCTTCTGTTTTTTTTTTGTTTCAGATGTTGCGCAACTGCAAAGTTGGTCGGGCACTTCCTCGTATTGCTGATGCTGCAAAGAATGACAAAAATGCAGTACTTCGTGCAAGGTTTGATACTGCCTCTTCTAATTAGCAGATCTTAATTTTGATTTAGTTCTACGGAGAGCCTATTTATTCTTCTGATTTCTTTTATGACAGATGCTGTGAATACGCACTTCTGATCCTTGAACATTGGCCTGATGCAACTGAGGTACAACGTTCAGCAGAGCTCTATGAAGACCTTATAAGATGTTGTGTAGCCGATGCAATGGGTGAGGTATGCTTGTTGAAATCTGAGCATCATATCTTTTCATAGTTATCTGCATGTAATCCCCCCAACCCCCACCCCATCCCCATCCTCCCTTTCAATTCATGATCTGTTGACAATTCATACCACGTGGCTATAACAATAGGTACGATCAACTGCAAGAACTTTGTACAGAATGTTTGCAAGAACTTGGCCCGAACGTTCTAGGCGTTTGCTATCGTCCTTGGATCCTGCTGTCCAAAGGGTACTCTCTTTTGCCTATTGATTACTCCCGGCATCCTTCCATGACATATAATGGCCATCTTTTCCAAAATAGTCTTTAAGGATGATGTTGTGGACTAAAGTGGAACTATATTGCAGATCATAAATGAGGAAGATGGTGGTATTCATAAACGACACACTTCTCCCTCTGTTCGAGAGAGGAGTTTACACTTCTCACTTGCTTCTCAATCATCTACTTCACATCTACCTGGTTATGGAACATCTGCAATAGTTTCTATGGATAGAAGTGCCAATTTGCCTTCAGGAACGTCCCTGTCCTCTGGGCCGCTTTTGCCACAAGCAAAACCTGTGGGAGTGGAACGTAGTCTGGAGAGTGTACTTCATGCCAGCAAACAGAAAGTTTCTGCTATAGAAAACCTGCTCAAAGGTCTAGATGTATCTGAGGAAAGTCGCTCCTCTAGTTTGGGTCTAGGTAATTGTTTCCTCTTCCATTATTCTTCTGCATCTTGAAACTTGATGTGTTTAAGTAGCTAATGATTTGATGAAGAAAAGCTTGATGTGTTTAATTAATTATTGACATCGTGAATGGTTGTCAGTTTTATGATTTAAAAAAAGCATGTTTCAACTACTGTCATAACTTTCAAGTATTATTGAACAGCTTAAAATGTTTTTATATTGTACCCTAGTGCAGGAGTTGACCCGCCCTCATCCCGTGATCCACCATTCCCTCTTGCTGTTCCTGCATCAACAAGTCTTTCTAATGCTTTATTGGTTGATGCACCATCTGCTTTGACTAAAGGAAATAATCGGAATGGTGGGTTGGTTTTGTCTGATATCATAACTCAGATCCAGGCCTCAAAGGATTCAGCTAAAGCATCATACCGGAGTAGTGTGGATCATGAGTCTTTTTCGGCACTCAACTCCTATACTGCAAGAGGAGCTTCTGCAAAACTACAGGATAGAGGACTTGTTGAAGAGAACACCGAGCCAAGGGGTATTAGGCGTTTTATGAACTCGCATGTTGACAAACAATACTTAGAGACACCGTATAAAGATGCTATTAGGGACTCCCACAACAATCATGTTCCCAATTTTCAACGTCCTCTCTTAAGAAAAAATACAGCAGGAAGAATGTCAGCTAGCAGGAGGAGCTTTGATGACAATCAACTTCCTCTGGGAGATCTATCTGGTTATGTGGATGGCCCTGCTTCACTAAATGACGCATTAACTGAGGGTCTTAATTCTACTTCAGATTGGAAAGCCAGGGTTGCTGCATTTAGCTATCTCCGGTCTTTGCTACAGCAGGGTCCTAGAGGTGTTCAAGAAATCACTCAGAGTTTTGAGAAGGTTATGAGATTATTTTTCCAGCATCTTGATGATCCCCATCATAAAGTTGCACAGGCAGCCCTTTCAACTCTTGCAGATCTTATTCCTGCTTACAGAAAGCCATTTGAAAGTTACATAGAGAGGATCTTGCCACATGTTTTCTCGCGGTTAATTGATCCCAAAGAATTGGTGAGGCAGCCTTGCTCCACTACCCTTGAAATAGTTAGCAAGTCATATGGTATAGATTCCCTTTTGCCAGCTTTGCTCCGTTCATTAGATGAGCAGCGTTCCCCAAAAGCCAAACTCGCTGTAATTGAGTTTGCAATTGGCTCATTTAACAAGCATCCTTCAAATTCTGAAGGTGCTGCTAACATTGGCATTCTCAAGTTATGGCTTGCTAAGTTGACACCATTGGTCCATGATAAGAATACCAAACTGAAAGATGCAGCTATTTCGTGCATTATATCAATGTACACACACTTTGATTCTATAGCAGTTCTCAATTTTATTCTTAGCTTATCAGTTGAAGAACAAAATTACTTGAGGCGGGCTCTTAAGCAGCGCACGCCTCGTATCGAAGTGGATTTGATGAATTTTGTGCAGAGCAAGAAAGAAAGACAACGATCCAAATCTTCGTATGATCCAGCTGATGTTATTGGAACATCATCTGAAGAGGGATATATTGGCACTTCAAAGAAGAGTAATGTATTTGGAAGGTACTCTGCTGGTGCAGCTGATACTGATAGCATCAGAAAGTGGAAGTCTCTTCAAGACCCAACCTACATGACTAGGTCTATTGGCCAGTTGTCTGATGGTAGTCAGGACTTGTATCATGGTGTGGAAACTGGTCCCAACACTGATATTTCTGTTTCAAAAGCCAAAGATTTGAAATTTGGGGCCCTTGCTGCAAGCGAGAATGATGGATTGTGGAATACATTGGAAAGCAAGGACAACAGCTCAAACATAGAACACACCTCCAATCCTCATCTGGACGTCAATGGGCTAGTTGATTCAGACCATTTACAGATTGCTCTTGATTCTGGAGCTGATAATGGGTCATCATCTGACCTGGGGCTTAATCACCTAACACTTTCTGCTCTCAAGATAAATCCACCTGTAGAAACTGGACCAAGCATCCCTCAGATTCTTCATTTGGTGAGTTTTTTTTTTGTGGTCCATCTGTGCCATTCAGGTTGTGCTATATTGTCACATTTCATTTCCATTATGAAGAATCTTTTTGATCATTATTCAAGTCTAAATTTGTAAGAATTTGAGCATAAAACTCTTAAAGTATTCTTATTGTGCTTCTTCCTTTTTTGGGCAGATTTGCAATGGTGATGATGGTAGTTCTGCTGCTAACAAGCGTGATGCACTTCAACAATTGGTCAAAGCTTCTGCTGCTAATGATAGATCCATCTGGAGCAAGGTACATTACCATCGAAATCTGTCTGATGTCAATTAATGTAGATTTTTAGATTCCTGATGTAAGGCTTGGGATCATTGTCTGATTCAAATGGTTTTTATAAATATCCGAATCACATTCCAACTAGTTGGAGGTTAATTTGCATCTTTCTGAATTAGTTCTTCTAATACAAGTTTAAAAGGATTTGGATCTCATGAGGTGTCATTTTTGGTTTTGTGCAGTACTTCAATCAGATATTAACTGCTGTGCTTGAGGTGTTAGATGATTCTGAGTCGTGGACAAGGGAACTTGCCCTGTCTCTGATTCTTGAAATGCTGAAGAATCAGGTTTGTAGGCTGTATTTTCAGTGGTCACTTGTGGAAGTCCTCTATGATACTCCCCTTTTCTAAAATAATGAGGAATGGTTGTTTCCAACGCATGTCTTACCTTTCTTTTTCCATTATCAATTTGCTTAATCTTTTGTTGTTTCAGAAAAATGCTACGGAGGACTCAGTTGAGATCATAATTGAAAAGCTGCTCCATGTGACCAAGGATGATGTTGCAAAAGTAACTTCTGCATGGCCGAAAATATTAAGTATATTGAAACTTTTCATTTCCCTCTTTGCTTAATGTGTTGCAACATTGTTCAGGTTGCAAATGAAGCTGAGAATTGTTTATCTACAATTTTGTCCCAGTACGACCCATTCAGATGCCTAAGTGTAAGTGCTAGAGTGAATTATCTCTTTCCTTTGATCATGGGCTAGTTGTTCTTGCATTGTCTGATATTTTCTGATGTTGCAGGTTATTGTTCCTTTGCTTGTCACTGAAGATGAGAAGACTCTTGTAACTTGTATAAACTGCCTGACGAAGGTGATCTTTTTATTTTTAAATTTTTTTTGATGAAGTAAGATCTTGTATTAGAAAGGCATCAAGACATTAGCATGGCTAACTCTTGAGAACAAAAACACCTATTTAATTAGGGAGTTAGCCACGAGCAAAAGAACAGTCTCTTAAGCCATATTGAGGGAGCTAATGAGATTAAAGAGGGGTAATATATTCTTAACAGGGGAGGTGATTTGCTGATTAAGTTTGTTTCAACTCGTCCAACTTGCTTAATTTGGTGCTTTCTTGGCTGCATTAAGTTTGGACTCTTTATTCCTTTTCTTCCATCTTTCTCTGTTGTGCTTAGAGTTGAAATCATCCATACATGAATTGTTGTTGCCTGCTTACTATATTGTTGATATCCGCTCAAAGGAAGGAATTCAGCTTTTTTTCCTGTTTTGCATTACACAAGCCATTTGGCATTTATCTCAGCCCCAGCAGTTATGAATTTGTTCTTGTTCTTGAAGCAAGGTAGATTATATTGAAGTTGTCATGCTGATATCCAACTATAAGTTCGAGGCACACATGACAATTTATGCTGTACTGCTGTACCCTTGTAACTTCACAATACTTCTTTACTAGCATGTAGTGAAATTATTGATGTAAAGAGTTGTCAGTGTCGAGATATAATTACACCTTGGGGTCAGTTTCTGATGTGGACTTATTATCTCTTTGTTCAGCTTGTTGGGAGGCTCTCCCAGGAGGAATTGATGTCTCAGCTGCCTTCGTTCTTGCCTTCCCTGTTTGATGCTTTTGGAAACCAGAGTGCTGATGTTCGCAAGGTGAAATCACTGTCTTCCTTTTTTTTTTTTGAGCTGTTGCATTTAGTTAGAAAATCTGAAAGGAGTAGCAGAACTAAAGATATTCAGTAATTGTTCATCTGGTTCTGTAGTTCCGCGATGTACATATCTTCCTATTTTCTTTAACATTTTTAGAGATAGCTAGATAGCCTGAACGGTTACTTCTCTAGCTGTCAGTGTGTCCTTAGTGTATGATACGTTGCAACTCGGGGTGTAGTAAAGAAAAAGCGAAAGCTATTATGCTCGATGATCGTCCTACATACCTGGACCAGAATCAAGGGTCCAAAACCTAGTAAATAATTGGAATGAAATGTTCCTCATGAAATACTCTAATAATGCTTCTCTTCTGAAATCCATTTTTGTTTTATTTATAGGCAAGTAACAAAAACATTGGCCAACAAATTGCTGAGTCATGTTTCCTAGATATCTTACAGTTTTTCAGCTCTGTTGGTTGTTAAATGCTACTGAACCAGTCCATACTTGATTTTTTTCTCTGTTTCCTGTTTATGGACTTAAAATGTGGTCACTGTATACGAGCCAAAGTTCCACGAGTCTCTAGGCTGTAGTTACCCAACATCACATTCGGTCTCTTGTGGTTCATATTGATGAATGCAATTACGATTAAAACCATGTCTAAACCATTTAAAGTATTTTCATGTTTATTGTTTTACATCTCTTTACGTATATATTGATATGCATAATTTTTCTTGGCTGGCAGACTGTTGTGTTCTGTTTGGTTGACATATACATCATGCTGGGCAAAGCATTTATGCCATACTTGGAAGGGCTGAACAGCACACAGTTACGATTGGTAACCATTTATGCAAATCGAATATCACAGGCCAGAACAGGTACTCCAGTAGATGCGAGTCATAGTTAGCTTGTGTAACTATTTTGGTATTCATTGTAGATAGATGTGTGTATTTTTGTGATTTAATATTTGATGTCTTTTGTATATCTGTGTGAATGTTTATTTCTTTTTTGGTGGGTGAGGTTGTATTCTTTTTGTTATCCTTTCTATTTTCTTTTCACCTCATTGGTTGGTAGTTTGAGGAGAGTGGTGTGAGAACAAATGGTGATATTGTACACTCTTTTAACTTTTGAGCTCATAGTGAAATTTACAGTTTTTGGATGATTGATTTTATCATTTTAACAGGAAACATTCGGACTGATATTGGAAAAAATAATCCAAGTTTATTATGCGTCCATCAATCTTGAATGGAGTCAAAGATTCACTATTTTTTAGTTTTGGGGTATGATGGAATAAAACAAAATGGCTCTTTAAACTGTGTGCGCTTCTTTCAATTGTGAAGCAACAGTTAGTTAATGCAACTTTTGACGCTCATAATAAATCATCTGGAAAAAGTCGCGCTATGTTTTTAAACATAGGGGTTAAACTGCGTACATTCGACCCCCCTTACCTCGCAATGGGCGGGAGCTTTTTGAGGCATTGGGGTAATGTTGCTTGTAATACAAGTTTATTATGCACTCATGGAAAAGATTCTATGGATATTATTTGACATATATAATGCAATTTAGTGGTCAACGAAGTGTGTAAACTTTGGGAACTGGGGTTTTAATATCATGACTAGACAGGTCCATTAACATTGATCATGAGTAACTAGGTCCACCTCAAAAGTTAGCTCGAGCCATATAAGGAGTTCTTGACTATAGGATCCATTGGTTCATCAAGTGTACTATGAAGGCTCACTTTTGCTACACGCTTGTGGTTCTTTTAACCAAGTTACTATGCATTTGTTCCCGACTTTTTCTCCAACACTGCTTGGGAACTTATAGTTTCCATTCATGAGATTCTTCTCACCTTCCTTCATCGTACTATTTCACTATCAGTCACCCAAGAGTGTGATTAGTAAAAGGAAACTCTTGTTGATTCACGCTAAATTCCATGTGCCTCAAGCTAATAGTACAAGTTTTTCTCTTATAAATAATCACAAAGTCAGAAGGATATGAAATAAAATCAGCAGGTACAAAAAACACTTCGAACAAGGAAAAGGGGTGATAAAGAAAAAAATAATAATTCAATGCATAAAATATCTTGTGTTTATACAAGATTTGATGAAGGATTGTATTTTAAAAAATATGATGTAAATAATCTATCTCAATACAAATATTAATGGTTATTTACACAATTTAAACTCGTGACTTGTAACTGTAGACAAATGGAGAAGAAATAGAAATTAAAATAATCACACTAAAATAATTAAAATTGAGCTCATGTGTATGATGATACAAGTGTACTCAATCATTTTGTCTCATTGCAACAGAAATGCTAACTCTTATCCATCTCCTTTTGATCGCAACTATTCTCTCCGTTTCATATTAACTTGATATAATTTTTTTAAAAAAAATTATTAAAAATGTATTTTATTTAACTAATTTAATGATATTTTCTTAACTTTTCTTTTGAGCCAATGTTTATTGAAAACATTCTCACTAAATCAAATTCCCCCCACTTCAGAAGGTGAAAGTCTTGGTAGATGGCTTTTAAAAACAAGCACGCTCTACTTATTAAAATACATTGAATATGTTATTGTTACAATTAAATTCATTTTCTAAAACTTCCAAATAAGCTCTTAATATTAATCCGGGAAAAATCTAATCAGATATAAATCTATACTTTATTAAAAGCGTGAAGAACTTTAGAAATGTTATTTGAATTTTTTGTCCTTCACTAAAATATTTATCTTTAGACAGAATCATTTTTTCACCATCTTTTTAAAAATAATTTATTATTATTTTCAACAACAACAACAACAACATACCCAGTATAATCCCATAAGTGGGATCTAGGGAGGGTAGAATATACGCAGACCTTACCACTACCATAAAAGTATAGAGGCTGTTTCCTGTAAACAATCGTCTCAAAACCCGTAAGTAAGAACGAACTAGATATGACCAAAGGGGAAGGGAATAGAAAAATAATGACTAATAATGACAATATGTAAATAAGGTAAACTAACACATAATATAACAAGTAATACGAATACATCGTAAAACCCCTAGCCCTACCATTAGCCTACTACTCTAATTCGCGACCTCCACTTTTTTCTATCTAAGGTCATGTCCTCAGTAAGATCAAGTTCCATCAGATCGTGTCTAAAAATATTTTATTATTATTAAATATATTAAAAATTAAATTGAGAAGATTTACTTATTATAGTTACATCTCTACACAAAGAATCTTTTTTCAACTAAAAATAAATGTTATAGTTAAATTCCTACACAAATAATCTTTTTCCAACCAAAAATAAATATATAGTTAAATTCTTACACAAAGAATCTTTTTTCAACTAAAATAAACTTGATCTAAAAAAGAAAATAGCTAAAAAATTTTAGATTGACCCAACACATACGTACAAAGCAGGTACGCTAAATTAATAGAAATATAAATATACATATCTAATTTAGGGTACAACTAGTAGTGCACGACTTATGAATTGTGAGCTGTGAGACTGATGTGGGTTACGTTGTTTGATAGTGGTAATATATATATCCAGATTCCCAATACAAATTGATGAAATATATAAATAAATAAATAAACAAATAGGGGAAGTTGTCACTTGGAATCTACAAAAATATAAAAATCCATGTGCTACACTTTGCCACTTCAAATTTTCTTGGGGCAGATACTTCCCCCTTTGCCAACATGCAAAAATGGAAAATGGGTCCTATCAATAAATTGGAGTTCTTTATTTTTTTATCATTTTCATATATTGTGTAAAATTTTTTAAAAAATTCTTTTTTTTATTCGGAACATTAATTCAATAATTCGGATACATTAATTTAGTAATTTAGATAAATTAATTCTGATTCTTAAAATTATCTCTATGTTCAATATATCATGCTTTAAATGTTTCATATTGATACTTAAAAACCCCAACTTCTATATTCGAAACTGGATTAATATAGTCAAATTATTGAATTAATATATCCAAATTAACATATTTTAAAGAATTTTTGTAAATTAAATAAGAATTAAGAAAAATAATAATAAACTATTTATAATACGTGATTAATGTAAACTCTACAATATATATGATGTAAGTAAAAGATGTGAATTAATTAATTTATAGCTAACTGCATTTTGACTAAAATAAAGAAATAAATATCATTCGTGCACTCTATCAAATAAGGTCGATTTCATTGTGAGATGCATGTATTTGGAGATCCTAAAATTTAGTCAAACAAGCTTATTTAACACACACATATGTATTAATGTAAATATTTAGTAAATTAAATATTTAAATATTTTTTTCGTCTAAAAAAGAATGTTCGTTTTTTTTGTTTCAAAAAGAATAAATTTTTTTTGTAATATTTTAATTTAGCTTTTCACGTGATATGTTTAGAGTTACAAGATTAAAGATATTTTGATACATCTAACATAACTTTAATTTAGAATCACAAATTATATCCAAATACTTCCTCCGTTTTAAAAAAAAGACCTACTTTTCTTTTTAGTTTATTTAAAAAAGAATGACCTCTTTCTTTTTTTTTTTCTTTTTGCATCATTTTAATTTTGGTTTTCCAACTAACATGTTTAAAACTACAAAATTGAAGAGCACATCCATCTATTGGATATAACTTTCATTTACAACTATAAAACTAAAAAACCTTCTTTATTTTTTTTCTTGAACTTTGTGTCAAATCAAAGCACGTCATTCTTTTTTAAACAAAAAGAGCATACATCCTTTGTCTCATTTTATGTGACACCCTTTCCTTCTATTTCGTCCCAAAAAGAATGTCACCTTACTGACTTACTCTAACCGGAAACAATCTAACCTTAAAATCCCCCTTTTGCTCTTAATGAAATAATTCTCACAAAAACAAATATATAAGAATGATTATAGACCACAAATTTCAAAAGTCTTTCTTTATTTCTTAAACAACGTGCCAAATCAAAGAGTGCAACATAAAATGGAACGAAGGGAGTATTATCATTTATTCTGCTTCAATTTTCGCCCAATGAAAGATATTTAATTTGAGACCTGATTAATTTGAATTACTGATAAAAATTTCATTTAAATAAAGTGCTCATTATTATGAGCAATTTTATTTTCAAATTTTAAGCCTAAATCGCTAATTAAAATACTATCATCTAACTCTAATTTTTTTTAATGTCTTCCATACCCTTCTATTTACTATAAATAAAATAGAGATAATGATATTAAGCACATGTACAATCATTAGCTTTATTTTTTAAGATTGAACTAATTAACTAATTTTTTCTTTTTTTAATAACAAGTACGAAGATATCCTAACGATGTCCTAATTGGCACTTTGCATGTCAATTTATTTACTAATTAATTATTTATTGTCTCAATCATTAGTAACATAAAGTACCATCAAATGTAAATGAAACAATTATCCCAATATGGGGTAATTGTTATTTTAATACTCCATAACGAATATATATTGAATTATTCAGATATGTATATAGATAGGTACCAATATTCTTGTCTCCTTAAGGCCCTACAAAAAGAATTTCAACAATTTGTTGTATATGATAAAGCAAATGATTTAGCAGTGGATTTAGACATGTACCTTATCATGTATATAAAACAGTTCTGACTTAACTATAAATTGCAAATAAAAGTCACACGTGAATCAAACACTTCTATGGGTTGTTTGTTAGAGTATAAAAATAGCGCTAAATAAAATGTATTAATATGTAGGGGCAAAGTTATTCTATTATGGGGGTTCATTTGAACTTTCTTTGATGAATAATTATATTACTATTTATATATAGTTAAAATAAATTTTAATATATATAGAGTAGATGTCGAATTCTCTTTGACTAGTTTGTGAATCTACTTTTTCAGATTTTGAACTCGCTTAGTGACAATTCTGGCTCCGTCAATGTTAATAATGTTTGCGTTAGTAATACATGTATTAATTATACATAGAATGTTTTTATGCATTGTTTGGTTTAATGCATTAAAAATAACATGCATTATATGAAAAAAATTATTTACAAATATATTATCCACAATTATGGTGGAAAGGACAATTGGGTCTTTAATTATGTTAATAAATGTATTAAAAGCACTGCATTATTAATATCTAAAAATTCATGGTATTAGTAATATACAACTTAACACACAATAGAACGTATAACTAATTCAAAGCATAAAAAAGTATACCAAATAAAGTACTACTAATATATCAAATTAATGCATACATTATTTTTATTAATACACTCTATCAAATGATCTGTATAGGTAATAGAGTAAACATATCATGTATAGTGAATTTTTAAAAGTGATAATATATCACAAGAGCTTAAATTTTATTTATTTTGCTCACTATTCATTCACTTGGAGCTATATTAATTTGCTGTACATCAGCCTACTGGTGTTCTATATTTATTTGTATATCTGCTTTATTTTATCATTCTTAGATATTTATATAATTGAAAATTATTTTATTAAAAATAATTTATTTTAAAAAATATATTATTCTCAACTAAAGTAAGGTTATTTTTTAAAAAAATATATATTATTCTCAACTAAAGAAAGGTTATATTTTTTTTAAATAGATAAAAAAAATCATATAAAATGGGACAACGAGAATATATAATTTTGCTCTGTATTTATTTCAAAAACAATTTTATACCAAACTGTATAAAAGAAGACAGAACACAAATCTAATAAATCTTAAATTTTATATCCATATCCTGATAAGGATATGTATGACACGAAAAAGATATTTTGTTCCAAATGCAAAATATCAATTTCGTCTTTTTGCCTAGTACTCCTCCCGATTTAGGAGCGAGTATAGTCTTAGCAAAAATTAGGTCTGTTCAAAAATTGAAAAATATAATATACTATAATTTATAATTTTTTTAATTGAATATTAGATATGGCGAAATTTCATCTCATCGAGAATATAATCTTAGATAGAAAAGAGCGAAGACCGCGTATTAGGGTAAAAGACTAGTAGGGTTAGATTGATGTATGACTTTGTGGTATAGCAAGTTAGTAGGAATAGTCATGTCTTTATATTCTGTGTCTTTTTTTTCTTTTCTTTTCTTTTCTTTTCGCTTTTTCTCCATATTTAATATCTTTTGCTTATGAGACTTAATTTTTGAGACAAGAGTTTTTTGGAAACATTCATTTTGTCTCTGTGAGGTAGTGATAAAGTTTGCATATTTGTTACCCTCTCCAGATCTTACTTATAGAATTTCACTGAATATATTATTGTTAGTTGTTTAATTAAATAAATAACTCTTGAAAATCAAATATTGTGAAGGTATAAGATAATAAATATAAATAACACTTTCAAGACAATAAAAATATACAGTATAATTTTAATGATCACATAGTTATTAAAAAATCAACATGAATTGTGATGCAGTGATATGACTGTTTCACCTTAATCAGAAATCTCGAGTTCGAATCCTTAATATGAGAAAAATATATTTGTTGGAATAGTTGTTCCTAAATGGATCCTCAATGTATCATCCTGTTGAGACACAAAGTCTCACATTAGTGATTAATGAGATGGGTAGTCTCCTTGTAAGGATTAGGTAATTCTCCTCCCTTTGAGCTAGCTTTTGGGGTGTGAGTTAGGCCTAAGATCTAATTTCATCATGGTATCAGAGTACGGCCTGTCTCATCCAATGTTGGGTCATCGAAAAAATTGTCAACATATCAAATGCTAAGCACTGGACGCGAGGGGATGCCAAGCACTGGGCACTTCAATATGAAGTGAAAAATTTTAAAAAATATATATTAAAAAAGAGACCTTATCCCTCTTTGCCAGCAAAAAGACATTAAACACAAGAAGCCCGTGTGCTCGTTAACCGCTACCTTGCTCCTGTTTTTCAATCATACATCATCGCTCCGCCCACTCTCCATTTTTTCAATAATTATAAAACTTTTTTAACTGAATATCTAAATATATTTAATTACAAGTGAATTTAACAGTAAGTTTAAAATTCATAATTTAAAATTCTACCACCGCCTTTAACTATATATACAAAACTAATTAAAATATTTACTGTATAAATAAACTAAGAGCTTATTCACTTGAAAAATCTGTCGTTATACATGAAGTTTCTCGAACTGTTGTTTGGGCTAACTGTCACATGAAAGCCATAAATATAATTGCGGAGAGTTATATATTTATAGTTTTTTTTCTTTTCTAAGAATTACATTGGACCTTTTACTGAACTATGATATTTGATACTACTGACAAAGTCAGTCTTGTAATTTATCCCTCAGGGAACGAACGGTCCTCCTAAAATATGTATATTTGGGTGCATAATAAACGTTGAAATTTAGTGCATTTCTCCATCTAAAAATAATAATAAATATATATATTTTTTAATCTTCTTAGCATTTACAGTGAATTATTTTCATTTTTTTTTTGCTTTTTCACAGACTCAAAGTTCACAATCTTTTTTTCGTTTTTGATCTGTCGGCTTTTGCGCATCTTAGTTAGGATAGACAAAAAAAATCACCTTATGTTTTTATCTCGATTAGGATATGAACCTGAGATCCCATAGCTTTCAGTTATTTTGTTGACCATTAGGCCATATCTTTGAATGCATCTATTCACAAAGATTATTATAATTTTTGTAGTTGCAAAAAGAAATTTTCTTGTTTATGATTGGGTTGGTATGTTTGAGTTCACGATCTTTCTTATTTTATAATTTTTCTCTTTTATGACAAAGGATACTCGTCGTCACCTTTTTTGGTGCACACATGGTAAAATTCCCGCTCATATGCAATAACTCGCTAACCACAACACATAAGAGAGGTAACCCGCATTAGGTAAGTTCAGTGCGCTCGACCCAAAATGCAAATTCCTTCTTTCGCTAGGAAGGGATTTACAAATATGATAAAATCTTCGCTTCTATGCAATAACTCGCAAATCACACAATATAGGAAAAACAAATTTCTTCCTTCGCTCTGGCAAAGGATTTCAAACTTAAGAGCTGTAAGTCAAAATCACTGGACCACCCGAAGGGCACAACCTCTTATTATATTTTTATTATAATATAACTAAATTATTAATATTTCGGGCTAGCTAAGTCGGTAGCTAGTCAACATTAAAGGAGAGAGATATTAGAGCAAGTCAAAAACTACTGAACAGTTGAGTTCTGGCAGAAGAACTCTGAAAGAGTACCTAAAAGAATAATAAATCTCAACAGAATTTCTGACGATTTTATGAGTTCTGATGATGAAATTGAATTAATTCACCAGATGAATTACTGCGTTGTTCCTGATTTCCAAACGAATGATGATTATCCTGATATTCTTTCTGCTATTTTCAACACATCAAAAAAGTCCAGAATGTAAGTTTTACACCGATTTTTTGTTGTTTAATTTGTATATATTTTTCTTCCTTCATTTTCAATACTCATCGTAAAATATCATGAACGACAAGATACATCTATTTTTTGTTGTTTAATTTATGTATGTGAGTTGATTTTTCTTTGTTCATTTTCAATACTAATCGTAAAACATCACCAGTCCATGGTGTAAACCTAATTTTTGTTGTTCAATTTGTGTTTGTGAGTTGGTTTTCATCGTTCATTTT
The DNA here is from genome assembly GCA_025774065.1 of Solanum ossicruentum. Classification (NCBI taxonomy): domain Eukaryota; kingdom Viridiplantae; phylum Streptophyta; class Magnoliopsida; order Solanales; family Solanaceae; genus Solanum; species Solanum ossicruentum. The sequence goes on along the minus strand of JAOTQR010000092.1, from coordinate 1,993,375 downwards.
CAATATTGATCGTGAATTACCACCATGAGCAACCAGATGTTCAACTCACACATAATTTTTGTTTTTTAATCAGTATGTGTGAGTTGATTTTTCTTCGTTCATTTTCAATACTGATCATGGAACACCATGAGCAACAAGATGTTTAGTAGTCCATGGACACCTAACTTTTGTTGTTTTATTTGCATATATGAATTGATTTTTCTTTGTTTATTTTCAATATTGATCGTGAAATACCATGAGCAACAGGATGTTAAGCTCGTGGTGTAAGTTTTACATCTAAATTTTGTTGTTTAATCTGTATATGTGAGTTTATTTTTTTCGATATCGATCGTGAAATACCACAATCAGCAGGATGTTGAGATTCGAAATTCGAAGTGAAAATTTTGACTTATGTGTTACTTAGTATTTTTTTTTTTGGATTATTACAGAGCAGATGAAGAAATCATGGAGCTAATATGGCAAAATGGCCAAGTAATTATGCAAAGCCAAAATCAGAGATCTGTGAAGAAATCTAACCTCTTCTCCGAGCAATCCGCCGTGGAACAAACGGTAGCAGCTTCAGCTCCACTAGATATGCAAGAGGATGAAATGACCTCTTTGCTTCAATCTCCACGTGACGATTCCTCCTTCGACGATTTTTTATGTACTACGGCAACCTCCGCCGCCGTGACCTCCGCGGCCGTGACGCCGGGAGAAATTGATACTACGCCGAGCTACGCCGCCGTAGGAACAATTGCATCGTCTCCGAGGCCGATTATGCATCAATTGAGATGTACTGAGGGTGAATTGCCAAATCGGTTACGGAATTTCGAGCATTTTTCACGGTTGCCTAATGAAGCAATTTTACGAAATGGTACTTCTGGTCAGTCAGTTAGAGCAACGACAATTGTGGATTCGAAAGAGACTCCGGTAGCAGCAGTGCCGGAATATGTAATTTCACGCGTATCAGATAATGTAACACCTAGTTCCGCCGTGAATGTCGGAGAAAGGGGAACGACGGCGACGGCGGAAGCGACGACGGCATGCAAGGTGACATTGACGTCATCTACAAGTGGCTCAGGAGGTAATGTAAGCGCCGGTGCAGAACCGCCACATCCGTCCTACGAGGAGGCGGGGCATACGGCGGCGGATGATCGGAAACGGAGAGTTAGAGAATCGAACGGCAACGAAAGTGAGGTGAGTAAGCAGCTAGCTTCCGTTTCCGTAATACTCTTCCATTTTAATTTACTTGGCCTTTTTATATAAGATTTTTGAATTTTATACTTCTATTTAGTGTTAAATTTATCAAAATATTTTTAAAATATATAAAAAAATAAAATTAAAAAATTGTAAAAAAAACAATACAACAACTATTACCAAAAATAACAACATATTCGATGGAAAACAAAATAAAAAATTAAAATTGAGATAGATTCAATAAGAGAAAATATTTCTAATCTTTTCAAGTTTGAGTAATCAGAATTTTTTAAAATGTTTTTTGTTGTAAAATAAATATCTTAAAAAGATGACATGTCCATGCATTTTGCAATTAGATAATAATAATATACTTATTGCAAATATTACAAGTAACATATGGAAAAAATAATGAAATGTAGATAAATTTATTTTTATATTTGTACAAGAATATTATTTTCGATAGAATTTTTAAATTAATTTTTAAGTTTAAAAAAGATATAAAAATAAAATATTTCCTTCATTTTTCATTTTATATGAAAGCTTCCATTTTTAATTCGTATTTAAAAGAATCTTATTAATGACAATTACTAAAATTACAGACTTGGCACTATTTATTTATTTTTTGGTTGTGAAGTGTCATATTTTTTTTCGTATCTAGAATGGTTGTATTTGGACGAGGATTTTTTAAAAATAATTTTTTTTAATTTTACAAGATAATTAAAAAATCTATATTTATTATATCTTCTTCATACTTTATTCGTGTAATTTAATTATTTTGAAAATAATTTTTATTTTTTTAAAAGTTATATCACATCATTTACGATATCATATCACGTAAAATAGAACAAGAAATAATATTTAATATTTCAGTGGCAAGAAGAAAGCCACTTCACTCTCATAGAAATGCCAAACTGGGTCTCGTGTGTCTTTTTGTTACTTCGCACGTATTCTCATGATGATAAATACGGAGGTCGGGTAACCTGCTCGTAGTCACAACCACAAGAATACAAATTTTATTGGTATGTTCTAAAAATAATTTTTTTTGATTTATAATTATATTTATTTTGAATCATACGTTTTAAAAGTTAAATAATTTATAATTACTTAAATATAAAATGAATGCTTTCAAGTTAAATTTTACTAAGTAATGTGTCCTCTTTTTAGAAACACATTAAAAAGTAAAATGAATTATATAAACTTAGATAAAGGAATCTTTTTGGGACTGATTAAAAAAATGGGTTGCATAAATTATTACTAAGGGAGTGGTAAACTACAACGACAATATATTTAGAATCTGTTTGGATTAGCTGAAAAAAGTATTTTTTAAAAAGTGCTTTAAAAACACTTTTTTAAAGTGCTGAAACTTATTTTAAAAAATAAGCAATTACGTGTTTGGATAAAAATACTCAAACTGAAAAAAAGTTGTTAATGTGTTTGGTACCAAAATGTTGTTAAATATTTTTTTTATAAAAATACCTTTAAACTGTTAAACAATATATAATGTTAATTATTACTCTAAATTTTTATTTCTAAATTAGATTAAATTGGAATTAATTTATTTTAATTCATCTTCAATATAAATTGATTATATAAGTTAATTTATATGTCTAAGTTATTTTTCATTTTTAAAATATATAATTTTAATAAAATACATGAACTATTTGAGTATTATTTAATTATATTTGTAATAAGTAATGGTTATATTTTTTTCTTTACCATAAATAATTTATAAAAAGAATAAAATAAGGAGAAAATAATTCAAAAGAAAAAAAAAGGAAAGATCAAGAAAAAGAAGAAAAAATGGAAGAAAAGGAAAATTAGGAAGAAGGAAAAAATGGAAGAAAGAAAGAGCAAGGGAAAAAAAAAGAAAGAGAAAAACCAAAAAAAATAAAAGAAAAAGATAGGAAAAACAGTAGTAACAGAATAATATAGAAATTATAAGCCAACATTGGAGATAAAAAGTTAAATTTGTTCAAATATAAATAACCTTTAAGCTAAAAAGAAAAAAGTACAGGGGTGGAGGGGGGAGAGGGGGAGAGTGACCAACTTTTAACTTTTGACTTGTTTTAAGTTATTTTTAACTTATTTTGAGCTATTTTAGGATTTGTCAAACACTTCAAAAGCTAAAAAAGCTTAAAAGCAGGTATGACTAGCTTTTAAACCTATTCAAATATCCTTTTATGCTAGTTTTGTAAAATTAAAAAAAAAAACGTATTATTTTGATGAATTTGTTTAATAATGACTCTTAACCAAAGAAAAAAAAGAAGTTTAATAATGACTTAGTTTGGTCAAAAATTCCCAAAGTAAGCATGTATTGTGGACTCTGTATACACACGCACCAAGTCCAAGCTTTTGTTGCACGAATAGTTGGCCCACCTGGGGAAAATTATTCGGGCGACTACTCTTTAATAAATAATTATTGATTTTAATCATACGTTTTATTTATTATCATTTATAGTAATATTATGATAAATTTGTGCTTGTATTAAAAGTGAGTTATGCATCTAATATAAATATGTTACAAATGTTTTAAAACATACTGGGCTTGTTTGATGAGAAATTAACACTATATATTTTATAAATGCATTAAAGTGTGTGATAAATGTCCATCAATAAAACTTGTATTATATGTTTTATAAGTGGTTCTCTGTAATATATATTAAAATTATATTATAAATAAGTTATAAATGTTCAGTGAGAAAAAAATATTAATTCTATAAATGGTAAATGTTTTCTTAATATATATTTATGTAAGGTTTCCTAATATTATTTTTTAAAGAAATTTGGGCCACATTTTGCAAAGTGGTCTTTGAACAATGACCAGTTTTCAAAACGTGATCCCAAATGACCACGATTTTTGTAAAGAAAATTTCATAAATAGCTAAAAGTTGAAATACATACACACGTGCACGCGCGTATACAGACACTATCTATCTATCTATCTATATACATACATACTTATATATATATATATATATATATATATATATATATATATATATATATATATATATAAGACTTTCAGAGAGATAGAAAATAGAT
>JAOTQR010000092.1:1973784-1989057 GCA_025774065.1 Solanum ossicruentum | reverse complement strand
ATTTATATGTCTAAGTTATTTTTAATATTTAAAATATATAATTTTAATAAAATACATGAAATATTTGAGTATTTTTTTAATTATATTTATAATAAGTAATGACTATATTTCTTCTTTACCATAAATAATTTATAAAAAGAATAAAATAAGTAAAAAATAATTTAGAAGGAAAAAAAAAGGAAGAAAGAGTAAGAAAAAGAAGAAAAAATGGAAGAAAAGAAAAAACAAGAAAAAGGAAAAAATGAAAGAAAGAAAGAGCAAGGAAAAAAAAGAGCAAAGTAAAAAACATGAAAGAAAAAAAATAGATAAAATAAGTAGGAGCAAAATAATGTAGAAATTATAAGTAAACATAAGAGATAAAATGGTAAATTTATTGGTCAAACATAAATGACTTTTAAACTAAAAAAAAAAGTAAGAGGAACCAACTTCTAACTTTTGACTTATTTTAAGTTATTTTCAACTTATTTTAAGCTATTTTAGGATTTTTCAAACACTTTCAAAATCTAAAAAGAACTTAAAAAGCAAGCTTAATCGGCTTTTAATCTCATCCAAACACCCTCTTAATCTAATTAGTAGAATATGAAGAGGATTAAATATGCGCACATCCTATTTTGATCGGATGGAGAAATGATTTTTGATATATCTTTGGTTCAAAAGGAAATGTCAAATAAAATTGAAACAGAAAACACAAATAACTTAGGTTCTTTCATTATCAATTTTTGCCTTTTACTAGTATTTTATGTAAAATAGTTCTTTTGTTAATTTGTCGCAAAGTTTGATAGTTCTAGTTGGAGCTAGTAAGTTGACTTAACTAGTTGGTGCTATGAATCTTTTAGTCTTGTTAGAAAATGTAGAGAATATATAGCATTAGTGAAGCTAATTCTTTATATTAATATTGGATTGAGACGAGCTTAAATGGCGTGACATAAATTGAGGGTTCATATAGCCGACTTGAATTTGCTTGAGCTGAAGCATTCTAGTATAAGTATTAGTAGTAGTGGCTATTGTTTGTTGTAATTGCTGATTCAGATATTTTCATTCATTAAGTTGTTCAATTTTGCCTCCATAATATACTAGGATGTTAAATTTGAGTTTGGTGATGCAAGGAAGCAAGTTAGAACTTCTACATCCGCGAAGAAATCTCGTGCAGCAGAGGTCCATAATCTTTCTGAAAGGGTATATACTATTCTCAGTCTGAAGGTTTCGATGGTTTGAATGTTCTGATTTTATGTCTGTTTACTCAATATTTGGATGTTTCAATAATGCAGAAACGCCGAGACAGAATAAATGAGAAGATGAAGGCTCTACAAGAACTCATACCGCGTTGCAACAAGGTTTCAACATCATCTTTGAATTCTACATAGATTTTGTTCAGTTCATCATAGAAAGTCTGTTCTTGATTTCACATTTTGGTTTCTCTTTTATCAACTTTCAGTCAGATAAAGCTTCAATGCTGGATGAAGCAATTGAGTACCTTAAATCATTGCAAATGCAAGTACAGGTATATTTCTTAACATTCTTTTTTGTCCTCTTGGCACCTTGCAAATCAAGTTCTCTTTCCTTGTAACAGAAGTTCCCTTAGTTGCAAATCTGTCCATTTGTTCAGTGATCAGTTTAGGCTACAGTTTGATCATAATCTTCTTTACTGCAGATGATGTCCACTGGATGCAGCATGGTCCCTATGATGTATCCTGGAATCCCGCGATACATTCCCACAATGGGAATGAATATGGGTATTGGGATGAACATGGAAATGAGCATGAACCAGCCAATGAATCCATATCCGCGACTAATGCCAGGTCCAGCAACGCGGAATGCAGCTGCAGCAGCACAAATAGCTCCTCAATATCCTCTTCCGGCATATCATTTGTCACAATTTCCTGCACCTGATCCATCCAGAACCCCAGTTGCAAACCAGCCAGATCCTCCACAGCTAAACTCACATTTCGGACATAATGTTAATCAGCCAAGACTTCCGAATTTTAGTGATCCATATCATCAATATTTTGGTCTACAGCAGGCACCCCCAGGCAAGTCCTTTTTCTTGTCTTATATATTTAGGGGGGGCGAAACTAAAACTAAATGCCGTGAGAAGGGTCATGCCCCCTATGTGAGTGAATCTGTCCTAAGGATCCCCTTTGTTCAAAGGGAGAGGAGTCATATATTCTCCATTCGAAACTCGTATAGTTTCATGAGTCTAAATGATACTGGAATACAGTAGCAGCTCTCTCACCCATTGACATTGCACCTTTTAACATCTCCAGTAACCACAGTACTGTTCACATCCATCTAATATTGAGATACTAATGAAACATGACTAATTCAAATTTCACGCATATGTATTTTATTGTCATGATAGCTATGTTCGCTCTGAAAATTTTTACCTAGAGTTTCATCTTGCTACACGAACTAAACTTCAAACTGCGGTCGACTGCCAACAGCAGCTTCTTTCATCGCCTTAATTATTGCGTATTCTTCCAAGAATATCTTTTGACAATAGACAATATTGAAATGCAGAATCAGGGAGTGGAACAGCCGAGCAGCAGTAAACTGAACAGCTGCATAGAAAGAAGTACAGGGGATCGTCAATCTGGTAAGCATACAGTTCAGATGGTCACATTTTACATATTACATTATTGTGGTTCTTGTACCAAAGCTAAAGATGAAGGAAAAGATTTCTCAATGTTGTTGGAGGCAGAAGCGGATCTAGGATTTCTATAACATGGTTACAACACTAAAGAAAGAAAAAAAAATTGAATTCAATACTTAACCAAGCACGTCATTCAGCTTTTTTTGGAACATGAGGCCAACAGATAATTTAGACCAATAATAAACTAAGTTGCTCGGACTCTTCATTGTTGTTGCCGCACCCATGTCGACACAACATGGGTGTGGGTGTGAGATCCGTGTCCGATTTGATCAACTGGTTTCGAGTACTTTGACCAAAATCGATTGGGAAACTTTGAACGATTTTAATGATTTTTGTAATTAATACAAAAACTAAGGTGAAATTGAAGAAAATGAATACTTTTTATGTAGAAATTTCTATGTCATGCCTTTTTCTTTAATCTCCTTTCAGGATTCTCTTCAAGTTCTCCATATAATATCTCATAATTTAGGTTTTATCACTCTATTTTTAGATATTTTGATTATTTGTAGGCAAATGCCCGCACCCGTATCCATACATGGATCCATATCCACGAATCTTAAAATTTAGATCATGAAAGATCAGATCTCTAGATCCCCACTCGTATTGAACACTCACATCCGAGTCCGAGCAACTTAGATAGGAAATACAACATACAAGCGTGGTGTAAGGAGTGTGGTATGTATGCAAACCTTACTCCTAACTTGTGAAGTAGAGAGGTGGTTCTCGATAGTTCCTTGGCTCACCAATTTTCGGAAATTTATTCAAACAAGAGAGACAATGAGGTTCATATGCATCAAATTTGGGCAGTAATCTGTCCCAGGTTGGGGGGTGGCAAAATCAATCCATTTTGCACTGTCTACTAGTTATGTTCTAATTACATATGTCAAAGCAACAAGAAGATAACAAGCATGAAACTTTCAGCTTATTTTTCATAGCTCTCTTGCACAAGTTCCACAGGAAGATGCTAAAAGATATTTTCTTTCTTGTTAAGACTATGAATTTATGTCCCAAATTTCAGATTAACCAGCACAAACTCGTGGTTTCATTCAATTTCTGTGTGGTTGCAGGTTGATTACAACGCAGATCGATGACTAGAGCTTCTCATGACCAAAATTTTGTAGTGTAAGAGAAACAACAGTGCAGTCTACACTGGCTGACTACTACAGTATAACATCACTAATTTGTAATTATTATGATATGACTAGTGTAACTTTCTTTATTGCAGATCTTTAAAATCCTTTCCTAAGAAGTGACATTTGTTGAATTGTATCACCATTTAGAGTTCTGCAGTTCGGTATGTGGCTACTGTTATGGTTGCAGGCTTCAATCCATCTGTATGAAGCCAGAATCACTAGTAATCGCCAAATAGTCATAGAATGTGGATTATCCACGAACTTTCACAAACCGACTGTCGCACTATGGGAGCTCGCTATAGAGACAATGACGACTGCAAGTTTTACCATACCAATAAGAGGCGGTACTAGTCTAAACTTCCATCCTCCTCCTCCTTTGGTATACAGGACGATATTTGTCTAGACTTTCAACTGTTTCTTCAAAGAAAATAAAACAGCTATATCGACAAACTTGTTCACAATATAAACACAAACAACTGGAAGCAGAAGCAGAAGGAAGAAGAGCAGGGATCGCACAGCTCAAAGGATATCTGAATTAGAACTGCCTACAGTTGTATCTTCTTGGTAGATACCCCCCAACAACATAGAGATAGCTTCTGAATGACGGGAAAAATCTTCCTTCGTTACAGCACTACTCGTTGTATCCTGGTGAACGTCTTCATTAACTAATTATGGACAAAATCTGCAGTTACACTGATGTTAGTCAGGATGTACCAAAGAGAAGGTTGAATTATAAGGATGTATTATGGTTAAAAAATAGGATTAAGATGTGCATATACTGAGCAGAGCAAGAACGAGTGTAACGTATACCTTTTCACTGAGTATGCGAAACTCTTCTTTTTCCATGGCCTTGTCAAGTTCCTGACAGATGATAATAGAAAATAGAAGCAGCATTAACATACCTTTGGATTTAACAAAAACACATACCAGTTTGAGCGAAAGATGATAGATATTTAGTTCCACCACGACAAAATTACTACGTTTCTTTGAAAAGATATCCACAATACAACTGCTATGACCATCCATAGGATTTAATGATTCCCCACGACTAACTCTATCTCTTTCACTATGTGAATTTGATATGGTTCTCACTTCGAGATACAAAGAACAATGAATAAGAAAGAACAATCGTTTTGGTTGTGTATCTACATCCAATGTACACTGGAAGAGAAGGTTCTAGCAGAACAAGTATTTATTTCAGTTATTCTCTGTTAGCATTTTTGACGATATTAGACATATTATCCTCCGATCCGATTTTCTACCATAAATTTATGAGAATTGCACATAATCAGATACTTAAGGAGGACTATGGTACTTGCATTCTCTGCATCCAGTGAAGAATCCAGGTTGTATATGAGTTTTTGAAGCTCTTTGTTCCTCACAGCCTCGAGAATTTCAGCAGAAGAAGCTGCAGTGAAGCTAAAAAACGTCATGGGGGATTAATGCAATGAAGCAAGCTTAACTTTTGCATAAAATCATATCACAATCACACTGGATGTGAAATGAAGCCTGAGTCATTCATGTTCTCAAACTTCAACATCATTGAAACCTTTTCTTCAGTCTCATGAACAACATAATTCTTGTTCTCACCACAGAATTTTGCAACTTACCTATCGACTCTAGTTGCGACTGATTGAGCGCTTCGCTTGGCTCATCAACATAGATTGGCTTCTCCACATGCAATGCTGGAGCAGGAGCTGATAGGGATAGAGTGAGACATGTTACATACTCAATATTAGCATATTATGCAACTTAAATAAAAACAACAAATAGTGCCGAGATTCTGCCAGCTGAATTCATCACTGTTCGCACACAAGTTGGAATCGAAGTGTAAATTGTTTACAAAAGTCGGTTTCAAACGTAAGGCAATTGGCAAGAGGGCTGGAGACGATAGCTTGCATTTCATGCAAATACAAATATCTAGTGCTGTGTGGAGGAAAAAACAGAGAAAAACAAAACAGTGCCTGAATCTCTTTAGCTCATGGAACTCGACCACATTTACATTACGTCCAAAACCAGCAATCACAAGTCCTATGCAAAATCCACTAACCAAATAAGCGCCCTCCACTGAAACCTCCACAATTGCTTCCTCCCATCTACCCCATCAATCTCCTCCTTTGGCAGCCATTAGACCATCAGCTTTTAAGAAATAGCCAAAAGTACATCTTCACTTTCTTGCATGCTTTTATAGATCTGTTAATTTATTTAATGAAGATGTACATGATACTTATAATGAATAGTTCAATGGCAAGATGGACAATGCGAGACTATGACAGCAGATCTAACCCAACCGAGGATGCTACATCAAAGAACTTGTAAGTGGCACTAGTCCAATAAAACAAAAAATTACAACTACATACATATAGCAGGTCTGGTTTTCTCTAGAAAAGAAGTTGTTTATATGAGACCTATCCGTCATAGGTTTGAGTCGTAAAATTAACAATGATGCCCGCATCAAGTTAGGCCTGCCTACATTAAACCCCTTGGATGCAGCACTTCCTCGAACCCAACATGAATACTGGGTGCTTCATGCATTGGAATGCCTTTTTTTCCTTTTGGGTTTCTCCGGAACTCATTCGTCAAATAGAAGGTTAGTCAGGTATCAAAAGTTATCACCACAAATTCAAATGTCTATAGAACAGAATGAAACCATCACCTGCAACAAGGATAGCTAAAAGCCAATTAAATAACGGTGAACCTCTTGATTATGAAATACTAAGAAAGACAATAAACTTAAACTACAGTTACTGAGGAAAAATATATGCATAACCATAACATACACATTCTTATTATGGTTATACAAAGATAGAAGAAGAGAAAAAGTTCAACTTTTTAGAGAAGCCATCCTTACCAAGTTTTTCCTCAGGAGCTCGTTCTGGTTCCGGTTTCCCACATGGAATTTCTGCATAACCCACAGATAAACTCATGAAAAGACCAGTTTTTATTACTATAAAATACAAAAAAAAAAACACAAGTATCGCCCATAAGAATAATTAGATTCACAGAACAAGCTCATAAAGAACACACCTTTATGCTTCTTGAAACAAAACAAAGAACAACTGCAACATCAAAACAACCAAAAAAAAAATTAGGTTTTATCGTTACTCAAATTTCTAGTAACAAGACCCATAAATAACAACCCAATAAAAACTACAACTATTACTCCCTCAATCCCAAACGAATTGGGTTCATCGTATTCACAAGCAATCCAATAGTTAAGTTTTATGAGTTCAACCTTTAGGAATCGTTTGGTTACTAGTAAAGAGACAATTTATTCATGTACTAATTTCTGCCTAAGTTACACACACAACATGTGCTAGTTAGTTATAAAAGTAAGTTGCTCATGTACATTTAGTCAACAATTTAGAAATCCGCATAACTAATACATATATATATAAGTTAAGTTATGACGAAATTTACGTAGTATTACTTTATATCAAGCATAAGAGAGATAACTACCACTTGCATATTCATACATATATTACCAATACATGCATAATCCTAATCAGCTACCACAAGACCCCTAAGGCGACTTCGTAGCAATCCTTTCTTTTTTATGACCAGGGAAATCACAATTGCTATTCTTTGGGTGCGCATGGGATAAAACACCCACTCCTATGCAACACACACATGAGAGATAACTCGCACTAGGCAATTCCAGTGTGACGAGCTTAATCAACAAGGCAAACCCTTGCCGGCAAGGAGACCTCCAACGTGAAAGTCCCAAACCCAACCCATTGGGCACCCGAAAGGGTCTTTTTTGCTACAACTTTGTTGTTTTTCTACACAAATTTATACTCTTTATGTCTAAATACTCTACACCCACCTCTGAATTTTGTATGAATAATCTATATATATCCATTCCCATCTATTTAGACCCCATTTAAACTACAAAAAAAAAAAAAAAACTGAAACCCCAGAATTAAATAGCAAAAATGGAAACAAATTCAAATAAATAAGCAGATAAAAAGATAGAATCTTTTACTAGGGCATGAAGCAATTGGGACACTTGTATTTCGACTGTGCTTCATCACATACTTTGCATTTTTTCGATCCCATCTTCTTCTTCGTTTTCTTTTATCTCTGATAATCAAGAAAAGGGTTTTACAGGGGTTTTAGAATAACATGGAATGTTAAATTGCAAGATTGGTCCCTGAATTTGGAGTTTAGATTCAATCAGGTGCTAAGAATTTTAGTATCAAATACTTTGGGTGTGATTTGAGAGAAGTTATGGGGAATGTCCTTTTAAAATAAATAGAGAAAATATTATCTTTGTTCCACAACAACAACAACATTACCCCAAGCCTCAAAGGCTCCCGTCCATTGCGAGATAAGGGAGGGTCAGATGTACGCAGCCTGATCCCTATATTTAAAAACATAGCGTGACTGTTCCGAATGACTCATGATGAGAATCAAAAGTTGCATTGACTAACTGGTACTTCATAATTGAAAGAAGCGCAGACAGTTTAAAAAGTCATTTTGTTTTATTTCATCATATCCCAAAAGCTAATAAATAGTAAATCTTTGGCTCCATCCAAGATTGACGGAAAAATTCTCTTCGTTCCAAATTAATTAATTTTTTAAAGATTTTTGTAATATTCAAAATAATTTAAATTGTTCAAAGTTGTTATATAATTTTTTCATATTTATTTTTTTATTTATTGAAATTTTATATTTTCTAAGTGATAAGGATAATATTGAAAAATATGATGTAAATTTTATGTTTAAATATTTTTCCTAATATATGCTAAATCCCCAAATTACAAGAAGGCATTAATTTAAGGATCAAAATTAAATAAATTTATACTTGTTCTTCACTTTGTTTTTTAGCTTCTTTCTTGAAAACTATTTACTCTTCTGGTAAGGGACCTGTAAACCTCTCTCCTTCCTTCTTGTTCACTGTGTGTGCAAAAATTATTTTTTTATGGTCTTGTGATTTGTTTTTGGTTTCACTCAAACATAGCTTCATTACTAAAACCTTAATTTTGCAAATGGTTCTTTGATTGGTGTAAACCTAGATTTTTTGCTACAAAAATTTATCTGTTTCTTTGGGTTGTTGATTTTTTATTATAGGAATTTTGGCAGCTGGAGGTGGGGAAAAGGTGAGATTGCTTCAACTGTACAAGGTAATTTCTTCGATTTTTTGCTATGATGTTTTATTGGAAAACAATTTCTCTATCTCTCCACAAGATAGTGGTATTTTCCATCAATCCGATAGAGTCAAAGATTCACTATTTTTTTGTTTTGAAGTATGATGGAATAAAATAAAATGACTCTCTAAATTGTTTACGCTTTTTTCAATTGTGAAGTAGTAGTTAGTCAATGCAACTTTTGACGCTCATCATCCGAAAACAATTGCGCTATGGTTTTAAACATAGAGGTCAGGATGTGTACATTTGACCCCCTTTTATCTTGCAATGCGCAGGAGCCTTTGAGGCATTGGGGTAATGTTGTTTTTCCTATAAGGTAGTGGTAAGATTTGTGTATATTTTATCCTCCTAGAACCGCTTGTTGGATTTCACGGGATGTGTTGTTGTTGTTTATTGTTGATGTTTCATGCTATTTTGTTCTACAATGCTAAATGGTTTGTGTACTTTAAGAATATATTAAGGAATCGTTTGGTGTTAGGTATAAAGTATACTAATTGCAGGATAAAATGCATGATTGTTTTATACTTGGTGGAATAACACATTATTTGGTTGGAGGTATTAGGTATTATTAGATTATTTGTCTCGCCATTTATACCTTAGTGTCAGGATAAGTTATCCCTTATACATGATGGAATAACTTATCCGGAATAATTAATCCCGGGATAACTTTTTCCCAACTAAACGGCCCCTAAATGTTAGGATGTAGAAATTTTATGACAATTTTGAAAAAACAGATGCTAAGGGCTAAGACAAAGAAATATGTTGTGAAATCTATCTAAAAGTTCTGTTGCCTAACCATTTTGATTAAATGTGTTCATCCAGTGAAAATGATTCCCCGACTTCAATAAAGATAAACGTTCGTCATCCCAAAATGGTTGGTTGAATTAAGTCTTGAACGAAACATTACTAAAAAAACAGTAAAACAAAGTATATAGTAATGACAACAACATATCCAGTGAAATCCCATAAGTGGGCTCTAGGGTTGCCAGAATGTATATATGTTCTTGTACGTATTTAGAAACATATTTGCCAACAGGGTTTAAGCCACGCGTCCAAGTGACTAATATTTCCACATGAAAAGAATCGCCCATGATGGAGTCACTTCATTGATAAAACTTGATATCGTTTCGACATTACTACCTAATTCTTTGAAGAAACTTAGGAAGCTTAAGGTTGTTCGGTCATAGGCTTATGAAAGTAGCAAGTTTGACCGTTGCTGGTGCATATTGGATCATTAGAAGTTTGATGTTTTAGATCTTGATGAAAATTTTGATGTACCAAAAGACGAGTATCATGACAAATTCATAATACTAAAAAGAATCATAAACTACTTTAAAAACTGGTTTGCTAAGATGGTGTTTGACTAAGCTTATACATTGATCAAACTTACTTATAAGAACGTTTTAACTTATCTCCTCGTTCGATAAACATCCAAAGTACTTATAAGCCAATGTCAGTCTGAGCTTGTGATTGGTAGAAAAATTTGTTCTTTGCATCTTCAAGCAATGCACTTCTCATATGAAGAATGTCAACTCTGTTATGATTTTGATTAGTTGTTAGCTTTTTCCTTTTTACTCTTCAGTTAAACTTAATATCTTTTTGGTTCACAAGTATGTTCTAAAGAGTTCTTTGCACATGCGTTAGAATAAATTGAAGCGGGAATGGAGTGTGTGGTTCAGGGAATTATTGAGACTCAAGTAAGTTCCTGGAGTAATGACAAACCTCCCTTTATTTCTCTTTTTTCTGCTACTTGTAAAAAGTGGTCCTGCTATACTACGACATTTAATGAAACAATTTATGGGAATTGAATTATTGAAAAGATTTTGACAGTGCTAATCATACTTGCAGCATGTTGAGGCCCTGGAAATTCTGCTTCAAGGGCTTTGTGGTGTGCATAAACAAAGTTTAAGGATCCACGAACTGTGCCTTAAAAGTGGTCCAAACCTAGGTAAGTGTGTTTTCTCTTTGAACTATTATGAAACTAGGAACTAACTAACCAGTGGTCATGTATGTACCGATGTGATTGAGGCAAATGCTTGCAACCATCTATGCATGCATAGGGAGGTTTTCTCACCGTAGAAGTTTGATATAGCTGATATTTTTTTTTGCTCCTGTGGCTCATCTTACTCTAGTTGTATTGCGGTGCTGCATGTCAATTATTGAATGGAATTAGGTTCAAGTATGTTTCACTTCGAGTACGTCTGATTTATAGGTTGAGACCACATGGTTTTTGCTCATTAAGTTGTTGAGTGCCTTGTTTTCTACAAAAGAGTGTTGCTTATCATGGTTTTGTCAATGGTATACATGTGATTCTTTTACATTTTGACGAGCACCAGAGTATAAAAACAATGCTCTTTTTTGTTAAATGTAGTATGGTAGATGTTGATCCTACACGGATTGAGTTTCTACCATGCTAATTAGTAATTAGTATTGCTCAATTTACTGTTGGAGTGTTCCGATAAGCAGGTGGAATGTTTATGACTAAAATAAAATATAATAAGAATTCTGATGACATTAATAATGGTGAAAGAGTATCCATCATTGAATCTAGACCTTTTTTTTTTACTAATCAGAACGAGTTGATCTAGACTTCACTTATGATTAGTCTATGGTGTTCATTGTCCGTCAATTCAATATTGGTCTCTAAGTTATAAGTGCCTCTCTCTATTATGCTCACATATATGACCTTAGTTATTCCTCTCATTTATAGTAATATCTAAGCAATCCTAAACCCTTAAATTCAGAGCACCTTCATCTAATCACCTTCCGAGTCACAGGCGTATATCTTGATTACATCTAAGTTCTAACCTTCTTGGCTAAGTGCATTTCTTTTGATTATACAGTTAGTCAAGGTATTATTGTGCCTTAAATATGGAATATGCTTGCTTAATAAACCTTGGATCCCACAAATAGATGTAGACCCTCACAGTTGTCTACACATCATCACAATTCGTAAGTACGCTTAAGATTATTTTCTCCTCTTGGTTAGACAAGAAAAAAAAGCAAATTATGATCATTCAAACATAATTGGGAAAATAATGGAGTCCAACAACCTTTCTTGATCAAAAGTTTGAATTGCAGGAAAAATGGTTAATCAAATTAATACTCCCTCTATTCTATTTTATATGGCATCCTTTCCTTTTTGGTTCGTCCCAAAGAGAATGTCACCTTGCTCTAATTGGAAATAATTTATCTTTAAAATTCTTTTCTTACCCTTAATGAAATAATTTCACCACACAAATATCTAAGATTGAATTGGGTTTTAAAAGTCTTCCTTTTTCTCTTAAACACTGTGCTAAGGCAAAGGGTGCCATATAAATTGGGATGGAGGGAGTAATAAATACAGGGAGAGATTTAATTCGTAGAGTTAAATTATAATGTCCATCTAAATCCAACTAGAAGAAAGTTATTCTATAACGGCATTCAATCCAAATAATGAAGTATTAAAATCACAAAAATTACAAAGAGAATAAAATATGAGAATAATAACTCCTCAAACCTTCAATCGCCTCCTTTGAACTCTAATTCTAGTGTTGGATCTCTCTTCCCTGCTCTAGGCTTTGAACGGCCGTGCAACAACTCCAGAATCCTAGCTTAGGATGAGTATTAGGACTTGAGAGGTCAGGGTTCAAACCACTTGGAATTCCAAAATTGCTCGTGTGCAATTAGCAGCAGAGCTTATAAGTGCACACTCACTCCCTTGTGTTTGCAAAATGTTGGTTCTCGGGTTGTGCAATTGTGTACTTCAAGTTGTTTCGGTTCTATTTCAACTCCATGAGGTACCTGAGCACCTGATCTTTTGAGTTGTTTACAGCCCAATCCTCTCCAATTGCTTTCTAGCATGTCATGCGACATTACCTAAACAAAATGAGCAAAAGCAAGGATTCACACTTGATATCGAGTTTTCACCTAATTGAGAAGCATCAAATGGACCAAATATTGCGTGTATGATTAACTGTTTATACTCCAATGATCCAATCACGTCATATCTTGTCTACATATCATTTATGCCTTCTCACTTTTTTTCCTTTTCTCCTTTCCTGCTCGTTGTCTTTGGGTTATTTTAACCATGTGGTCTGTTCCTTACCTTTCTCAGGATTAGTATCATCAGAAATACGGCTCTTATGTGATCTTGAGCAGCCAGAACCAGCATGGTAAGAGATCTGGTTCATCCTGCGCCCATCTTGGGGGACACGTGAAGCCTAAGTTCTTTTTTTTATGTTATTAAATATAGGACTGCTAGACATGTTGGTGGTCCGATGAGAGGTGCTGGTGCTGAACAAATCTCAGTCTTGGTGAGACCAATGCAAGAAAGCAAAATAAGCAAGAATGCGTTACGCTTATTTTATTCACTTGGCTACAAGCTAGATAATGAGCAGCTGAGAGTCGGTTTTGCGTTTCATTTCCAAAGAGGTACCCAGATTACTGTAACAGTTTCATCCATCAACAAGATGTTGAAACCTCATGCTATCGATGATGCTGTGCCTGTGACTCCGGGCATACAGCTAGTTGAAGTGACTGCACCAGCTTCATCTGAAAATTACAATGAAGTTGTTGCGTCTGTGTCATCCTTCTGTGAATATCTTGCACCGTAAGCATCTTTATATTGGTTTGTTGTCCATAAGAATTGGCTAGTTGAACCTGATATTATATATGTTCATGGGAAACTAATTATCACTTGTTTCTATGATCGTCTAGTGAACATACAAGTGGTTTCTTTTGTTTTCAGGCTCCTTCATTTGTCAAAACCCGGCGTCTCTACAGGAGTTGTTCCTACTGCAGCTGCAGCTGCTGCATCTCTCATGTCGGATGGTGGAGGCACGAAGTGACAGAAATATTGTTAGTTGTCATACCTGAAGGAGGAGACGTTTTGCAGTTCAATCTTTGTCCTCCTATAATTGACGTTAAATATCTGGTCATCGATACATCGCCATGCTTATGTTTAGAATAGAGTTATAATACCCTTTGCTGTTGAAATTGTGAAAAAAAAAAAAAGAGTTTATTATCTCAGTGACTGTGAAGGGCTGGTTAATAGTGTTGGAGGACTCTTGCTCTCTTCGACCCTTTTCTTGTTGATGTGTTATGCTCAAAGCACATGAGATGTTTAGATGTTCTTTGGTCTGTGATTATTATATGGTTATTTGGGCAGTAAGCTATCAGTTTCAAACACAGTCTATGTGATTGTTGAAGATTAGGAAGGAGGATATTCGGATAAAGGGGGAGTGACTTTTCTGGTGGACAAGACGAGGGAAATGCGATTGTGATGTTTGGATATGTAAAGAGGAAATGGACATGTTGTCCAAGTGAGGAGATGTATTGGAGAGAGGTGATTAGATATGATATGATACAACTTATGATTATTGAAGGCATGATGTTAGATAGGAGGTGTGAAGGACGTATAATATGACAGAAGATTAGTAGGTAGTGAAAAATGATCTGTTTTTTATTGACTCGATCTATTTTGATTCATTCAAGTAATCTCATCTTAAATTGATGTCTCTCTTAAATTAGCTTATAAGAAATTTTGTCAAAATGATATATTACAACAACAATAACATTACCCCAATGCCTCAAAGGCTCCCGGTCATTGCAGGGTAAGGAGGGATCGGATGTACGCAGTCTGACCCTTATGTTTAAAAATATAGTACGATTGTTTTCGGATGACCCATGATGAGCGTCGAAAGTTGCATTGACTAACTATTACTTCACAATTGAAAGAAGCGTAGACAGTTTAAAGAGTCATTTTGTTTTATTCCATCATACCCAAAGTCAAAAATTAATGAATCTTTGGCCCTATCCAAGATTGATGGAAAAGTCAAAATGATATATTATTTATCAAAAATAACCATTGATGAAATGTGATTCAAAACACTTTCAGTTGCTTATTCTTTCTTCCAATCTTAGTTAAGAAAAATTTCAATCAAATCAAATCGATCAATATTAAAAAAATAAGGAAATAATGGTGCGCAAAATGCATTGAACTTACAATATATGATAATATATAACATAACATTCAACACAAGGGAAATTTGGGCAATATGCCAATTAATTTGATACATTGCAAAAGTTCACACAAAATTACAAAAGAAAGAACAACAAAATTTCATTCTTAATACCCAAACTTGCATGAAAAAATAAACATTACTTAACTAAGTCGAAAATTTGAGAGTATCGCCTCTGAAAACAGATGAACTTATATAAATTATTTTTTTTCATAAATCTCATGGAAGTGGAACACTTGCACCACTACAAGGTCCACAACCACCCCCCAACCCCCCCCCCCCCCCCCCCCCCCCCCCCCCCCCCCCCCCCCCCCCCCCCCCCCCCCCCCCCCCCCCCC
>JAOTQR010000092.1:1923495-1973221 GCA_025774065.1 Solanum ossicruentum | reverse complement strand
TGCCCCCCCCCCCCCACCACCAAGCCCCCCTACCCCACCTACCCCACCCCCAACACCACTAAATCCTCCAACACCACCAAACCCCACAAAATTCTTTTGATCAACAAGTCCTTTCCCACTAGGCACTTCTCTAGCTCTTGTGGTATAAACAAGTGCTAATAAACCAAGAAAAATGAAAAACATAGACAACTTAAGTCCCATCTCTTTTATGTCTCTTTTTTTTCTAATACAAAAAAAATCTCTTTTTTGCCACCCTTAATTTCTTTTGCCTTTTCTTGTTTTGGTACCTAAGTGTGTCTGTGAGTGTCCTTTTATAGGGGGAAAAATGTATTGTTATCTTGGTGAAAAAGGATGCAAACATTAAATGGGATTCAATGCAATGTATATATAATATCATGCATGGGTCTTTTTTAAATGAATCTTAATTTGAACCAAAAATAAAAATCTAATTTGAAAACATTAATATCAATCCATACTATTGAAATATTATCGATAAGATAAAAAAGGCAGTTCGATGCATAAAGTATTTTATGTTCATTCAGAATTTGAAGAAAGATGACACTTGAACGACCATGATATTGCACGTAAGCATGCATCATGAATGGCCGACGGATGGGACCTTAATAAGGCAATTTCTAAGATAAGACGGACGACTCAGCTGCCTTCTCCGCTAAAAATCTTTCCCGACGGTCGCTCAAGCACTTTCACACAACAAGAAAGCAAAGCGTATCGTATCTCGCGCCATCCGAATAGGTTTCAAAGCAAGCAGTTCGGCGCAAAGGAGCCCATTCAGTATCGTCTTTGTTTGTGAATATTAATGTGTCCTGTCTTCATGTTGTATTATTCCCATTGACTGTGTCGGATAAGGCAGGTGGCGTGAATGCGAGATGCCAGCGTTTCTAATTAAACTTCACGCTGGGTGAGATATTTAACATCCTTTCCGATATGACACAGTTGAAATTATGGGGCGTAAAAGGATAACTTTAAAGTTATCGTTGCTTCATGACTCTCTTTTCTAATTCTAACTAATGATAAAAAGACAGCTTGATGCACAAAATATTTTACGTTCACTCAGAATCTAGAGAAGGATGACACTAGAAGGGGATTGATGTAGATATTCGACTATGACGTTATATTGTATGTAAGCTTACATCATGAATGACTTATTCCACCAATACTGCAAAGTTGAAATTAAAGAGTGTAAAAAATAACTTTAAATTTATTGTTGCTTCATCACTCTCTTCTCTAATACTTTATATTATAAATCTTGTAAAAACTAAAATTAGAAAATATTTTTCATTTTTCGACTAAATACTAAAATAATTATTTTATGAAAATATTTTGTAAAAATAAGTCATTTCCAAAAAGAAAAAAAAAACACTTTCATAATATCAAACACAATCCAAGTATTTACTACTAGGGATTTTATATATATATATATATATATATATATATATATATATATATATATAGGAAATCTCTGGTAACTTTAATTCATTTAGTAACAAGCATAGCTGGAAAGTATGGACCAAAACAATGCATTTAATTTACACAGATGATCCACTGTTCATGCTAGCGTATCTAGCATACGTATAAGTAATTTATATTGTATAGTTAATGCATACTTTTTATGATTTTTGATGAGTTATGTTGTATAGTCATGTATATTTTTTACGATTTTAGGCTATTTTTAATGTAAATAAAAAAGAGCTATATTTGTTGTACATTAATTAGTTTATTATATATATATTTGAAATTATCCCTCAATAAATTAATGAGTATATACAAACATTATAATTCTTGCTTTATTTGACAATAAAATATTTCGATTTAGGAAGCTCAATTGAACCCCATTGTTTATTTAGCTCCGTCTCTGTCTACATGAAGAATTAAGATCTTTTGACCACCTTACAAAATGAATAGAAGAACTATTCATTTTCAGATCTCTTACGTGTAAAAATGAAAATTTCTGATAAAAAATCATAAAACTAAAAACGAATTGTAAGTAATCTAAAAAAAATAGATTATTTTTATTGTTTTAATTACAAACCACCTTATATATGGTGAGGGTTTAGACATATCACAATCAATATATTAGATATACTAATGATAGTTAATTAGTTAACATAGTTATAGCTATTGCGCAAAGAAAGTTTGAGTTTTGTATAATTCGTGTGATTTATACAAATGTTATGCTCGAATCAACTTATATAGTGAAATATACAAACATTGCACGAATTATACAAACATTATTATAACTATAGTTACGAAGTGTAACTATAGAAACTATAACTATGGTGCATATAATATATTTTTGAGTAGTTATATGCGGAAATTCCTCAAAAAAATTCAATAAGTAAAACTATTGTGGACATATACTCGATAATTTTTTATTAGTTTAAGTAATATGCATTGATAGATAAAATCATTTATATAAATCAAATTATACATCAGATAATTACAGATAATTTAGAATAATTATTAACTGATAATCTTATAAATTCTGTAAGCAACTCATTATAATAGATTAATTAAACAACTAAGCAATTATATTAAAAGAATTAATTACACTATCAATATATATAATTTTAAATTCATTTTCTATTTAATATATTCTTATGTATCAATCCCTCAATATCTTTTCCAATATCTAATAAGGCCTCTAGTTAATGTCAAAAATTCACTAAAATTTACAAATTTATTTATATATTTATTTATTTTACTAAAATTTACAAATTTATTTATATATTTATTTATTTTATATATTTTTGGTCTCTTGATTTTTGGTCAGTAAATGGATCTGACTGAGGGGGGCATGTGAAACCCACCTGGTGGTTGTGAAGATAGCATTAATTTATTTCTTCCATATGAAATGAATTTAAAATTATCCATGAGTAATATACACTATGGCATATCTTCTTGAATGTGTCGGGTCGGAATATTCATTTCAAAAAAAATAAAAATAGGCTAAAAGCAAATCTCTGTTAAACTGTTACAGATCTCATCACGATTGGAAAGTGTCTTGAGTCATCTCCCACATTTTTGACTCAGGTCTTAACACCATCATATAAATCCTGATATATCCTATATGAATATGTTTAGACTCAAGAATTTCACTGAACCTCCATAGGGACTTTATTGTAAGCTTTTACAGATTTATGAACACCATATGCAAGTCATGATTCTTTCTCTTCCTATACTGCTCCACTAACTTTCTCACAAGGTGAATGTCTTTTGTAGTCGAATGTTCCAACATGAAATCGAACTAGTTCTTTGAGATAGACACACTCTTTCTCATTGTCGCTTCCACCACTCTCTCCCAAACTTTTATAACATAATTTAGCAACTTGATGCACTTATAATTGTTGCAATCTTAGATATCACCCTTTTTCTTATACAATAAAATCATCACACTCCACCTCCATTCATTGTACATCTTCGACATCCTAAAGATAACATTGAACAACCTAGTAAGCCACCAAAAACCTGTCTTGCCCTTGTTCTCCCAAAATTCCACTAGAATTTCGTCTGTCCCAACCGCTCTTCCCCTATTCATCTTACACATAGCATTACAAGCCTACAATACTCAAAATCTCGATGACTCTCAAAATTGAAATGCAAAAATTAAAGACCACCCCAAGCCATTCATGCAAAGACTTGAAAAAGAAAAGGCTCTAACAAAGCCCAAAAACCATAATCTCTATTTAAGAATAAGATTTTGACAATTGTCCTTCCATCAAAATGGGCCTATAGCCCATCCATAATGGGCTTTTAAAGCCCAAATAGACTCCTTAGGCCCAACCCCTCAAAAGCCCAATATCTCTAACCCAACCCCACTTCACCATCTCTTTCAATCTTGTTGTAATTCAAGTTCAAGATTCAACTTTTGTAGCCTCACAAAGAATGTTTGTTAGTAGCATATATCTGATTTCTTCAAAAATAAATTTATAGTATAAAATTTTTTGAGCAAAATATATATATGTATAATGGCTTCTACAGTTGCCTTTCTTTCAGTACAATACCCAAAATGTTACAGAAGAAATCAAACATTTCTTTCTTCAAATTCCATGTTAAAGTTGAAAAAGCAAACATCTTTGTCTACCAGAAAATTCAAGAATATCAGGAGCCACAAACCCTTAATTTTTGCAGCTCAATCCAATTTCTTAAAAGGTACAATCTTTATCTTATCGTAATATTGCTCGTGTAGTTTCTTGTCCTTCGATTTTTGTTATTAGTATATACTCCTCTCAGTTTGCGCGGTATCATTTGACTTGGCATAGTATTTTAAGAGAAAAAGAAATACATTCAAAATTTGTGGTATAAAGCAATTTTAAATTATTTGGGTACGATGAAATAAAGCAAAATAATTGTCTGTGTTTCTTTTAATGGTGAAGTAGCAATTAATCAATGCAACTTTCGACGCTTAGCATGGGTCATCCGAAACAGTTGCTCTGTGTTTTTAAACCCCATATAAGTAAGCTAATTAATCAGTAGCTAGTTCCCCCCAAAAATTGGGATACATCCGACCCCTTATCCCGCAATGGACGAGAGTATTTAAGGCACTGGGTAATGTTGTTGTTGTATTAAGAATAGGTAAAAGAGGAATTTGTAAAATAGGAATTTTTAGGTTATATTGTTTTCAATAGAGCAAGGTGATATTTTTGGGGATGGACTAAAAAGGAGAGAGTATCCATGGACATAGGGAGTATTTTTTTTTCTTTTTTGGGCTAGGGGGTTCAGAATCTCCTCGGCAAAAAATTATACTATTTCTATATTATTAAAATTATTTTATATATATAGAGTAGATGTCGGACCCCCTTCGGCTAGTTCGTATAATTGTTTTTCCAGATTTTTACCCTCTAAATTGAAATTTTGGTTCCATCACTGTTTCTCTACTTTGGAAGTAGGGGTAAGGTGTACATACACTTTACCCTCCACACTCCAATTGTTGGGGTTACACGGGATATGTTGTTGTTTCTTGTAACTTTTGATTATCGGGGCATTTTGTTTTATTATGCTTTCACTTTCGTTACTTTTTTCTTGGATCGCTTTGGATTGTTTTTCCTTGAGCTGAGATTAAGTGCTCTACTTGATAGTAAATTAATAATAGTAGGAACTAGGAAAGTGTGGGATTCTTGCTTGTGGCAGTTGAGAGTAAGTTTTTTCTTTTTGGCTATTGATGATATCATAGTCTGATTGATGTTGTCCAGGAAGTTATATACTCAAAATTTTAGGAGAAATTAGAGTCTAAATGTTTCTAGAAATGTTGGAAGAGAATTCTTTGACATAGTATTGATTGACGAGACGCCTGGTATAGTTAACGAGAATTGGAAAGTTTGAGGACAGGCCCTAGAGTCTAAAGGTTGCAAGCTAAGTAGGACTAAAACAAAGTGCATATTTGGTGATGTAACACATGTGGTAGGGGTGGTAGTGAAGCTCGATGCACAAGTCATATCCAAGTGAGGGAGTTTCAAGAATATTGGGTGTCCATAATCCAGGGAGACGGGGAGATTGACGATGATTTCGCTCATCATGTTGGACCAGGGTGGGTGAAATGGAGGCTAGCCTCTAGGGTACTCCACTAGAAGAATGTGGCTAGAACAAACATGATATATTAGAATGGTCTAATGGGGCGTGAAATGTTAGTATTTGGGCGTTTAACAATCTGACTGCATTCTGAAGCAGTTTGACCATAATGGCATTTGCTTCTTCCATGCATTGAGACAAGTACTTATGCTTCGGGTTCAATGGCGAAAGAATTTTAACATATTTCTTCGAAACTCAAAACTTATCCTTCGGAAGTGCCAATGCACACAATATTTGTGGGCAATTGTACTGGGAGTTAGTACTACATAAAGAAGCCTCCATGCAAGATATGCACCTCTTCGTGAACGAATAGAAAAAAATCAATCTACTTTTGTACCTTTGGACTCAAAGAACAAGATACTACTATTTGCATCCTTTATGTAACATATTTTAGTTGGCTCTATACAAAAGACCCTTGTGGTCGGGCCCTTCCTGGACCCTACACATAGCGGGAGTTTTAGTGCACCGGGCTTGCCCTTTTGTAGCTAGCTCTGTATAGAACAGTATGTTTTTCTTTGTTTTATTTTATTGACATGTAGCCTAATGATCATTCCGATGCGTGCTGAAATTTTAATAGTTCTTCAAACTGCATGGAGAGTTGGAAAGGATGGAGTTGAAGCTGGAACCAACATGGTACCTGTAAGTTGTGATGATGATACAAGAACATGTTTGTTAGTTTACGGAATCGCATATACTTATTTTCTTCTTATTTTGCTGTTAGATGTCATCCTCGACATGTTTGATACTGAAGCGTAGTTGTTGTTGTTGTTGATGTTAGGATGCTATCCCAAGACCAATAGCCAGGATTTGTGTGACTGTAGTCGGAGTGGCCTTTGCTCTCTTTGCGCTCAAATCATTCCTGTCAACAGCTTTCTTCGCGTTGGTATGTTTCCAGCCCCTTGTTGCTGCATAGATTGGAATTTTTAGCTACTACTTTGGAATTAGGGTATCGTTGTTGTAGCCATGGGCGGAGCTAGGATATCATCGAAAAATTATACATATATAGTAGTTGTTTTACACTTCTTTATATTTTGAACCTCCTTCCGAAATTCTTGGTTCTTTTACTGGTTGCAGCAACTTCTGGTATTAGAAGAGTTTGGGAGGGGACATTATCCACCGAGTCTTAAACCTGTGTTACTGGCCCTTAGGGATCAACAAAGATAAAAAAGACGATATATAACTTTCTGATATTGGTTAGCGACTTAGCGTGGTTCCCTGGTAAAACGATAAAAGCCCAAAAACATCAATTTGATCCTTCTCTAATGTGCGGTATGAGGAAGGTAGGATGTACGTAGAGTCATAGAGTCACAGACCTTCCCCCTACCTTTGAGGGGTAGAGAAGTAGTTTCTGATAGACCCTCGGCTCAAAAGGCCATACATTCAGTTGGGAAAAGGCTTAAGCAGATAGAATCTGATAAAAACTTTTGTTCATTGACGACTAAAAAACTTCCTCGTTAATGCACAGGCTGTGATGGGAGTCATTTACTTTGGATTCATAGCATTGAACAAGGACGATGGTCCAAAAGGCGGTGGAGACAGCAGTTCTGTTGACGATAGCCTAGAAGAAGCAAGGCGGATAATGGAGAAGTACAAGTAAGAAATGCAGAAAGGGGACTTGTTCGCGATATAATCAACGTCTCTGGATTCTTTCACAATAGGTAGTAGCTAGTCCTTCAAATCATGGCATAAAGGAATCCTTTATTTTCTTGAATGTATTGGTTTGTAAGGTAATGTTTTATAGTTGAATGTATCAATTTGCCTGTATAGCAAACACTTATCTGCATCAGGTGTTTACACCAAAATCGATTTAACTTGTCATCGTTAAGTTAACGATTTAATGAAGTGAAAATATGAATTGACTAATCATGGTATAGTGACAAAAGTTCATACAAAACACGTACATGCATTTGCCAACTTTAAAGCATTCCAAATTTAAGATCATTCATTTATTCCAAAGTAATAAAATCAATACAAACAACAGACACCTTTGTCATCAATATAAGAAGCAGCAATAATAATAAATTCCCAAATTGGAGAAAAATCTGACTAGTGATTTGATTTAACTTGATTCGACAAATGAACAAACAACAAAACCAAACTGAACTATGTACATCCATGAGCTACTTTTACCATGTTCTGTTCTTGACCAAATCCGCATTGATTGTGAGAGATTTTAGGTCTAAAATTGGGTCAAAAGAAAATTCTGTTTTGGAGTTTTATCAAGTGAAGGTGGCAATTCGGTATTTTCTGAATCTTTATCTAAGGAATTTGACGAAATATGAACCGAAGATTGAACCTTGATATAACCCAGAACAATACATTTTTATTACCACAAGATACATTGGCAGCCGCCGATCATTTGATTGGACTGAAATTTGAAATAGGTGCACTTGACGATATGAATCATTTGAAAAATAAACATATTCGTTCTGTAGCAAATCTTTTACAGGATCAATTCGGATTGCTTGTTTCCTTTCATCACTCATTTCACATTTTCACACTTTGCTTTTTGTTTTTTTTAACATCTTTTCCAATATGCACACATTCATGCTTCATATACTGGCCCTAGTGCTCAAATATAAGATCGAAAACGCAATCCTAAGTTTATGCAGAATAGTTGAGAATTGAGGGATGAATAGATTGCATCCATACAAGGACGATGAAAACATGACAACAACGACAACTACACCTCAATCCCAAACAAGGATCGACTTTATGAATTCTCATTTCTTCATTTAACCTCATCATCGTATCATACACATGAATGAAAATCAATTCTAGGGAAAATTGGAATGGTCATTACTGCCCAGATTCTTCTTATATCAAATACAATTGGTAGTGTTTTGGGGGACGCATTGTGTGTACAAGTGAACTCATGGAAAGAGTGATGATTACAACAATTACGCCTCAATCCCAAGCTAGCTGGGATCGTCATGTAACATGTCATCATTTCTTACTGGCGTAAGAGCACCGCTAATACGTATAAACAATACATAATTACAACAATGGTATATAATAGTTACTAGACAGAATGCACAAATACAAGGGCACAGAGGACATCTTTTACCACTCAGGTCTAGGAACAGCCAAAGCAGCTTCTTATTGAAAAGGCACTTGTTGGTTTAGGTGGTAGCTCAGACTCGCGTTTATCACGTGGTAGCTGCTTAAAGAAGGCTTTTACTGCTCCAGTAACCCCATCTTCGTTCTCCATAGCTTTGGCTAGCTCAATCGCCCGCTGCTTTACCTGAGCACCATCTCACTAGTTAATAACAAAAACATTTTCGAGCTCGCTCATGATTTAAACATCTGAAATAGTTCATGAATGAAATAACAGGATAAATTTTCAGCAGAAATAGCACATGATAACCTCACCAAAAGTCAGTTTTTGTGTTATCTGTGTTAAGTGTGCGACCTTCTCAGTAGTTCATATCAGAAAGGCTTTGAGCTTTGGCTCATTGGTTTAAACATCCAAAATAGTTCACGAATAAAATACGAGGATTAAACTTTCAGAGCCGAGACGACACAAGATTATCTCATCTAAAGTAAAAGTTGCTTCAACTGTGTTAAAATGTAGGACCATCTCATCTAATAGCTTAAGTTGTTAAAGAGACTACACTTTTAATATCTTATGTGTGTATTTGATTCTTTTCAATGCTCCTATGCAATAGCTCGCAAACCGCATAGGAGAGGTAACTTGCACTAGGCAAGACCAGTGTGACGAGCTTGACCCAGAAGACATATCCTTTGCTTTCACTGGCAAGGGGTTTCGAACTTGAGACCTCCAACATTGAAGTCCCAAGACCAAACCACTGGGCCACCCGAAGGGTGATCTCTGCCTGCTCTGTTACCATGTTGAAATGTGACTATCTCATAAAAAATCTAAAACTATTAGGAAAGTACACTTTCATTTACTTAATTATGTCTCCAGCATTCATAGACTGCAAGGACTTGAGCAAGCACTTAAAGACATAACTTAGTCAGATTACACCACAGGATATACGCTAAAGTATTTCAGTAAAATACCTGTGGATCAAGCATGAATCTGATTGCATGAACCAGCCTATCAAGTGTAAATTGATCAGCTGGTATGGGTTGAGGGCCAACACCTCTGGCATGCACCCTTTCCCCCCAAAATGGCTGGTCACCAAAGAAAGGGACAATAGTTGTTGGACACTGCAACCAAATAAAGGTGATAGGTTACAAGTGGAACCAATAGATATTAGCAGGGAAATGAACATACAAAGTTTGAAACACTACCGCAGCTTTAAGACCAGCAGCAGTTGTTCCAGCACCGCCGTGGTGCACCTGAAAGGAAAATTATCAGAGTTATTAAGGGTGTCGTGAAAAACAAAAGTTCCTGAATCTCACACTTATCTCTACAAAATTGACAAACAAGTCTCTAACTGGGCCAAAAACTGCTGTTTAAACAATAACTAAGCATTAACCTTAACTAGTTGGTATCATGTATATAGGTCATTAACTTTCATCATGTTATGTTGTTCTAAGCAAAATCAATATCTATTTTTAATGAGCAAAATACACAGAACTGGAGTCGGACATTATTAAAGAAAGCATGAATGCACTGCCAAAGAAAGAGAAGAACAATCTTAGTAAGAAATACTATGGGAAATATTTCATTGATCTCAAATTGATAAGAGAGAAAAAGAAGAGCTCCTGATCTTATGATAAATTCTCAACTCTCTCAAATATTCCACTCATTTCATTTCCAAACAGTCCAGTATATACACAAGCCCAAACTCATGATCCAGCCTCTTATGACTCTAGCCCAGGCAACTTGCTAAGTTCCGATTCAAATTGGTTGTCAATCTCCAGCTCGTATCTTCCTATGTTTTCCTTAAGCCACCTTTTATTTTATTATATGAATAGCTTACAGAAGAAAGGAAATAGTAATGTATATCTTAAAAAATTAACGAAACAAAAAATCAAGGTAGTAAAGACTCACCACTGCAGAGCACTGTAAGAAAAGCCAATCATGGGGACAGTTGTCAAGCAAATACACAAAATCTTTTGGTTCCGCCACTAAGACACAAAGAAAAGCATGTAAATAAGCTGAGAATATCCTCTCAAAGAGACGATCTACAAATAGTCAAATACACAAGTGCTATAGAAAAATGAACAGATTAGTCTCATAAGCAGAATAAAGCAAATGCAGGAGAGAACTTACAGTTCCCAAGGCCACCCCATCCTTTATTAATGATTCCCCTTTGATTAGTGATTTCGAGTGCTTTAACAATTGTCTCAGTCATCCTCTGTGGATCTTGAACAGGCTGAGATTTGAAGAAATAAGTTAACAGTAGAAGATGGATCTGATGTAGGATATCAAACAGAAATTTGATTTGTGACGTATTAGTATGAAGGATATCTAAAGTGATTTGAATAGTATCTTAAAAACACTTAGAAGGTACTTGATATAGCAGACCCTTTTCTGGTGAGCCTGCATACGTTTTTGCATTTTGATATGCACTTGTCGTTTGGTAGAGTATATAAGGAGAAATAGTCCATACAACTCATCCTTTTAATCATTGTTTATTGTCTTGGTTTTATGAATTACATTTGCAATAGTAAATTTATTTAAATAAATTAACTTACAAATTTTATTATTTAGAGAGAGTTGTTTGTTGCTAAATAAATCCAATATAAATCAATACAATATTTGAAATATGAGTTGCTAGAATTTACTAATTGAAAAAGAAAATATATGACCACATAACGTTGGTGATCTTAATTGAATGTATTATTTGTTGATGCATAAGCGGTTTCCTGATTATTTGTATTTTGAACAATTTATAAAATGGCAAACATATTAAATCTACAGCTTACATTTTTTAGGAGAAAACATAGATGATTTATTCAATTTTAATTTTTACTATTGTTTACCACCTTTTCAATTTTATAAGCAAATGGTCTAGCTTTTTTAAATTGAAAATTGACATTTTGTGAGTGATCAATTTATTAAGATGACAATTATTTACCCTCAAATGATTTAAATGAGAAAATAGCAGATATGGCGACAAAATTGTCATTCTCCTAGCTAGCTAGAAGGCCACAAAAAAATGATATTATCCAACAATTATCTATATTGACCCAATTACATGAAATAGAAAATCCCATAATAACTCAAGGGTATAATTGAAGAGAAGCTTTTTTGTAGAGTATTTAACCAAACACAAGATTAGGTGGGAAGCAATGAACCAAACACTTGATAAAGAATAATCCTTGTTTACTAATCCTTGCATTATTAATCTTTGTACCAGATGAACCCTTAATGTGGAAAGAAGTGTCTGAAATGAAAGAATAGATTGTTGAACACAGTTAAAAATACACACATATGTCTAACCACCGGAATCCAACTGCAAGGGTACAACCAGAAGAAGTCACCACAGCCCTTTTGTCAAAAGCTTCCTTGGCAGAACCAAAGAAGCGGT
The DNA here is from genome assembly GCA_025774065.1 of Solanum ossicruentum. NCBI lineage: Eukaryota > Viridiplantae > Streptophyta > Magnoliopsida > Solanales > Solanaceae > Solanum > Solanum ossicruentum. The sequence continues at coordinate 1,961,189 of JAOTQR010000092.1, read as the reverse complement.
TGATGATTACATAAGGAGAGAATTTGCTTTCTTTGTTTAACCTTTTTACTTTTGTTGGATCGAGAAAAGGGGAGAAAAGGATAGATAGAGAAAATATTATAAAGAAAGCAAGGATCCAGGAAACTCACAAGACTACCAAACCCAATGTATATGGGCTTTGGACCAGCTTCAAGCCATTTAACAAGTGATTCTGGAGGTTCATAACCCGTTGCAAGATCAAGGAAGCAAAATCCCACCACATCAATCTTAGGTCCCCAATCTGCAAAAGTCAAGACAATATAAAGCTAGAGTTACAGCGTAATTAAGAAATCATGTCATCTCATAGGCATAACTAACTATGAAAAGGGATTTACCATAGAGTAATTAAACTATGAACTATTAGACCTTCAGAACTAAGTTAAAGTTGAGAAGAGAAAGGACTAGGATATCAGATTAACAGAAAATTTAAAGAATGAATACCTTTTGGTTTAGGAACAAGGTGAGGACTCCAAATATATGCATGTGGGAGATCCAACTCAGAACCTTGTGAACCACTTAAGTATGTAACTGGTCGTAGTCTCAGTTTTTTCTTTCTAACATCATTTATCAAGTCACGTATTCCTAGCCAAATCAAGGAGTCAACAATCTGATATGATAGCTGCACAGTTCACAAAAGAGCAAATGTGAAAAGAAACCAACCATTTTCTTTGAAGTGGGAAAGATGGGAATAGGATATGGAGAAAGAGTATAGCACAGCATTGCAACGTCAAAGAAACAGTAAACACAAGACACAAAAGGCAGATGCCAAAACCCAACTTACCCTATATCCAGCTGGTTGCTTAACACGGGACAGAGGATGAGGAAATTCAGTAGTTGGCCTGTACAAAAGATAAAATGATAGTGATAAGTAAAGACCAAGATCTGACTTGTCAGCAAGATATCTTAATTTACGTGAATAAAATGAAAAACTAAATAGCTTCTGAAGCCTCTATTGCCCAAGCAGACTTACGTCCATGGCATTGTGAAAAATATATGAATTGGGATTTTCAATGATTCTGCAACATGTACATGCCCTGAGATGGAATTCAATGTTAGTAGCACTTAGTACTGTTTCATCACATTAACTATATATACATCCCAAATGTTTGATCAGCAAAAGAGCTTTGCAATGAAACCCCCAACAGGTTAAGATGATCTTCTATGAACAAAATAAAACCAAGCCAAGCATACATAACATAGGAACATGTTATATTGTTGCCTCATATGCCAAACCAAATGGCAACAAACATGAATATCAATTAATGATTCGATTGTATTAGTTGTAACCCACACACAACCACCATCCAGATCCAACTCCATGCCTTTAACCACAAGAGCTAAAACTTGCAGGTCAATCATGTGTATTTACCACTACACAACACAAAATTAACTACTATTCGGCGTAACTCCAAATCAAGATGATATTTAACGGATCTGAAGTAATTGTAGATATGCACATAAGACGTTTCCAAGTTTAAAGCGAAATACACACCTTGACAACACATTTGTCAGTTATCAACTTTATTAATTGAACACATTTGCTGGACTAAGATGTGATACTACTTTTATACATTTAACTGCTGACTTCATGAGCACCAATCCAACATACGAATTTAAAAAAAATCTCCAATATGCAGTCATTCTTTTTTCATTATATGAGAATAACTGTTTCAAAATTAATAAAATTCTCAGAGAGAGTTTCTTTTGGTTGATTACAGTCTCTCTGATTACCAAATATTGTATGGGTTAATCTGTTCTCCACCAAATTGACGGAGCAAAAATTGAGATATATTATAAACTTTTTCCCCCATACTGCAAAGACAAGGATACACCACAGGCTTGACATACAGATGGAGAGTTTTCCTCACTACATGGGGTAATATAATTTATACTGTCCAAGCATTGTTCACTTTAGTTGCTCTTTCCAGTAAGATAAGATGCTTACTATGTGCTTTTGAGTCAGTAACTGTAATATTTATTCAACCTTCTGGAGGAAAATCTTTCCATTCTTCCTTATTACTGATAGTACTATAATTCAGCCTCTTAAAACAATTTGATGAAAAATATCAGCATATGCAAGAGTTGGCTATGATGAAAATAGGAAAGAAAGGGACAAGCCAATATATAAACAAGGAAATGTATTAAATTGTATCGAAGATGTAGATAAACTACTAATCTTACCATAAGCGGGGGGATTAGCAATAATTGCATCTGCTTTGAAGGGAACTCCTGTATCCATATCAGGTTCTTTGCAGGCTGGAAGTAGAGAGTATATAATCTCCTTCATCTGATTTCTCTGAACAGGGATTTCTGAAGGTCCCGAAGGTAAGAATCCTTTGTTTTTTACCATGTCTGTGGATTCAAGAAGAAGAAAATTGACATCATCTGGTCAAAACTATATATTTAATGACTGTAAGCATAAGGGCTGCCTACATCAGATATACACTGCCAGATACACCAGCACATATGCAAGAATAAACAAATAATGCATGAGAAGACGTTACATCATATCTTATTCATCTTCATGTCCAAGTGAAATCACAAAAAGTAAATCTGCAGGGCAAATGATGCAGTCGTTTGGTGTAGTGTGTATGAAGTGACAACTTCCACAGAACACATCTGTATTGAGTTAAAGAAAAAGATGAAGTGCATCTAAGCAATGCGATAAGATCCTTATCTCAATTAGAAAGATAATAAGAAGTTGAAGTGCATGCTTATCATTAAGTTTTCCTTCGTTATTATTTAATGTCAAGGTTCTCCATAAGCATGTTAACCAAGAAAAAGCTGGTTCTCCTCTATTTATTTCAGGCTGAGCACAACGGAGAAAAGATTGTGATGAGCAAGCTACTCAATCTGACAATGCAGTTCAAATTTTTTATAAAATTAGGAAATATCCATCAACAAAATGAACAGCAATCGCACAGAGGACAACCAAGACAGGAGACCCAAAATAGATTGCCAGATCAATTCCAGCACAAACAGTAACTTAGGAACATACATCCAGCCAAAATTTTGGGATCACCCCCAAGGGGATAGAATTCCAATCCAGCAGCCAACACAAACTCTTTGAAATTTGCATGGGTCGCCAACCTCACTCGATGGCCAAAATCCTGCATCAACAGTTCTGTCAAGAAACTAACATGGATTGACAAATCACTATGAGTTCTTTTTGGTAGAAACTACATATATACACAAAAAGGTAAAAAGTTCACAAAAAAAGTAGCCCATGCTTTATTTACATAAAAAATAGTCCAAAATCAGTGAAATTATACATGACTATACAATACAGTTTGTCAAAAGTTATAGAAAGTATACACTACTATACAATTTATATTACTTATACATGAGCTATACACTAAATATACATTATGATACACAAATATACACCGACTATACATGCCTATACAACAAAGGCTATTTTTTTTGTAACTTTTTAAGTTTAGTGTCTCTTGCTGTAATTTGCTCTTCTTTTTTCAGGAAAGTTATCAAATCAAATCCAATTTCTATACCAAAGTTTGTGTTAGACAACCAGCAGCAATGAAACAAGATTTGGACAGGGTTGAGAGGGTGCAGAATGTTGGGTATCAAGATCTTGCATTCAAAAGACTGGATCTTTATAGATTATTAGCATTGCAGCCAAAATAAAAGAGATGGAAACCAGGAAAAGAAAATGTGGCCGCAGAACTTAATACATAAATAAACACACACCTATCAGAAAGATCTGCTAATCCGTTCTCACCAAATTGAGATGCAAAGAGCACCTATATATGCATCAACAACCTAGGGACAGCCTTAGCTTGTACATTTACAATCTGTTTGGCGAATGATATCGAAGTACCTGCAAACGCTTGCCAATTGCAGTGAAGGGCTGCACGTCACCACGTGTTCCTACAATAAGCATTACAATCTGCATAGGTGGAAAATATTGAAGTTCTGTTGCATCAAGAGGTTCATCCTCAACTGCAGTATGTACACTTTCAGATCCAGTTCCAAGCACTCCAGTGGGTTCAACATCACCCGGGATTTCAAATTCCACAGTACCATCATCTTTGACAGTAGCTATTCTCTTCAACAATTTGAGCTGCAGCACTTTAAGTGGTTAACACACATCTCACAGGTAACTGAATTTTTTGTTCATCGTTTTGATAAGATAAACACAAAAAGGTATTATAAAATCAAGTAAATTTACCACAAACAACAGAGGATAGGCAAACCAAATAATATAATGAGGCCATAAACATAAAGATAGATAATAATGAAGATATTCCATTGGCTCTAATATATGCTTAGATGTCTATGAAGAACTATCATGTACATGGAGCAATAGATTTTGACTGCACACTTAATCCACTCCGCAACAACCACTATGTATTTAATTTTCTATCAATCATGATTTATCCTGGCTGACCAAAAAACATGCTATAAGGAAAGTGATCTTTGGCATAGAATTGCTTGATTCTTTATTTAGTGTACACACTAACTTTTTTATTGGTGAGTGCTCACCACACTTCAAATTATCACACACAGGTGGCGAGTTTGATCTTGAATTGAAGTGAAGAGGTTGAAAAAGGGTAATAGAGCTCCTATTAACCAAGGTTGTTTCCTGTTCATTTGAAAGCTCCACTAACAGGACTTATTACTTGAGAAAACCCAAACAATTAACTCATAATAGAAAGCTATGACAAGAGACAAATATTAGCAAATGACTGTGTCTTCTTGCAACATAGTTTTTGCTATGTCCTGAAATCTTAGTCAATGTTCTCCTGTAGTCCAAGGAATATCAGGTACAATTCAGATTCTCCACCTCTTTTTCTATTTACCCCTCTAAGTGATCTCTTCAGGAAATCTGACTTCGAGTCAAATTGGCCATCCATTCCTATATTTCTTAGGGTATGATTACTCCTCTTTCTTTTTTTTTTATTTGCACCGGGTGTCCGAGTCTCTTAGAGCCCTAACTAATCCCGGAGGTACTCCTCTTTCTTTTCTCTAAGGCCCCAATGGTTTGCAATAAATAGAGGTCTTAATTTTTAATTATGCGAATCTCAATGATCGAGTCTATTTGTTTCTTAATAATCAATTTTTTTAAAAAAAAAATGGTAATGTTTCCAAAAAAAGAAATATTGGGAACCCAGAAACATAAATACAAAACCAAAGAAAGTACAACAAATAGCCTAAAAGATCTACTCTTTGTTCAACTTCATCTATACATTGATATTTACACCAAAAAAGAAAGAATATAATTAATTAAATTTAACTTTCTGAATGGAATTAAACCTATCCTCAAAACAACTGCAATTCCTAACCCCACCCATTGTCCATCATATACAGTGAAGAAATGCCTGCCTTTTAGCAAGCAACCAAATAGGAAGGGCATATGCACATCTTTCATGCCAATATTTTAGGAGTAATCACAATGCTACAGTGGAATGTGTCTGCACAAGAGCAACATCCCAGATTTGGATAACAGATGAAAGGTCTAAGCAATCAGATTGTTTAAATAGAAAGTAACAATAATACGGTTAAAGGAAGAAAGCAAAGGGAAAAAGCAAAAGAAACGCAAGTTATGTTCAACAGAAAGACCTGCAGAGACGAGAGAGCATAATAAGAGTGCTTTAAAAATATCACATGGTATATCTATCATTTTATCATAAAAGAAAAAAAAATAAGTAACATGATGAAATCATGATGCATTATACCTTCTGTTGTTCAGAAATTTTATTATCAAAAATTTTTGCTGCCTCTTGAGCAAATCCGCTACTATGTGTCGGTGTCTCAGTTTTTGATCTTCCCAATTTAAAATGATCTGATGGTTCTTCTGGCTTCTCAGAACTTAAAATCTCTGGAGGCAATGTATTTACTCTTGTAAGTCCCATCCCAGGGGTCCCTAGAACATTAAATTGAAGCCTTGCAGTCAGCATAAGATGGTCCCTTTCAAAAAGTTTCAGAGGTCACAGTAATCAAATGCATTTCCAGTTGCACAACTCATGAATAGGCATTTCTAATGGTTATGCATAACACAGAAGTAGAATTTGGTATTGCAATAGCTGGTGAGACCTATCAGAAGAAATTCCATCCCATTTTACAGATCAAAGACGAGTCTTTTTCATCTTTTCTTCTTTCAGTTTTAAAAGGAAAAAAGGGGTGTCGTTAAAAAATCCTCTTTCCTCATTGACTGTCAAACACTGAAGAACAAGATTAGGCAAAGAAATTTTTACCCCTGTAAGTGTTCATCTACTTCTCTATGAGAAGGGAGAAGAAAAAAAGAACTTTTGACAGATATAAGTGACACAAACCTTTGACTTGAGCACAAGGAAAAAAAAGTTCAAGAGCTAAGCATTAAAAATCACATGAAGGCTCATACATGTAAGGATACATATCTAACTTAGGCCTTAGCACTCTCCATTCCATTTTATGTGATCTTCTTTCCTTCTAAGTTTGTCCAAAACATATTTGGAAACATTTTTTATCAGAACACTGAATTCTTTATTAGATGAGACTGATAAAGGAGCATGTCAAACTCTTACCATCACTTGTTAAATTGTTATATTGCTAGTTTGGTCAATGTTGGTAGTTTGCATACATTACCTTACGCGTCTATAGACTTCCCTTTATTTCTGTTTTAAATTGTTCTCTATAAAAGACATTCATAAGATGCAGAGAGTAACAGGTATTGCGGTTCAGATAGATGGCTGGGCACTGTGACACACAAACATCTACCACTGATTCTCAATCACAAAGAGAAAAAAATTCAAACTTGAAAAGATTCCGGTAGCCAGTAGAAAATATAGATAACTTCTACAACAACAACATACCCAGTGGGATTTGGAGAGGGCAAAATGTATGCAAACTTTACCCCTACATAATATAGATAACTTTTAGCGCTTTTTAGTCCTGATTTACATATTATCAGACTGGAATAAGCTTAAACGGAGTAACATCGACAGTGCGGATCATTCATATAGCCGAACCTAACTTGTTTGAAATTGAGGCATAACTGTTTGCCTATTTGATTGTTTAAAGATTTGGCAACTAAAATGCCACAAAATAGCTCCACAATGACAGATAAAATATACCAATAGTATCAATATCAGACCAGGACAAGCTTAAATGGAGCAACATGGACAGGACAGTCCATTCGATATAGCCAACCATAACTTGCTTGAAATTGAGGCATATTTGTTGTGCGTTTGCTCGCTTGTTTATAGATTTCGCTACTAAAATGCTATGATAGTCATGAAATATACCAGTAGTATTACTATCACTTTATCAGACCAGAACAAGCTTGCATAAATGGAGCAACAGGGACAGTACAGATCCATTCGATATACCCGACCCTAACTTGCAAGAAACTGAGGCACACTTGTTGTTTGTTTGTTTAACTGCTTGTTTAGAGATTTGGCTACTAAAAAGCTTCAAAATAACTTCCATAATGACAGTCCTATAATATACTACTCCCTCCATTTTGTAAGTTTGTCTCATTTTGACTTAATTGACTTGACACGAAGTTCTACAAGTAAAGCAAACTTGAATTATGAAAGTTAGAATTAAAGAGTTGCCCGACAAAAGAAATATGTAATTCTTTTTTAAACCGACTAAAAAGTAATTGTAGTAATATCAGACTGGGATAAGTTTAAATGGAACAGCATGGACGGTACAGATACAATTCATATAGTCTATAGCGACTTGCTCGAAATTGAGGCACAATTGCAGTTTATTTGCTTGCTTGTTAACTAAAATTCTACAAAATTGCTTCCACAATGACAATCCTAATATATAGTAGTAGTAGTACTAGTATCAGACTAGGATAAGCTTAAATAGAGCAACATAGAAAGTGCAGATCCAAATTCACATAGTCGATCCCAATTTGCTCAAAATCGAGGCATTGTTGTTGTTTATCGTTAACTAAAATACTACAAAATTGCTTCAACAATGACAATCCTAATATATAGTAGCAGTATCAATATCAGACTGGCATAAGCTTAAATGAAGCAACAGTACAGATCCAAATTCAATCCCAATTTGCTCGAAACTAAGGTATTTTTGTTGTTTACTTGCTTGCTTGTTTATAGATTCGCTACTAAAATGCTACAAAGTTAAACAAACCTGAAGTATCATTGCTGCCATTCGAAACTGAACCATCAACTGCCTCATTGCTGGCCACCTCAGCAACCGCACCACCAACAGCACCGCCAGAATTACTGCCGTTTTCCTTCTCAACAGTTACGGATTCCTCGCCGGAACTGGAAGAAGAGTTCGGCCGATCTAACTTCGCCGACGATTCCTCCATCGCCGGCTCCGGCGAAGCTTGCTTCTGATGATCCAGATTCTCCAGATTTCTCAGAGCTCAAAGGTATCTTTACTTGAGAGAGCGGGGGACCAAAAAACCGAAACTCAATAAAAACGTTTACTATAAAAAATCATTAAATATGCATAATTTAATTTAAAGTACATTATTATTATTATTATTATTATTATTATTATTATTATTATTATTATTATATCGTCAAATTCAAAACTCATAAAATTTATATTTTAGCTTTGTCTTTAATTATGAATATATTAATTTAATTTTTTTATGAATAATTTAAATTGAAAAATTATATTCTAAAAATCTCAGAATTGACTCCTAAAATTTATGGGTGCAAAGTTTAAATTTTGAAATAGTTTAAAAAATGTTTTCATGGTCAAATGGTTATTTTGCATGTTTGCTAAGTGAAGATAATTAATATGAGTATTTTATGATAATATTTATATTAGCTGAGGGTTTTAGGAAACAAATTCTTTACTTCTATGAGATAGCGGTAAGGACTGCGTAGAATCTACCTTCTCCAGACTCCACTTGTGAAATTTCACTAGGTATGTTGTTGTTGTTATTTATATTAGTTGATATATAATCTTAGATTTTGAGAAATGATTTGAAAATTAAAAAGAAACTAATATTGAAGACAAAATATAAAAATAATTTGTTATATTATTTTCTTAATATGTTAAAAATAATAATTTATTTTTAAAATACAAAATATAGACATCAATTATTAATTATTTTCAAAGCTCTAGATATTTTTTAGTGTGAATATGCGTTGGACGTAATTCAAAAAGACAAAACATAAATAAAAAGTAATTCACAAAGGTGGGTATTTTTTTAGCTAAAGGTTGTTTTTTTTTTTTTTTATAATGTCAAACACACATTTCTTCTGCTCATTTTACGTGTTTATTTTGAATTTCGTATGTTTCTTAAAAGATAACAATAAATATAATAAATATTTTAATATAATACTCATATTAATTAATATATGATTATTTTAAAAACAACTAATTAATTATGAATATGATATATGAAAAAATAAATTACTTTTTAATACATTAAAATGACAAATGAAAGTAAAATTTTATTTTTAAAATACTAGACAAATGAGCAGACGTATTTGAATTACAATATTTTCTTTTGACAAATTTCACATCTTAACTATCAATTATTATATTTTTCTTTTTTAACTATAATCAATATCTATATTTTTAAAATTTACTTAGTTATCATTTTTTCTTATTTTTACTTGAATTATCATCATCATTCTATTACAAAAAGGAAATAACTAATAGTCAAATTGTATTGATTCTTGAACACTCCTTTTGTTTCTTTTTATCATTTTGAATGGTAGATTTGCAATATTAATTTTAGTGGTCTTTAATCTTGATCTCGTTATCTTCCTTTTAAGAAAGAGAAAGTATTTGTGTGCGTGTTTTTTTAAAAAGAAAAATTCGACCCTCATTACTCCGTAATAGACGAAAGCCTTTGAAGCACTGAGTTAATGTTGTTGTTTTTTTTTAAAAAAAAAGGTAACTTTAGTGTTCATGGTCCATGAAAAAAATTCAATTTTAGTTTTTATTTTTATATTTGCAAAAATCAATCTTCAATTTGTCAAGTGTGAATAGAATTTAAATTTAGTTGTAAAGGTTACATTTACAAGTCTAATCACTTCAAAGTCAACTTCAAATATAAACGAGCTATACTAAATAGTTGTATATAATTTGACAACAAATTTGATATTTTATCCAAAAATATAAAAAATTTAACTTGTCGATGTCTAATTTTCAATATTTTTACCTAAAATTATAATGAGATAATTACAATAAATAGTCATTCGGCTAAAGTAATTGTCAAAAAATTAATTGTATATGTATATATTACCAACGTATATTTCGTGTATACTTAAGATATATTTAGTTTTTGAGTATATAGTCGATATATACTTTTTATGATTTTTGATACTCACTATACTTTTTGTGATTTTTGACTATTTTTATATAAATAAAACATAATTATATTTATTCTAAATTAATTAATTTATTCTATATATTTGAAATTGTTTCAAATATCTTTGTCTTGGCGCATGTGTCAAAAGCCACAAGAAAATCTACCACAAAATAATAACGACAAAATTTAGAGAGAAGTTCCAAAATTAAATAATTAAATTTAAAATATTTTACATAATTAGGAATCATACAAATTCGAATTTACAATCTCTTTAGCTAATAAATTTTTTTGGTTATTTTTAATATTATATATATGAATAACAATAATATATTTAATATAATTTTCATAAGCTAAATTCGAGGAATACAAAATACATGCGTATCTTATTTTTATCTCATGAAGATAAAGAATTTATTTTCGAAAAATTTCGATCCAAATGCTATATACTAATATTTTTTTTAAAAAAAAAAAAAAAAACAGCACTGAGATTTCCTTAATTTGGAAGCTTTTCCAGTTGGCGAATCTTTATACGCATGTTTTTGTTAATTTTTTGTTGGTATGAGTTGGAATATTTTGTTAGTAGAATAAAATATTGTGAAAAACAATCTTTACGGATTTGATATTTAAATTATACTTCAATAACTTATTATTACTATTATTTTTTATTTACCACATGATGTTTAAATACTACTTACGTTTCCGACGCATGATACCATATCGTAAAAATAGGGGTAAGGATTCTATATTTCTTTTTAATATTTAGGAGGTATGAGAAGTTAGATTTAGGGGTTAAGCATACGAGTAAAGGTGGACCGAAAAAGTGTTGAGGGAAGATGATTAGATAGGATATGATGCAAACTTCATATCATGACTTTAGATAGAAAAGAATGGAGATCGTGTATTAGGATATAAGGTTAGATGGTTTATAGGGACATGATGATGTCTGGCCTTGTGATATAGTAGGTTAGTTAGGAATAGTCGTGTCGTTATATATGGTATTGTTACTGTCCGTCATTTATTTTGCTACTTTTCTTTATAAATTATCATTTGTTGTCCACTCTAATCGTTTTTTCATATCTAGTATTTTCTACTTTTGGGAATGTTATTTTTGAGATGAGGGTCTTTCGGAAACAAATTATTTATTTCTATGAAGTAGTGATAAGGTCTGCGTATATTTTACCCTCCCTTGACCTCACCATATGTAGAATGCCACTGGATAAGTTGTTGCATATTTCAATTGTGAGATGACAATGTAATGAATATGTGTTGTCTTCGTTGACACTATTAAAAACATAAATTAGCGATAAATAAATTTTATAGCTAAGCATTACAATTTGTTCTTAAAGTTATTTAGATGTGGATTAGCGATAAGTCGATAACTTATCAGATGACTCTATATCGCCAAGTAATTTAGCAACGGATTGATAACAAACGCCATATATATACCTAATTTGAATTATTTAGTAGCGTGATTAGTTTAAAATTGCACTGAATAACCATTTTGGAGCACAACCATACAGAAGAAACTATTTCATTTGTGAGTTTCAAACACGAATATCTGATTAAGAATGAATAAATATTTATTATCTCACTATAATCTTTGGTGTCATTTTTCTTTTTTAATATTATGTTTAAAACACGATAATAATCGAATTCAAAATAAAAATATGTATATTAGCATTAATGCAGTGATTAAAATTATTTAAAATGCCTTAATTAGAATAATAATTCTTGTACGCAAAATTAATTATATTAACCATTGCATAATAGTTCATTTATTATTTGATTAACGTGTAATAATTATTTCATTATTAAATATCATTCTTCACCTTATAATTCCTGCCTAACTACCTTATTTTTTATGCGTAAGAATTTGATTTTTTTCTCCCATACTATTTGATATGAGTTATTTGACTCGATTTTTTTAAAAAATGATTTTTCTATCTATGCAAAATAAAAATAAAATTACGTATACACTTTATTTTTTTAAGAGAAAAATGTTAAAAGTATTTTGAAATTTGACGTAAATTAATAGTTTTATCGTCGAACTATTAATAGTGTTAAAAATACATTTCTACTTGATTAACTGAACTTAAATACGTATTGAACAAGAGTATGTGCTATGAGCATCTTATTTTATTTATTTATTTCATCTATTTCATGAATGGAACATGGGAGGATACATGCTACCCTGTGTTTAATTTATTCCTTGTGGTTCATATATTACTAGTGTTATTATTGTTTTTAAACCCATAAAAAGCGTATGTAGCTATAAATATTGTTTCGATAGTTGTAATGTTGTATTTTACAATATATTGTATTTGAGTCGAGAATCAATTGAAAATAATATTTTCATCCATGCGAAGATAGAACCAAATATATAGGTAAAGTGTGTTGTTAAATTGTAGTGTATATCTGCTTTGATGGATATACTATTTAAATAAAATTGTATCGCATTGTTACTTAATGTCACATATTAGCAGTTGGAAGGATAAACTTATTAGAACAGTAGAGTACAGAGGAAGAACTATTATAAATATTAAAAAAAAATAATGTAAACGATAAATAAGATTATATTAGATAATATATATATATATATATATAATGAGGGGAGGTAAGATAACAATGTGATAAAAATACCAAATCAATCGTATGGTATATAGGATCAAACTTTTCATCATAACGATCATTTCGTCGCAACGACTATTGTGGATGGTAGTAACTTTATGCTTTCCTTTTGAGTTGTTCATTTGATTATGATGCATAACTATAATCCCTTTTCCTTAACAAAATTAGATGAATAATTTGATGAGTTAAAATTTTATATCGTTCAAATTCATCAAAAGTATCGACACTCATGTGTTAGATATTTTTAAAAAAATGTAAGTTTATAAAGTTTAACACGATAAGAATATATATATATATATATTTATTTATTTGAAAAATTCAAGTAACATAGATTAAACAATCTACGAGATTAAAACAAGGATTCTATGTTCCCTAAATCTTGATTTGTGTTGCATGTATATTTACTTTGTTGCACATGACTCAGAATTAGATGCTAATATAAAGTATTGTTTCGTGTCTGCCAATATAAAATATTTCTTTTGAATTGTACTACTACTATGTTTTTGTGTTTATTAATTCCTTAATCATACAATATGTTGAAGAATTGCTTTATATTTGTTGTTATTCTCATTTCCAATATTACATGAGGTTGATATTTTTTAGATGAGGATCTTTCGAAAATAAACTTTTTATCTCTATAAGATAGTAACGAAGTCTACATATATTTTACCATCTTCAGACCTCACTTGTGAGATTCCACTGGATATGTTATTGTTGGTATTTCTTATATTACATATAGATGACATTTAGGAGTGTGCACCTTCAAAATTAACGTAAGAATAAAGAAAAACAATAATACGAAAACAGATGACTTAATTTAGACTTGTCTTGGATAATTACTTGAAATATTTAGATTTGATTTGAATAATATTTGAGTTTTTAGATTATGATTAGATTGTATTATCGAAACAGAATGTAATCTCTCTATCTCCAAAGTAGAAATTGTTAAATGTTAATACATGACAAATGACTTAAGTTATAAATAGAACTTTATTGTGCAATTTTATCTTTAGTAAAAAGTTTTTTATTGAGTCAGATCTGAAATGAATATCCGCTTGAGAGATCCATAATTGTTACACGCCAAGCACTTGCATTTATACAATCAAATCACTTGTAAGATGTTACAAGTAAAAGTCTACCGTAGGTATAGTAATCAAATGCATATTTAGAATTTAAAGTTTGATAAATTTTGAAGTTTATTATGTATTAGAACAACACAAAGAATGCAAGAAAATAGTATGTTACTCCCTCCGTCCAATAATAGTTATCCATTATTAATCTAATCTAGGGATTAAGAAGCAACAAACGGTAGAGATAATTTTAGCAAATTATCCTTTCAATATAATAAATACAAACAACAACAACATACCCAGTGGAATCTCACAAGTAGGGTCTGGGGTAATATAATAAACACAGAGTAAATTAGGAACTAAAGTAAAATTATCACTTGATTTCAAGACAATATTATTGAATATCTATTTTTAGTATAGTTTACAAGTAAAAAAAGACGGAAGAAATAATATACAACAACAACATTACCCCAGTGCCTCAAAGGCTCCCGCCCATTGCGGGGTAAGAGGAGTCGGATGTACGCAGCTTGACCCCTATGTTTAAAAACATAGCGCAACTGTTTCCGGATGACCCATGATGAGCGTCGAAAGTTGCATTGACTAACTGCTACTTTACAATTGAAAGAACCACAGACAGTTTAAAGAGTCATTTTGTTTTATTCCATCATACCCAAAGCCAAAAAATAGTGAATCTTTTGCTCCATCCCAGATTGATGGAAACACGGAGGAAATAATATATATAACATAAATGTGTTGTATTCATTGAGTTTATGTTAACCTTGAATTTAATCATAGGTAATAAATTACATGACTTTGCTTTTCATTCTAAAATATGAGGGTTAATTTGTCTAGCTAGACTCTTTGGTTGTCAAATCTGAAAATATATGTAAATTGAAGGACCTATATGTCTCTAGCTTGTAAATTGAGGGTGGATTGGAAAAAGAATCATCAGTTTGTGGAGGATCAAATTAACTTATTCCTAAAAGGCGTCCAGGTTCATTAAATCATTTTATTTATAATAACAATAATAATAATAATTTAGCTTATGTCTACTGTCATTTAATTTTGGAATTATGAATAACTAATTTAAATTAAATAACATATATAAGTTAATATTATTTTTAAAAAAATGATATATAAATATGTTTTTTAACTTAGTTTTAAATTGGCATTTATATCTTCCAGTGTTGAATACAATAAGTAGACACTTAACTTTGTATAAAATTGAATAAGTAGACAAATGCGTCCTACGTGGAAATTCACATCCTACATGATGCCCTAAGTGTAATATGTCACTATTTGTTCAATTTTATATAAGTTTAAGTGCGTACACGCCAAAAATTGCAATACGTAGATCTCAGCTGACACTAAGCTAAATGATATATCTATGTATTATGACTAAATAAGTGCGTACACGCCATGCAATTAACTCATTCCCAAAAGCTGTCCAGGTTCATCACATTTTTCTATCGATAACAACAATAACAATAACAATAATTTAATTTATATCAACCGTTATTTAATTTTAAACAATAATGTATAATTCAAATTTTAATAATTCCACAAGATAAGCTAAAATCATTAAAAAAAAACATAAATGTGTCTTTTAACTTGATTTCAACGGACATTTATATCCTTCAATATTGAGTGTGAATAAATAGACACTTAAACTTATGTGAAATTGAACAAGCAGACATCTGTGTCCTAAATAGACGCTTAAATGTATACACGTCCTAGGAGGCGTGTGTCTACTTATTCAGTTTTATACAAATTTAAATACGTACATGCCAAAAATTAAATGGCGTAGATATCAGCTGATGAATAGAGATGGATAGTTGTCTAGGTTCAATATTGGATCCCCCAATGATGAATTATTGTATACATAAAACTTTATCTACTTATATTTATATTGAATCTCCTACCAAGTTCATGGATCTTATTATCACTTTGCCTTTTACATATTAGTAGCAATCAATTATTATATAAAACTTTATATTATACACACACACAC
Organism: Solanum ossicruentum; assembly: GCA_025774065.1. NCBI lineage: Eukaryota > Viridiplantae > Streptophyta > Magnoliopsida > Solanales > Solanaceae > Solanum > Solanum ossicruentum. Next base: position 1,945,207 of record JAOTQR010000092.1, on the reverse strand, counting down.
TCACAAAGACCATATATTATATAAAGAAAGATGGAAATAAAGAAGGATAAGAAAGAGGAAGAAAAATTTCATGTCTTTCATAAGGTTCCTTCAGGTGATGGACCTTATGTTAGAGCCAAACATGCTCAGGTAATAATTTTGGTTATTTTTGCAAAGTGTGATTTTTTATGGTATAGTATATTTTTTTTACGCTATCAGATCGTTCGTATAGAGTTACTATATAACATGTTAAAGATTTATTGAAAATATTAAAATCCTTTATACTGAGAATTTTGGCTATTTTTGCAAAGGGTAATTTTTGATGGTATAATATTTTTTTGTATATGCTATCAAATCAGATAAACTTAAATGTAATCATTTGTATTGAGTTACTTATAACATGTTAAAAGATTTGCTAATAATATAAAAATTCCTTGTACTAAGAACATGTTTGGCCCTTATGTTAAATTGAGCCAAACATACCTAGGTAATAATTGGTTATTTTTGTAAAGTATTGATTTTTTATTTTTTTTTATATTATTAGATAAACATAGGGGTCATGCTGCGTACATCCGATCCTCTCTTACCCCGCAATAGGCGGGAGTCTTTGAGGCAATGGGATAATGTTGTTGTTGTTATTAGATATATTTACATCTAGTAGGTCATTTGGTACGCGGAATATAAGAATAATAATTTTTAGATAAAATTTAAGATTAACTTTATCCCATGTAGGTTTGAGATATTAGCTAATTTTGCAATTATTTATTATTCTACCATTTCGGTATAATTGGTAGGATAAATTACCAAATATAGAAGATAAGATATTCTTACTTATTTCATCCCGTATCCCTACCTACATCACGATCATATTCATCGACCTATTATTATCAGTGGTGGAGCTAGAGTAATTAGAGAGTTCATTTGAACCCCCTTGGTAAAAAATTGTTCTATTTATATATGGTAAAAAATAATTTTTTTATTTATATATAATAGATGTCGAACCCCTTTTAATTAGTTCGTATGTCTACTTCCTAAAATTTTGAATCCCCTTAAAAAAAAATTATGACTCCGCCATTAATTATTATATTGTACTTCCTCTGTCCCATATTAACTGAATTTGTGAGGTAATACACAAATATTAAGAAAAACATTCAAAGACAAATTTTACACCATACTTTCCACTATTGCCCTTTGTAAAATCATAAATATATAGTGTAATTATTTCCTAGAAAATATAAAAGTTTAATAAATGAAAGGGCAAATATGAAAAAAGTTTCAAACATTCATCTTGAACTTTGAAAAATTCAAATATTTTGAACCTTGAAAAAAGTCTCAAAAATTAAATTATTTTGAGACGGAGGGAGTAACTTTTATACGCTGACAGTGTAAAACGACTTTAATTATATTAACATTTTATTGCAGCTAATTATGAAGGATGCAGAAGGATCAATAGTATGGTTTTGGAAAGCCATAAATGAAGGTGATAGAGTAGATAGTGCACTAAAAGACATGGCAGTTGTGATGAAGCAATTAGATAGAAGTGAAGAAGCCATTGAAGCCATCAAATCTTTTAGACACCTTTGCTCTAAACAAGCTCAAGAATCCCTAGACAATGTCCTCCTTGATCTCTTTAAGGTCGTTTGTCCTGATATTTTTTTTATTATTTTAAAGAAATATTGTTAATAAAATTTAACATACAATATTGATATAAAGTCAGGAACAACCTTTCTACTTTTATGAAGTAGTAATAAAGTCTGCATACATTCTAATCCCCAGACCCCACTTGTGGGATTTCACTGGATATGTTGTTGTTGTAATGTTGTTATAAAGAAGTATGGTCAGATACATAGGGGCAATCACTATTGAAGTGAAGATTTTCTCTAAGAGATGTAATAAGTATTAATTAGTATGATTCGATATTGTTAGGGATAATTTGGTATGCAGAATGGGATAAGTACGGATATCTTATGAGATTATTTTATTTTTTTTGGTTAATGTAGAAAAGTGGAAAAGTGGAGGAACAAATAGTGTTATTAAAGCAAAAGCTAAGACAAATATATGAAGGGAAATTGTTCAATGGTAGGCCTATTAAAGTTGCAAGATCTCATGGAAAGAAGATTCAAGTTACTATCACCCAAGAGACTGCAAGAGTTCTGGTAAATATCATATTTTCCACATTCTTTGCTTTTGTTGGTGGTATTTATGACGTAACATGTGATTTAGTAAAAGATGAATTCAGGATTTAAATATTACAGGTTGAAATTTCAAGATTTTTTTGTCTGAAGTTCAAAGTGAAATGACTGAATTTCAGTTATTTTAACCTAGCTTCTGTTGTTTCTATTTGAAGTTCATGTACATATATGACTAAAGTTCAAGCAATCACGGTTGGAGCCAAACAAAAATGAGTAAGCTCCAATCACATTTGACCGAAATTCAAACAAAAAAAGTTGTAGTGAAGCAAAAATGATTAAACTTGGGGCAAAAATGACTAAGTTTCAGTTTATGTTATCTGAACTTTAGCTATATGAAACATCGGAAACAAATCACAGTATCTAAAATTAGACTTTCAAATTAAACATAAAGTTAAAGAAATGAACACAAGTTAAATGATGGAGTCAAAATAGAGTATTTTTGCACTTAAATCCTAAAACTTTGAATGAATTGTGCTTTTGCAGGGTAATTTGGGTTGGGCTTATATGCAAAAAGGCAATTTTATGGCTGCAGAAGTGGTGTACAAGAAAGCCCAAATGATTTATGCAGACAGCAACAAGGCTTGTAACTTGGCCCAATGTTTGATCAAGCAAGCCCGATACGACGAAGCTCGTTATATTCTTGAAGATGTTTGGAGAGGTAAATATTTAGGTTCTGATGATACAAAAACAAAGAATCGAATCGAGGCATTATTATTGGAATTGGATTCAAAGCAACCCCCACCTTTCTTGCAAAACATACCAGGCCTCGATTTGGATGATGATTTTGTAAATGGGCTTGAACAGCTGATAAATGAATGGGCCCGGCCCAAATCAAGAAGGCTACCAATATTTGAGGAGATCTCTACATTTAGAGATCAATTGGCATGTTGATGGATTTCTAGTTTTAGAATTTGGAGTTTATGGTTTAGTAAGATTTTCATGTTAAGTATATGAAATTAGATGTACAAATTTAGAGGCATTGATATGTATAAATTATAACGTAAACTCAAAGCTTGGGGCTCAGTTTGAGAAATGTCATAGCCTGTTTGATCAAGTTTGTAAGAACGAAAAAAATGCGTATTATAAATGTTAAGGTGTTTGGCCAAATTTTTAAAGAAAAATAAATGTTTCGAATAACACAGAGTTATTTTTAATAATGGGCTTGAATAATTGATTCATGGAGAGGCCCGGCCCAATCAAGTAGGCTTCCGATATTTTTTGGACACATTTCGCCATTCTGGAAAGGAAAATTACATAAAATGGACCTGATTGTGAAATTATTTATCAAAAAAAGGTCTAACCCATATATTATTTACTCGTTTATCCATTTTCTTCTTTCTTATTTTGCGCATGACGTCAGCATCACAACTGTATGATACTTCGCTAGTGTATTGATACTATAGTGTAGGGATGGCAGAATGGGTAATTTATATAGGTACCCGTTCATGTTACTTAAATGAGTTTGATATTCAACTCGTTTAAAATGAGTAAAAAATAAGTCAAACTCATATTAAATGTAAGTAAGAGATGAGTAAAACTCATATTTCTATGATTAGACATACGTAAATTAGAGCAAATGAATGCAAATGATACCAGATGATAACGACTGATACAACAAAAAAAAATGAATACAAGTGATATAAGTTGATAATATTGATACAATAGAGTGAACAAGTACAAGTGAATTTAGTTTTTTCCAATAACAATGCATGAAGCTTTATTTGTAGATTTTAATGAGTTTTTTTCTAGGATTTTTGCAACATTTGAATTGATTTTTGCTTGTATTTATGCTTTGTTTTATTGTTTCATTTGATGAAAATTGAATTTAAATCTTCTAATTATGGAAGAGTAAAGAGTTTTGTTCAACTTCGTCATTACGAATGGTAATTATTAAAAACATTAGTTACACTTGATAAATAACTAGTAAATTATAATAATTTCTTAAATTTTGTCAATTTTGTAAATTCAATAAATTTATGGTAAAATAGTGCTCACACTAAAACAGTCGATCTATGTTTTAAACATAGGGGTCAGGCTGCATACATCTGACCCCCTTACCCCACAATGGGCGGGAGCCTTTGAAGCAATGGGGTAATGTTGTTGTTGTTGTAGTGCTCACACTAAAAGCACTTTTACGAGTTTTGTTCACCAAATTAATTAATATTCTTCTGTTCCTTTTTCACTGATCAGAAATAATAACATGAACATAGAATTTATCACGTGAGAAGATAATTAAGACTCTGTGATTCTTAATTAGAGATGTTGAATTCGAGTTCCTTGAAAAAAAAAAGAAAAAAAATTGTTCGATGCATTGCCTCAAAATATAAGTACTATAATGCGTAAATTTAATTTTTTCGAATTCCGATAGAAAAATCATACCGCAGATAGAAAATCAAAAAACCTTTTGACCATCTAGCTATGTTAAATAAAGTGTGTTTAATTAAGAACTAATGACTTCAATCTTTTCACTTTGGTGGCAACTAGATTTACATAATTATTTTGATTAATAAAAGGTACAAAGCTACAAGATGATTACAAGCTAACTATACAAGAATATTAAGAAATTTATTAGATATGTCGGGTGTGTTTAATACGGAGAAAAATATAATTGAATTTTTTTCTATTTGGAAAGTAAAATTTTTGAAAAATATTTTCTTACATCTCTATCTCACCCCATCCTACCTCTCATAATATATATCTAAAATATTTTTAGGATAATATCTTTCAGGTACTCTATCAAGAGGGAACCATAATGTAATGTGATGGTTCAAATCCTCACCTACACTTGGCTACGTAGTTTGATGAGTGCCAGTTGGATTAACTCTTACTCTTTTGATACTCCTCCCAATACTCAATGCTCATAAGACAATCAATTCAATCAAATCATCTCAATCAACTCATCTCAAACCAGCCTCACGGGGCACTCATCATTCAATCAATCTCATAGGGACTCCCATCATCTCATCAATCAACATCTCAATCAATAGCTCAAGACTTAGAATAATCATTAGGGTACAATCAAATAGACTAATCATTAGAGTTTATTTGGGAAGACTCATGGACCATCAACTACTACCAACCTATCATCATTCTCACATTCATCATCACAATCACAATCAGCATCCTCAATCAAGGCTCTAGACTCAATCCCTATCTTCTTTCATGCATGCTTTCAAAATTTAACATGTAGGGTTATGCAATATCTCATGTAAATATTCAATTCAAGAAAAATAAGTTTATGATGACCATCAACATAAGAAAATACATATAATAAATACAATTTGCAAGAAAATAATCTAGAATCATGCATGTAGACTCATGAACTTTAAGACCATCTATGGGGCACATGAGAGAACAATCTCATACTTTTAGTTTAGCCTTATATACCTGGGATGAAACTTTAACAATCAATCCTCATGAATTCTCCCTTGAATTCCCCAATCTAGCTTCTCTCTTCTCTTCTCTCAAGTCCTAATCTTTCAAGTGTTTAGAAAGGACTTAGAATGGAGTTTAAAATCCTATTTACGTATCAAAACGACCTTATTTGATCGTGTTTTGAGTTTAGGAGGCGTTTGGAATTGACCGAAAAGCCCCTCAAATTAAAAAGAAAATTTCACTCTGAAAATGCGCAGCCTACGTTACGGACTGAACGCGCAGATATATTATTTTTCCCAAAAAATTTTTTCCCTTTAACTTGTTAAATATATTTTTACGTATGACTTAGAACGAAGTAGATGATAATATCTAATAATCTTTTTTTAGGCATGCATCCAAATTCAGCACATCCAATTATACAAGCCAACTACTCTTGTTGAATCTAAAATTAAGATTTAATTAGTTCAAAATTTTTATTTTCGTCATTAAATTCTTTTCACTTTTGTAATTATGAGTTGGAAAGTTAGTGTTCATTCTAATTTAGTAATCTTCACACACATTAATTATGTTGAAAATATTGAATACATTTAAATTCAAAAGGGTTATTGTTAATTACTACTTAGTTTCTTGTTATTGTCACAATAATTAGCTGCCTTTGCCCTTATTTTTTTTCCCTCTCTATTAGTCTCTCTTTTTTCCATTGTTTTATTTTAAAAAACCTTCTTGGAACTTGTGCAAGAAAAGATAATTTATCTATAATATGTTCTCTATAACAATATTTGCTATAAATCATTAAATATTTTTAAGATTGATTTTTTTTCTGATAGCAGTGAAGATGTGCATATTAACATTTTAAAAGATAGTCTATATGTCTTGACCATCGGTGTGTGTCATAGGATCATGTGGATCACATCCTGGCTCGAGGAAATCAAAATATTTTTTTTTATTTTTCTTACATAATTAATTCTTAGGATGTTTACCTGAAACTGGTTTCTAACAGATATTGGAGGAACTACAAAAATGGTCGTGTTGCCATAGTCTGACCTTCTTGCTCCTTCCTGGCTAGTATATTGGCTAGTTGATTTTGCTCCCTAAACACATGCTCTAGTCTCATGTCGCTCAGCCTCCTCATTAAACATCTGTATTCAAAAACAAAATGATCATATTTTAAATTACCTTCCTTTAGCATTTGTTTGATTCCTTTTGAATCCCCGTTGATTTTCAGTGGCAACAGATTGTGATTTGTGACTATTTGAAGGCCCCTCCGCAATGCTCTAAGTTCCACTTCCATAGGGTTCACTTGGGGAAATTGATTTGCTTATATATGTGTTAATTTAAATATTTATATATAACATTCATTCTTTATAATAATATTTTATTACAGTACTCAAGTAACTTTTCATAAATTATTTCTTCATGTTATGTTTATATACTAATATATTTGTTATAATAGAATTTCAACATAAAAGTAAAAAGAATTTAAATAAATAATATCGTTATAAAGGATTTTAACAATATACATTAAATAATTCTTTCTTTATTTTCATGAACAAAAAATATGGAGAAAATAGAAAATATTTTCAATACCTTCTATTTTTTACCCAAAATAAGAGGGGAGGTTGAAGGTGAATTCCCCTGCGTTAGAAGCCACAATTAAGGTGTTTTAGATGTATGAAACACAAATTGTTATCGTGAAAAAATTCTTGCTCACGCAAGTAAAAAATTACGATTTGCACTAATAAAATTTCAATCACCAATCTTCTATAAACTCCTAAAGAGCAACATTTTAGATTAGGACTTATAGAAATCTAAGGGACTCATCAATGTATCTCATTTATCTTTGTATAATAGGGGTAGAGGCCCAACCGTTCTAGGATGAGAGGCAACTAATGTCACGATCCAGACTAAGCCCTAACTGTAACACAACAAGTAAGGGTTTCAAGGGAACCTCAAACACGCCTCTTAGCATTCATTCAAGCGTTGATAAATAATGAATATAATTGTAAAATATAAATTAAGGGAAATAGGACTAAGGCGCATAACATATGACAATCTCAAGGGTAGATAAGCAACACACAACCATACATATATGTTCAACAATACCTCTAATCATAGGCTAGACGAGCGCTAAAACATATTCATAGCTCACCGTACCCTCAAATGAAATAATAATTGTACTTGGTAAATAGCTAATAAACTATAGTGGTTTCTTAAATTTTTCTCAATTTTAGAAGTGCAATAGGTTTATTATCTAAACTATAATGGTTTTATAAAAGTTTAATTGGAACATAAATTTCGAAATAATCTATTTAAACAGTACGTATTTGAGGCGAGAATTTTTCGAAAATAACCTTTCTATCTCTCCGAGATAGTGGTAAGGTCTGTGTATATTTTATCCTTCTGATATCCCACTTGTGATTCCACTGAATATGTTATTATTATTGTTAAATAATACATCAATTTATTACAATTTTGAACTCGCCAGTGGATTAATATAAGTGTAAGAGGTGATCGTTCACAACAATGTATAGTGTAACACTATCACGAAGAGATTAGAAAAAAAGGTATGATAAAGACAAAAATATTTTTGTCCGTCTGAGTCATGCCATATATCCTGCTAATAATGTTAAAAAAGATAAGAACATCTTCACACCAAAAGCATTTTTACAAGTTTGTTCCACCAAATAATTTGTATTTTTCTATTTTTTTTATTGGTTAAAAATAATAACATCAACCTCGAAGTCATCAACATGCAGGATGATTGAGATTCTTCCATCTTTTGAGGTTTTGGATTTGAGTTCAGAAAAATAAAAAGTTTGATTGGAAATATCGCCTTCATAAATGAACCCTGCAATATCTGACTTCAAATTTAACTGAGTTCCAATACGAATAACATACACCAGATATAAAACCAAAAAGCTACATGCTACAAGAAAAATTAGAAAATATCAATTTGGTGCAACTAGATTTACAAAATCTTTTTGATTAATAAAAGATGCAAGCTACATAGCACAAGAATATTAGGAAATATATTAAATGTGTAGGGTGTGTTTGATAGAGAGGGAAATATTTTTAAATTTTCTCATGTTTGCTTAGTTAGATTTTTTGAAAATGTTTGTTTTGGTAAAAACAAGTTCTTTAAAATGAGGAAAAAAAACTAATTTTCTAGTGAAAATAAAGAAAACAAGTTTTACAAGTGACATTCCACATTGATTATATCCTCTGACATATTTCATCTTCACCCCCACCCTACCTCCACATCCCTATCCCACCCCACCTACCTCCCATAGTACAACAACAATAACAACATTACCCCAGTGCCTCAAAGGCTCCCACCCATTGCGGGGTAAGGGACGGTCGGATGTACGCAACCTAACCCCTATGTTTAAAACATAGATCGACTGTTTTCGGATGATCCATGATGAGCGTCGAAAGTTGCATTGACTAACTGCTACTTCACACTCGAAAGAAACACAGATAATTTAAAGAGTCATTTTGCTTTATTCCATCATACCTCAAAGCCAAAAAATAGTAAATCTTTGGCTCCATCCGACTGTATCTGTCTAATATATATATGTATAATTGATTTTAAATTAATATTTTCTTACCAACGTATCAGACACAAGAAAATAAGTAAGAACCTCTATTATTTTTTCTAGAAAATATTTTTCTTAAAATCATTTTCCTTCGTACCGAACATACACATATAAATGTTCAATTATTAACCCAATAACTATAATGACTAGAAATTTGTTAATAAGTTCAAAACTCATAAACTAGCATTTTCAAAAAAAAAATATTTTCTTCGATACCAAACACACCGTATGTGCTACACATGGCCCCTATATAATATATATATCAGTCTGTATATGTAACTTAAAAAAAAAAATTTCTTTCCTTCCTATTAAAATCTCTTGTGGGCACTTAGGGTTTAGATTTTTTGTATCAAATCATGAAATCTCACTCTTTGCTTTTCTTGTTTAGCGTTTTCTTCATTTTACTCATCCTTTTCCATTCGAATCCTCCTTCTAAAGTATCGATGAAATTTCACTCAAGAAAAATCCCTAGAAATTTTCGTGACTCAATTTCCTCTACTTCTTCTGGCTATAATAATGATCGAGAATTTGGAGTTGGTGATCATGAAGTTCCAAGTGGGATAAATCCTATATCAAATCGGTAAGTTCATTGATGAATTTTTTATTTAGTTAAATATACATAGTTGATCGAATCAGATAACTCTTTTTCTAGGTAAATAATCAAATTCGGCACTCATCTAGTTATATAAACTAGGGATCAGAGGTGAATTCAAGATTTTAAATTTAATGAATTTTTTGTAAACCTTTTTTTTTTTTTTGGTTAAATATAATCCGTAACTCCAGTTATATAAGCTAGCCGGCTAGTCAGGAGTGAATTAAAAATTTAAATTAATAAGTTTTTTTTTTTTAAAAAAAAATGTTAAATGTACTGCTACTATTTACATAGTTGATAAGATAAAATAGTTTTTCTTCAGGCAAATAATTAAATTCGATATATTTAATTATATAAGATAGCTAGCTAGCCAGGAGTGAATTTTAGATTTAGATTTAATAAGTTTTTATTTCTTTTTAGATTTATTGAATACAGTTAAATCCAAAAATAATCATCAAAGAAAAACTATTTTAATGCCCAGGTATATCTTCAGGAGATTTTTTTAGTCGTTCTTTATAATAATATTTTATTACAGTATCCAAGGATTTTTCTTTAAATCGTCTCTTTATGTTATGTTATATACTAATATATTCATTATGATACAATTTCAACATAAAAATCAAAAGAATTTGAATAAATAATATCGTTATAAAGGTTTTTGACTGTATACATTAAATAATTCTTTCTTTATTTTCATGAGCCAAAAAGATGGAGAATATTGGAAATATTTTTAAATACCCTCTATTTTTGACTGAAAAAAGAGGAACGGGTTGAAGGTGTATTCCCTTAGGTTAGAAGCCACAATTAAGGTGTTTTAGCTGTGTGAAATACGAATGTTATCTTGGAAAAATCTTTACTCATGAAAATAAAAAATCACAACCTATACTAATAGGATTTCAATCACCAGTCTTTAATAAACTCTTAAAAGCGATGTTTCAGATTACAGACATCTAAAGGACTTATCAATTTACCTAAAAGGAAATGTATTTATACACTAAAAGGACAATCCTTGTCATAGTGAAATCTTCATATAGATATTAAAATCATAATAAAAATCCCTAAAAAGATTATCCTTGCGAGTGATTTTCTAGAGAGGAGATGTCATGATCTAGGCTATGCCCTAGGTGCAACATGGTGAATGAGGATTTCGAAGAAACCTTAAACAAGTCCCTTAGCATCCATTCAAGTTTTCACAGGTAATAAATATAATAGTAAAGCGAAAATCGTGGGAAATAGGACTAAGACGCATAACATATGACAATCTCAAGAGTAGAAAAGCAACACACAACCATACATATATGTCCAATAATACCTTTAATCATAGACTAAGCAGGGGCTAAGACATATTCCTAACTCACCCTGGTAAATAGCTAATAAACTATAGTGGTTTTTTAATTTCTTATCAATTTTAGAAGCGCAATAGGTTTATCATACAAACTTAAAGTTTAACTTAAACTATAAGGGTTTTTTTTAAAACTTCTCAGTTTAGGACGTACATTAGGTCTTGGTACAAACTTAAAAGTTTAACTGGAATATAAATTTTGGATTAACATATTTAAACAGTACATCATTTTTTATAATTTTGACTTCGCTCGTAGATTAATATAAGTGTAACAGGGAACATTCACAACAATGTAACACATATCACGCAGAGATCAGAAAAAGGGTATGATAAAGACAAAATAATTTTTAATCTGTCTGAGTCATGTCATATATCCTGCTAACAATGTTAGAAAAGATAAGACAACATTCACACCAAAAACATTTTTCTTGGTGCCAAAAAGACGAAGTGTGTCACACATGACCCCTATATAATACACATATCAGTCATTATACATAACTTAAGCTTCTCTATTCTTAACTTCTTTCCTTCTTATTAGAATTTCTTGTGGGCTAGCTCTTGGGGGGGTAGATTTTTGTGTGAAATCATGAAATCTCAATTTTTACTTTTCTTGTTTACGCTTTTTTTCATTTTTCTCATCTTTTTCCATTCAAATCCTCCTCCTTCTCCGTCTCCTTCTAAAGTAACAATAAAATTCCTAGAAATTTTCATGACTCATTTTCCTCTACTTCTTCTAGCTATAATAGTAATAAAGAATTTGAAGTTGGTGATCATGAAGTTTCAAGTGCACCAAATCCTTCAAATAATCGATAAGTTGATTGATGAACATTTTTTTTTGTGTGTGTTTAAACATATATAGTTGATAGAATCAGATAATCTTTTTTCTAGGAAAGCAAACAAATTTGGCACACGTCTAGTTATATAAGTCAGGTATCAAGAGTGAATTCAATATTTAAATTTGATAAATTTTCTTTTTATTTTTTTAAAATGTAATCGTTTACATAGTTGATCAGATCAAATAATCCTTTTCTCAAACAAGCAACCAAATTATATAAGCTAGCCAACTAGTTTGGAGTGAATTCAAGATTTAGATTTAACAAGTTTTCTTCAGGCAGACAATCAAACTTGATACATTTCATTGCATAAGCCATCAAACTAATCAGGAGTAAATTCGAGATTTAAATTTAATAAGTGTTTTTTTTTAATTTGTTAGATATATTTTACGTACGACTTAGCATATAATTGATGATAAGATCAGATAGCCTTTTTTAGGTAAGACCAGATTTTACGAGTTCAATATTTTTATATTATTGTACTTTCATAATTATGAGTTGAAAAGTTGATATTCATTTTAATTTTAGTAATTTTCACGTATATGTATATACTAATTATGTATATTTCATGTCGTAAATAGTTAGATTCAAAGGAGCCAAGAGAAGATTAGAAGAAAGAAGCTCAGAAAGGAATAGTTCACCTTTTACTCTCAACCCAAGTTATGTGTTCTTTATATCAAGTAATTTAGAAGAGCATTTGTATGATATATTAATTCTTGGGACAGAGTTAATTAGAGCTTCTTCTTCAAGTTATATTTGTTGATTATTACTAGCTTTAGTTTCTTGTTATTGTCACCATAATGGCAGAGAAAACAACAACAACATTACCCCATTGCCTCACAGGCTCCCGTCCATTGCGGAGTAAGGGGGGGTCGAATGCCATAATGGTGGAGAAAATTGAAAATATTTTCAAACACCTTCTTATACATGCCACATGCCTAAGCCCTTCAAACTTATCACAATACATCCATTCTTTTATACAACGGCAGATTCAGAATTTGAAGGTAGTGAGTGTTTTAATTTTTTTATTATAAAGTCAATCCTTCATTAGTATAAGTGCAAAGGCTAATTAATTTGAACACAATCGTGAATATTATTATCAGAAAAAAAAGATTTTGAGTCACAAATTATAATGTATTTGATGACTTTTCATATTTAGAATATATAACATCTCTTATACCTGCGAATATCTTATCCTTCACGTAGCAATTAAACAACTTTATAAATATATAAAAATTACTTGTTAAGTTGTTATATAATTTGGATGAGAAAATTTGTGATTTTATAAAGAAAATGTGGAGCATTAATTTAAAAAAATCAGAGCATGTACTTAATGATTTTTCATATTTTGTAACTAAAATAAATTGTTAGTCATAAATTTGTAGTTACGTATTTGGTTTAGAAATTATTAAAGAGGAACTAGAAGTCTAGAATTAGGGAAAAGGAATTGCAATTAGAACATGTACTTAATGATTTTTTCATATTTTGTAACTAAAATAATTTTGTTAATTAAAAATTTGTAGTTATGCATATTTTGTAACTAAAATAAATAGTTGATTATAAATTTGTAGTTATGCATTTGGTTTAGAAATTATTAAAGAGGAACTAGAAGGCTAGAATTAGGGAAAGAAAATTGCAATTAAAAAGTTTCATTGAGGAGGATTAATCCCACGACCTTGAGGTATCCTAAGCTTCAGCATCCACTTTCCAACCAACAAGCTAAACCTAACAGTTGTTCATTGGGTGCTTATTCATTAATTATATAAATTTAATAGTATTTTTAATATACGAATACACATTTTACGTCGAAATTATTGGGTGCTTGAGCACCCATAAATGACCACGTGGATTCGCCCCTGATTCTAAATTCACCATAGATTAATGTAAGTATAACTGGTGATCGTTCACAACCATGTATAATGTAATACATGTTGTTGAAGAGCTCAGAAGAAAAGGGTATTATAAAGAAAATATTTTTGTCCATCTCAGTCATGTCATATTTTCAGCTGATAATGTTTAAAAAAGATAAAACAGTCTTCACTACAATTTGTTTCACCAAATTAATTTGTACTCTTCTACTTCTTTTTCATTAGTCAAAAGTAATAACATGAACATAGAATTTATCGACATGAGTTTTGATAGGATAGTGAAGATTCTCTGATCCTTATCTAAAGATCTGAATTTGAGCTCCTGAAGTTCAAATTTATTCAAATTTTAATACGAATATCATATACTGGATATTTTTTAATAAGTCTATTTTTTTAAAAATATTTTTTAGGAAAACAAGTTATTTAAAACAATAAAAATGACTTTCTTAGTTGAAATAGAAAAAATAAGTTCTATAAGTGACATCCATATTGATTATGTTATCTTACCCTTTAACATACCTCATTTTTACCTTCACCCCCTACATTCCTATCCCACCCTATCTTACCTCCCATATTATTTATTTAGGCTATGTAAAAATGTTTTTACGATAATATTTTTTCCTCATATATCAAACACAAAAAAATAAGTAAAAAACCCTATTATTTACTAAAAAATAATTTTCTTAAAATTATTTTTCTTCAACTGAACATATATCCATGTAAATATTTGATCATTAACCTGATAACTATGATGACTAGGAATTCATTGATAACTTCAGAATCCATAAACGATTTTTTTCAAGACAATTTTTTTCTTGGAACCAAGCGCACGGTATATGTTACACGTGATCCCTATATAATATATGTATCTGTCAAGATGCATAACTTAAACTTCTCTTATCAGGTTAGTTTCTTTCCTTCCTGTTAGAATCTCTTGTGGGCTCTTAGGGGGTAGATTTTTGTATCAAACAATGGAATCTCAATTCTTTCTTTTCTTGTGCACCATTTCCTTCATTTTCCTCATCCTTTTCTATTCAAATCCTCCTCCTCCCCGTTCTTCGTTTCGAAGAAGGGTTGAACTTTCACTGGCTTAGAACAGTCTTCTGTCAAGGGAAGAACTATAAGATGGAAGTAACAGTGAAATTTCACCTAAGAAAAATCCTTAGAAATTTTCATGACTCACTTTCCTCTCCTCCTTCTGGCTATAATAATTATAGAGAATTTGAAGGTGGTGATCATGAAGTTTCAAGTGGACCAAATCCTATATCAAATCGGTATAAGTTGATTGATGAACATTTTTTTTAGTTAAACATTTATAATTGATCGAATTAGATAATCCTTTTTCAAGACAAGCAATCACATTTAACAACGAAATTTCACTTAAGAAAAATCCTCAAAAATTTTCATGACTGATCATTTTTCTATCCTTCTTTTGGCTATAATAATTATAGAAAATTTGAAGTTGGTGATCATGAAGTTCCAAGTGGGTCGAATTCGATATCAAATCGGTAAGTTGATTGATGAATAGTTTTTAGTTAACATTTATAGTTGATTGAATCAGATAATCCTTTTTCTAAACAAGCAATCATATTTAACAATGAAATTTCACTTAAGAAAAATCCCTACAAATTTTCATGACTCATTTTCCTCTTCTTCCTCTGGCTATAGTAATTATAGAGAATTTGAAGTTGGTGATCATGAAGTTCCAAGTGGGTCGAATCCTATATCAAATCGAAAAGTTGATTGATGAACGGTTTTTTTTTAGTTAAACATTTATAGTTGATCGAATTAGATAATCCTTTTTCTAGACAAACAATCAAATTTGACACTCGTCTAGTTATATAAACTGAGTATCAAGGGTGAATTCAAATTTTAGATTTAATGATTTTCTACTCACTTTTTTTTGTTGAATGTAACCGTTCATGTAGTTGATCAGATTAGATAGCTCTTCTTTTTTTAAAGTAACCAAATCTATCACATCCAATTATTGTTATGCCTCGAGCCTACATCCTAGACGTGGCTGGCACTCGAAAACCATTTTGGGTTCCAAGCGAACCCACTTGGCCTGGCTAACTTACTCAGCGGAAGACAATAATACCGAAATGGACTAGAACAGGCTCAAAGTTTGTGAAACTTAAAATAAAATAGTAAAGTATACAACTTGGCTAAAAATCTATTGAAGAAATAACTTGATACAGTATCTTCTAGTCTACGAAGTCTCTAAAGTACTAACTCTGAAATAAGGCACCGGAGAAGGCTCTTAGGTACCTCAACAACAATAAATGCAGATAAATGAAACTCCTGAGCTCCTCTGGATGCTAAGGGTCTCACCGATCGCTGATAGGGACTGTCCTACTAAGAATCTGCTAACAGAGACACCAACATCTGCATCATGATACGATGCAGCCCCAAAGGAGTCGGTACGTGGAATGTACGGTATGTAAAATGGTTAAAAAGTACTGAAGATAGAATACTTACTTTAAAATTGCACCTAGAGATAGCTTAACTAACAAAAATAATATGCATATGAAATACATGTATATATTCTTAAATTTTTCAAAAGTGCAATTCAACAAAAAGAAAACACTTTTGTTAACACATTAATGAGCATAGCTAAAAATATATAAAACATGATACTCAAAACTTAGTTTTGTACTAGGCTCATCTTCATTAAATATGTAGCATAAATAAAGAAAATATTTTAATAAAGAAATACAGAATCCCTATGTGTAAAATAATAGATTTTACTTCTTGGGGAGTTTCTCTAACTGACAACCATCACTATGAGCTTCGTGATGATAAAACATCTTGCCCATGCTGCCAGAGTCATCTCGTAATTTGCCAGAGTAGGGGACGAAGAACTAGGGGAGTGGATCCATCCCAAAACTGGATCATCTCAGTGGCTAATGAGGAAGGTACTGTAGTACAATCCTATTCTATGCTGGCCACATAGTTTATGAGCTTGAGTAATTCATTTTACTCTCACTCATATCGGTGTTCAAACTACTCCCAAAATACTTTATATAGCTCATACTTAAAATGACCATAAATTCTTAAAATTTGGCTTTCTTGGGGACTTAGTCCAGCTTACTATTTCGCTTTCTTAACTGAAATCTTTAACATTACTAAAACTAGTATCTTTCATATACTTTCAAACATACTAGAGTTCTTAACTAAAGTACCAAAAAACCTTCAAGAAAATCATTCTTTAATATATAATGTACTCAGCTAAAATGCAAGAATAATTCAAGAAAAGGATTCCTTAACTTGTCTTAAAGTATAAGATTCTTGGATGTTCATGAAAACCCATATGAAAATCACAGGAAATCTTCTATAACTTTAAATCTTGAAATCAATATTTCAAATGACAATTAAAGATCATTAATCTTTATCAAGAATCTATGCATACGTAAAGAAATTCACTAACTTTATAGGATTTACATAAATGTAATCTCAATCAGGACTTGAACTTACTTCTGGGATGAAAACTAAATTTATACTTTCTAAAATATTCTAAAAAAATAATTTTATAGTGGTCTTACATACCTTGGAAAGAATTCTTGAAGAATTGGAAAGAATTCTTAAGCCCTCTTACGATCATAATTCTTTTTGGGTGTGAGTTTCCTGAGAGGGTTTTCTTGTCTTGAATGGATGAAAATAAGCATTTAGGCCTTAATTTAAGCTTAAAACTGACTAATTTAGGATTGTAAGGTGTGGAAAAGATCGAAACTACCCTTCCCAATTAAAAGCAGAAAAAAGTCCATTTTTGTACTGGTGTGTGTTGCACACCACTGTTGAAATTCCATTTTTCGCAATTTTTCAACCTTCGTCGAATTTTTGAAAACACAAAAGTGTGATTCCGCGTCCTTTCCTCGTCGCGGAAGGGGCACGGAATGCTTATTGTTTTTTTATTCTCTTTGAAAAAATATAATTTGCATTTTTTCGCATTAAAGTCGAGTGGAGATTATTTTCCGACTCAATTTTTTCACACTGATCACAGATTCGATCTCGGATTTACAAACGGAGCATGAGAAGACACGTTACGGACAAGGTCATTCTAAGGATGTTTTCGTCTTTTCACCGGGTGTTACAATTATATAAGCTTAGTGAGATAGTCAAAAGAAAATTCAATTAGATTTACATTTAATAATTTTTTTCACTTTTTCGTTAGTTGTACAACTACCATTTACGTAGTTGATCAAATCAATTAGCCCTTTCTTCAGGCAAATAATTAAATTTGATACATTTAATTATATAAATCAACCAACTAAACCTATGACTTAGCACATAAATCAAATCCACCACGTCCAGTTATATAAGCCAGCTTGTTTAGCTGAATCTAAAATTTAGATTTCACGAGTTCAATATTTTTATATAATTGTACTTTCATAATTATGAGTTGAAAAGTTGGTATTCATTTTAATTTTAGCAATTTTCACATATATGTATATACCAATTATGTATATTTCGTGTTGAAAATATTCAATACAGGCAAATCTATGTTAATCGAGTTTTTGATATCATTTCATTTGATTCGTCAAATTCTTCAGATAGAGTTTATTCTTTTTTCTTCCAGAAAATATCATTCCTAAACTGTTGTCGTATAATATTCTCATGCGATGATGAGAAACAATATAATCTATTCAAACAACACAATCAATACAACACAACATCATATATAATACAATACGATTTTACATTATGAAATGATGTGTAACAAGTTGAGGTGGGGGGTGGGGGGTAGAACATCCCTTATTTTAACAAATGTAACAAAGTTACTACTTGTACAATTCCATAATCCAAGTTAAATATGCAGAATTTACAACTTTAAATCCAGAAAATCCAGATTTTTTTGCTAAAATTTCAAATTCTTCCTTTGTTCTTTCTTTCCCTCCAGGAGTAAGAACCATCAAAAACACATCAAGAAAAAATGCAGTCTTGGAAAAGAAATCATTTGTTTCTGGATTATCTGGCTTTATATGTTCAACTAACACCACTTTACCATAATCAGGTAAAGATTTCCAACAATTCTTCAGTATCTTTATGCAATCATTATCATCCCAATCATGGATTACATGCTGCATTATAATATGTAATATATGTTAGGGGCGGCTCGATGAAATTAGTGGCTTAAAGTCAAATATTAATAAGAGCTCCTATGTCTACAACAACAATAACATTATCCCATTGCCTTAAAGGCTCCCGCCCATTGCGGGGTAGAGGAGATTGGATGTACGCAGTCTGACCCCTGTGTTTAAAACATAGATCGACTATTTCCGGATGACCCATGATGAGCGTCGAAAGTTACATTGACTAACTGCTACTTCACAATTGAAAGAAGCGCAAACAGTTTAAAGAGTCATTTTGCTTTATTCCATCATATCCTAAAGCCAAAAAATAGTAAATCTTTGGCTCCATCCGTCTGTGGAAATAAGAGGTCCCATGTTTATATCTAATAAATAATTGTACGTGTCTAATTTTATTTGAGTTTGTTTTATTAAAGTGAGGTTCTAGTCATCTTGCGTGCACTTTCGTTTTGCCTCGATAGAAATTAATCTTTTTGATAAGTTTATCCTTATTCCTTAAATAATTGGGTTATTAGTTTCATTTATTATGGATAATTATATTAAATTATATTTGTTTTCTCTAAACGATTCGATAGTAAAATTTTATATCGTATAAAACAAGTCATAAATGTTTTCGTGATTAAATTGAAAAGGAATAATACTAACTTTCATGAAGATTACATCTCCTTGAGGAACACTTTGAAACATATCTCCTCCAACATGCTCAACCCCTAACAAGAAGGAAATATAAAACTCTATCATAAACATTTTTTTAATAAACTAACAAAAAATTGGTTAATAAAAATAATATTAATAGCTTACTCTAGAAAAAGCTAAAAATGCATCTATATTGGAAAAAGGCAAATTTGATGCATTAAAACTTCTACTATGCACAGGATTAAAGGAAAGACCCGACCACAGGGGTATATTATATACCACCGCTTACTTTACATTTCTGCGGGAGGCTATTTTAGAGGTTGTTTCCGAGGCAAGCCCGGCGCGGCTTGGAAATAACTTAAATAAGGTTGAAGGCATATTTAAACTATTTCAGTTATTTTTAAATTGTTTTTATAAAATATTTATTTTATCAGTATACAACAACAACATTATATCAGTGTCTCAAAGGCTCCCATCCATTGCGGGGTAAGGGGGATCGGATATACGCAGCCTGACCCTTATGTTTAAAAACATAGAGCGACTGTTTCTGAATGACCTATGATGAGCGTCGAAAGTTGCATTGACTAACTGCTACTTCACAGTAGAAAGAAGCGCAGACAGTTTAAAGAGTCATTTTGCTTTATTCCATCATACTCCAAAACTAAAAAATTAGTAAATCTTGCTTTATTTTATGAGTATATATAAATGAAATTGTACCTTGATAAGTAGGAGCATCCTTGATGACATGTGGCAAATCAAAATTGACACCCTTAATATGAGGGTACTTTGAAACTATAGAAGCCATTGTTGAACCAAGAGCACCTCCAACATCAACCAATCTTTTTACTTCTTGAAAGCCATTGTAGGACTCAAGAATCTTAGTTATGGTTATCTTGTTCAAAGTTTGTGTAGATTTGTTAGTTACCTTGCCAAATCTACTACTTTTTTCATGATATTCAAACACACCCATTCCATGGGCTTTGTTAAATGGTATTTCTCCTTCAAGAATTGCATCCTTCAAGTAAAACCTTACAAATTAGAGAGAAAAAGTTTAAGTTTTACAACAATAGCAACAACAACATACCCAGTATAATCCCACAAGTGGGGTCTGGGGAGGGTAGAATGTCCGCAGACCTTACCACTACCATAGAAGTAGAGAGGTTGTTTCCTGGAAACCCTCGTCTCAAAACCCGTAAGTAAGAACGAACTAGATATTTAAAGTTTAAGTTTTATGTATCGATATTTATTTAATCACATCACTTACAAAGCAAAATAGTTAGTTGCTCGATAAAAATAAATAACAATTTACCTGGTGAAAATCGCACAAGTGGAGTCAGTTAGTTATTCGATAAAAAATAATTATATCAGCTAGAGAAATATATAATAAATATATATAAAATATAAATAGTATATGTCAAATCTTTTGGAAAATATTAAAACCAATTTGCATTATTGATGAATATGACAATGAAGAAGACGCATATTTAAATATGAGTTAAGTTTCTATACATCACCATCTTTAAAGAGAAAAAAAAAAAGAGAAAGATGAGAATTTATATAAAAACAATAAATAATATATAGTTGGAAGGTTTTAATAGTATGAAATACTTTTATGTTATAAATCCAATATAATAAAAAAAATATTTCTACCTAGGTAATCTACCACAAAAGAGTGAGATTAATAATATGAAAAATAATTTTGTTTATCTTTACACTATAACATGTTAAATATAAAGATAAAAATTTCTTTGTTCCCAATTTACATATTATGATTCAAATTTTGAGAGTCAAATTTTTTAATTTTGATCATATAAATTGAGCATATAACATTTAAATTGACATATTTTAAACTAGCGGCAAAAATATTATAAGCCACAGTAATTAAAAATTTAAAATATTTAAAATACATGAAAAAATTACAATCAAAAGAATATTCATCTAATTTTCAAAATTCATATACTGATGCAAAAATCGAGATGAAAAGAGTATAAAAGAATTATAGGTATAAAAGAATTACGGTAAGAAAAACTCGTTTGATTGTCAAAATTCATATACTGATGCAAAAATCGAGATGAAAAGAGTATAAAAGAATTATAGGTATAAAAGAATTACGGTAAGAAAAACTCGTTTGATTGTCAAAATTCATATACTGATGCAAAAATCGAGATGAAAAGAGTATAAAAGAATTATAGGTATAAAAGAATTACGGTAA
>JAOTQR010000092.1:1900010-1923395 GCA_025774065.1 Solanum ossicruentum | reverse complement strand
TCAAAATTCATATACTGATGCAAAAATCGAGATGAAAAGAGTATAAAAGAATTATAGGTATAAAAGAATTACGGTAAAAAAAACTCGTTTGATTGTCAAAATTCATATACTGATGCAAAAATCGAGATGAAAAAAGTGTAAAAGAATTGTATTTTGTACCAAGAATTAACCATGGCTTGGTCATTAATGAGAAGAAATGTTGGAACAATTGAGACCCCATCTTTATTAGAGACAAGATTTCTACTCAAAGGTGTCAAACTATAAAATGGTCCATTTTCATCCTCTTTGCTAAGATTAAATTTCAATAAAGATTGGCTTGCAAGGAAACTCAAAATCTTTTCAATCATAATTGGAGCTTGAGGGTTTTTTGTTGGAATTTTGGATGCAATTTGAGAAGAGGATAATTGTGTATGTGATGACAAAAGATCAAATATGCCAAGTTCCATGGTGACTTTCAAGACCATGTTTAGAGCTAAACCAATTGGCAATTGCATAACACTTAGGACATCTTCTTCTTCTTTAGACATAATTTTTTTGATTTGATCTTTTGATGATATGTCCATTTTCAAACTTTTGGGATTGGTAATAGATGATGGAGTAGTTGAGGAGAAAGTTGGAGGACTTGTTTCTTTTATATTGATACTTAGCAAATTAAATAGGATTTAATTTAATGATTTGACTTAATTTTTACTTATTAAACAGGGTTCTATGGTAGTAGTAAGGTTACGTACATTCTACCTTCCCTAGATCCCATTTGTGGGATTATATTGGATATGCTGTTGTTGTTGTTGTAAACAGGGTTTTATGGTCGGTTTGTGACCCTTGGATGTTGAAGGTGTCCTTGGGTTGTTCTCGTAGTTCCTGTGGGGTAGAGATGAACATATTCCACAGGACACCTATTCAATAACTCAGGACAAAGCGATTGATCCAATTGAGAGCGTAGCGTAGGAGACAGGTAAGATGACCGTCCATGGTATTGAAAAATAAATTTTATGTGATTTCTTTTATCTATTGAAGTTCTGTTAAAAAATTTCGTCTAAATTTGTATAAGAAAGGACTTTTTACAGTGAAATAGTAGTTTTGTCATGCGTACCAACTTAGCTATCAAACAATTATGATAATTGTTTCATCTATTTTTTATCAACATAATTATCAGATAATCGTAAGAGTTAAGTAAATGATAAAAAAAATTATTTATACTCTTTTCTCCATTGAAATTTAAAATGGAAGTGTCATAATTCTAAATCAAACTCTAGGTACCAATGTAAAGGAATTTTTATACTATATTAGTGCATTTTAACTTGTTATAATATATAATTTGTGCCTTGTTTTCCACATTAACTTACCCCATAACTTTATAAAAAATTGTGTTTTGCAAGCTATTAAATCCATGTTTATTATACAAAGTTATTCGTTATTAATTTTTAATTGATTAGTTAGTATAAAATATTTATATGTTCAATGTATACGAATTACAATAACAATACTATCACATTGCCTCAAAGGCTCCCGCCTATTGCGGAGTAAGGGGAGGTCGGATGTACGCAGCCTGACCCCTATGTTTAAAACATAGATCAACTATTTTCGAATGACACATGATGAGCGTCAAAAGTTACATTGACTAACTGTTATGTTATCAATGTATATGAATTAAACTCTTATATATATGATAAAGGTGGAAATGATTTTGAAATAAAGAAACAAACAGACAAAAAGATTTCTGAGAAACTTGCTATGAATCTAATTATGGTATCTTTAAGCCATTTATATTTTTTAGATCATGAAATTGGTTTTATGAATAAGCAGTTATAATTGCATGTTTGAATATATAATTGTCAAAGATTTGAAGCTGATTATAACAATTATTCTTTTCGTCTGAAATAATAACTTTTATATCTATTTTACACGTACCTTAACAGACTATTAATTAGAAAGTTTTGACTATATTGTTCTTATTTATTTTTTAAGATATGGTGTCTCTTCTTGAAATATTTACTTTATTAGTTTGTTATCGCCCCATGATTGAAGTATTTGTAGTATTCAAATATATGCAATAAACTAATTTATTTACAATAAATATGTTCTCTTTTATTTATGTTAAATATGTCATGCTTCGAGAGGGTACCCTAGACGTGACTGACATTCAAACACCATTGTTAGTCCTCAAGCGAACCACCTAGTCTCATTGTCATCGTTCAATCCATTCATTAGCGGAAGAAAATACAACAACAACAACAACAACAACAACATACCCCAGTGCCTCAAAAGGCTCCCGCTTATTGTAGGGTGAGGGGGGGTCGGATGTACGCAGCCTAACCCTTATGTTTAAAAACATAAAGCGACTGTTTTCAGATGACCCATGAGGAACGTCGAAAGTTGCATTGACTAACTGCTACTTCACAAATGAAAGAAGCGCAGACAGTTTAAAGAGTCATTTTGCTTTAATCCATCATACTCCAGAGCCAAAAAATAGTCAATCTTTGGCTCCATCCGAGATTGATGGAATTAGCGGAAGAAAATAACAAAATAAAATAAATGATATCCTATTTGTGGGCTCATACTATCAATATCAGTGTATCATAAGGAAATAGAATAGATAACAAAAGTGTCAATATAAAGGAAGGCAGAGGGAAAAAGAACTCTCGACATCAATATTAACATTAACATCTATGTCTGTGAAGTCACATACTATTGTCTGAGACGGTACCATGACAGGCCAT
This sequence comes from Solanum ossicruentum, assembly GCA_025774065.1. Lineage (NCBI taxonomy): Eukaryota > Viridiplantae > Streptophyta > Magnoliopsida > Solanales > Solanaceae > Solanum > Solanum ossicruentum. Next base: position 1,920,675 of record JAOTQR010000092.1, on the reverse strand, counting down.
GGCTATCAAATATCAAGTAAAAGACTATCAAATCAAGAAAATAAGCATCCTCCGAATGCAGGGGAGGACTCACCACTTTCTGAAATGGAGAGCTTTGAACCTCAACGATCGGACTACTGAAATCCTCGGTCTATAGTATCTACATCATAAAACGATGTAGCGTCAAAGGGACGTTATTACGTGGAATGTACTATATGTAAAATGGGTTAAAGAAAAAGGGAAACAATATGCAATCAGTCCTCAATCACTCAGCCTCACCTCAGCGTAAACGACAAAAATCTATCGCCTCACTATCCATCAAACATTCATATCCATCGGAGTTCTATCATCATGAAGCCTATCTGGGAGATTCTATAACTGACAACCACGAACCGATAGTGATACAACGAAGAGATGTCGTTGCCACATCCATCCAGTACCTTGTCGGGGTAAAGGACGAGTCTGTCAATGGATCCAAAAGTCTGTCAAGTCCTCTTTTGGGACAAAGGAAACATCCGGTTTCATTGTCCAATCCTATCTTAAGCTAGCCACGTAGTTAATGAGTTCGAGCGGGACTCGCATCTTACCCACTTCGGTGCTAATACTCCTCCAGGTGTCAGCATGCCTATAAATCTATCAATTTGTCAAGAACTCTCATCACCAAACCTCTACGGGCAAGACTATCCACCCAATTTAAGGGAAATATACTCATTCAACTCTATCAATGATAATTTCAGCTATCACAATCATCAATGCACTCACCTCAGGATTCAGACCCAGTCAGACATCATATTCAGACATTCAAGGCTCTAGACATCCCCTAAGTTTATAATTCAAATCTTTACAGAGAAAAATTTCAAGGGTTAAATCACAATCACATAGTAATGTAAATATACAGTAAACTTTAAACATGATGATCATCAATTTAGGATACGAAACTATAGTTAAAGAATGAAAATAAGAACTCAAGATAATATCTAATAATTTAAAGCAATTATTCAAGAAATCATAAATCAAGACTTGTAGACATGAATTTTTCATCCTAACTCTACATTGGCACATGGAAGATCAGTTTCATGCTTTTAAGTAGCCTTTACATACCTGGGAATGAAGAATCTTCCAGGAATTTTGAATCTCCTCTGGAAATCCTCACTTGTCTCTCCTTCTTTTCTCTTAGAATTAGCATAAAAACCTTAGAAGATTTACAGGTTTAAAACCATTTTATACGAAAATACATTTTAAAATCATATTGGGGATATAAAAATATATCGAAAAGGACGAAATTGTCCTCCCCGAATTAAAAGAAAAAAAACAGATTCCCGAGCACTAGTGTGATTTTACACTTTTTTGCGAAATTTTCAATTTTCGTAAATTTTTCGGAAAGAGCCCACGTGTGGTTCGGTGTCCTCTGTGCATCGTGGAAGAGGCGCAGAAACCCCACTATTTTTGCCTTTCTTTGAAAAAAATAATTCACATTTTTTCACGGTAAAGTCGAGTCGAGACCATTTTCCGACTCAGTTTTTTGCATTGATCACAAATTCGATCTTGAATTTTTCATCAGAGCTTGGGAAGACGCGTTGTGCGCACGATGTATTTTAGGGGCGTTTTTGAGATTTTATGGGGTGTTACAAAATAGTCAAAAAATTATAGAAAAAAATATACATGACTATACAATATAATTTGTCAAAAATTATAGAAGTCACAGTGACTATACAATACAAATTACTTATAAATGCGCTATACACTAAATATACATTATGATACACTCAAAAACTAAATATAGTTTGGCTATATATAAATTGAATATACATGAAATATATACTAACTATACATGTCTATACAGTGAATGACTAATTTTTTAATAATTATTGTAGTCGAAAGGTCATGCACTGTAATTATATCAAACAATAATCAATTTTATCTTGAATTTCAAAAAATAACAAATAATTTGAGATAATTATTTTTAGAAATCAAAACACATAATTTGAGATGAGTGGAATAAAAAATTTTAATCTGAATAAATATATTTAAGATTATCATTCATCATGGTAGTTTTATTTAAATATACAAAATATAACAACACTTAATGACATAATTGTATGCAGGTAGTATGTTTTAATCAGATTTTATTATATATATATAATATAAGGTTATACGTAAATTGTATGTAAGTTGGGTGGACTACTATTTAATTTTATAAAATTATAGGATTTGTTGGGTAATATAAGAGTGATAAAAATAATAAGACAAAATATATTTTGTTTGATTTCTTAATGATGAATTATTTGATTAATTAATTTGGAAATTCTGTACTTTTTAAATGAGGTGAGATCAACAATGGGGTCAATGTGACTATGAAATTCATTTTAAAATTTTATATCATATAATTGTTATTGAGATGGATTTTACGTTAAAATAAACAATATTACCTCAATTACTCAAAGGCTTCTGCCCATTGCGGGGTAAGGGGGAATCGGATGTACGCAGCCTGACCCCTATGTGTTAAACATAGGGCAACTGTTTCCGGATGACCAATGATGAGCGTCGAAAGTTGCATTGACTAACTGCTACTTCATAATTGAAAGAAGCACAGACAGTTTAAAGAGTCATTTTGCTTTATTCCATCATACCACAAAGTTAAAAAATAGTGAATGTTTGACTTCATCCGAGATTGATAGAAAAATTTTATATCAAAACAAAGAATAGAAAATCAAAATATTTAAAAAAATTTGTGAGGTCACATGATTATGTATGGAACACAATAATTCATGGTCCCCAATTTTAATGACAAAATAAATTGTACAAAGTTTCATTTTATTATTGCACAATTTGGTGTCCCTTAATATTTTTTAAAAAATTATTGTGATGTGCATATATTGTTGCATCTAGTGTTGGTAAAATGAATAAAATATTCAAATATACATCTAACTCGTACGATTATATTTATGTCATTTTATTATTTTTTTATGTATTTTTTATTTAATAAGGTGGAATACATGATAATTAAATAAATATCTATACATATATATAATTATTTATATAATATCAATACGTGATTCTACATATTTAGACAATATTTATTTATTAGATGTACACTACTATTATTTATATATTGCATATACACTACATAACTATTTGTACATTATATATACATGTTTATGCACTATTTATACACAATTTATACAATATTGATACATATTTAAACAATACCGAGGAATTTTTTTATTAAAAAAATGAAGAAAAAAAAAACACAAATGAAATGAGTTTTTTTTAAAAAAATTGAAACTAAAAAAACTAAGGAAGCAAAAATGGATTAATGAGCTTGGGCCAGCTCGATTGAACCCATGACCTTCTAAGGCTATTCTTTCTAGGGTAAATTACGTAATCAGACAAAACATATGGTATGTATATATATTATATGATTATAGTTTGAAAAAAATTATAATTTATAGCTATATTTAGCGCTTTATTGCTATTTTCTCTTTCTTCTCTTCATCTCTCTCACCCCTCTCCTCTCTCTCTCTCTCTACAATCTCATGCCAGATTTACAAATATATATGTATACTAGCTGCATATATATAATTATTTGACAGGCATACATATTCAATTTGATAGATATACATATACAATTTGCCTCTCTCCACTCTCTTTCCTCTCTCGCTCGCCTCTCTCCTACATCTCTCAATCTTGTTTGTCTCTCTCCTCCCTTTCCCAATCTCGCCTGTCATATATATTTGACAAATATATTTATGCAATTCGTCTCTCTATATAATTATTTGACAGACATATATATTCAATTTGACAGATATACATATACAATTTGCCTCTCTCCACTCTCTTTCCTCTCTCGCTCGTCTCTCTCCTACATCTCTCGATCTTGTTTGTCTCTCTCGTCCCTTTCCCAATCTCGCCTGTCATATATATATATATATATATATATATTTGTCTCTCTCCTCTCTCTACCCTCTTGCGCTTGCTTCTCCTATAATAATATGTAGTTACAAATTATAATTTTAGCAAACTATAGCTATTTTTGATATCGGTTGTTTTTTAACAGAATTTATACATGATATATATATAAATGATGCCATGAAAATATGTGTATACTATGATAGTTAGTATCAAGATGGAAGAGAAATTGCCATCAATGTATATATTCAGGCACCTCAAAAAGTTTGTAGGCTAACACACACGAAAAATGAAAAAATTGTGTAAGTTTTATTGCGTAGTCGTTAAAATACTCCTAAACAGAGTAAAAATCATCTAGAGCCTACTAGAATTATTCAGGGCCTTGTTATGAACATTGTCATAAAGTTTTCCCAGAAAAATCAACTCGAACTCCGACACTTAGAAAATTTGTCGGACAACACACATAAAAAATGAAAAAAATCACTTAAATCTTGTTGCGTGTCCCATAAAATGTTTCAAGATGTCATAAAAAACACCCGGAGCCTCACTGCCTTCTCGCGGTTGGTTCCATAAAGTTTTTTCGAAAAAATTTACCCAAACCCCTGACACCTAAAAAATTAGTGGGATAACACAAATAAAAGATAGAGAAAATTATCTAATTCCTGTTGTGTGATAACTAAAATGCTTCTAAACGTTATAAAAATTACTTTGAGCTTATCGACATTATTCACGGCCTCATTACAGAAGGTTTTAGAAATTTTTTCCTAAAAAATCAACTCAAACACCAAGCACCAAAAAGTTCTATGGGCTAATACACAAAAAAATAGAATAAATAGCGTAAACACTATTGTGTTGTCGCTAAAAATTCCTAAATGTTGTAATAATCACCTAGAGCATACTGAAATTATTCACAGCCTTGTTACAAATGGTTTTGAAAATTTTTTTTTGAAAAAATCTATCGGTGTACCCGACATCTAAAATATCTGTGGGCTAACACATAAAAAAATAGAAAAAAATCGCATAAGTCCTATTGTGTGGCCCCAAAAATACTCCTAAACATCGTAAAAAATCACTCGAAGCTGGAATTATTCACAATCTTGTTATGGATAATTATGTAAAGTTTTCTAGAAAAATCAATCTGAAATTTTGACACCTAAAAAATTTGTGGTCTAACACACACGAAAAATAAAGAATGTCGCCTAATTCCTATTGAGTGACCTCTAAAATCCTTCTAAACATTGTAAAATCATCCGGAGCCAATTGAAATTATTCACGGCCTCATTAGGGACGACTTCTTAAGGTTTTTCCAAAAAAATTGACCCGAACCCCTGGCACCTTAAAAATTTGTGGGTTAACACACAAAAAAAATGAAGAAAATTGTTAATTCTTGTTGCATGATCCCTAAAATGCTATCAAGCATCGTAAAAATCACCCAAAAAGCCTACTGAAATTATCTACAGCCTCATTATGGATAAATTCATAAAGTCTTTCGAGAAAATTAGTCTGAAACTCAGCACCTATAAAAGTGTGTGTGTTAATTCTTAATGTGTAGCCTCTAAAATACTGCTAAACGCCATAAAATCACTCAAACCCTATTATAATTATTTACGACATTATTATTGACAGTTCCGATAAAGCTTTTCCCAAAAAGTAGAGCCAGACCCTTGGTACCTAAGAAATCGATGGGCTAACACACATGAAAATGAAGAAAATTGCCTAATTTATGTTGAGTGTCCCCTAAAATACTCATAAACGTCATAATAATAATCTGGAGCCTACTGGAATTGTCCCTAGCCTCGTTACAGATGGTTTCGTAAAGTTTTTTCAAAAAATTACTCCGAACCTCAATACCTAAAAAATCTGTGAGTTAACGCACACACAAAATGGAGAAAATCACCTCATTCCTTATGTGTGGCCCCTAAAATGCTCTAGAACTCCATAAAATCATACAGAGTCTACTGAAATTATTCGCGGCCTCATTACGAATGATTTCCTAAAGTTTTCTTGAAAAATCGACGTGGACAATCGGAATACAAATAATATGTGATCTCACACATACGAAAAACAAAGAAAATCATGTAATTCTATTGAGCCGCTCCTAAATGCTAAAAAAGTTACATGAATCAGGTTGAAACCATTGAAATTCTTCTCCAGGTTGGTGCGGAGATTCAATAAAAGTTTTGAAAATAAATTAATCGAAAGTCATATCACCAAAAGATTCATGAGTTAACACACACGATAACCAGAGAAAATTGTCTAATTTTTGTTGTGCAGTCCCTAAATGATTAAAAAAAAAGGTGGCATAGATCAAGCTAATGCTATTGGAATTATCCTAGATCATTACAGACGATTTTGTAAAGGTCTCGAAAAAAAATAGACCAAAAGCCATACTAATACTATTTTTTCAGATCATTACGAAGAATTCTTTAAATATCTTGCAAAAAGAAGACTCGAAAATCAATTCAGCAAAAAATTTATTGACTCACACAAAAAACTGAATAGCCCGCCTAAAAAAGGTTGAAAGTGATGTCATTCGAGATATTAACTAAAAATTATTTTCAAATATAAAAATATATATTCTTTCTTTGTCATTGAAATGCTACTCATTTATCATATCATAATAGATGAATAAGGAAATACGTCTCATAAAACGAAACAGAGGAAGTGATATACATGCCATAAACATCAATAAAAGAGATAATTACTCCCTAGATTATTGAAGAATTAATTAAGTTGAAATTATTAAGCTTAATGATAAGGTTTATAGTCTAATTAATGATAACACAATTAGCTAGTCTATAGATTACTCTATACCTATAAATATAGTGATTTCCATTTTTTTATATTTTAATTGGATGCATTACATGAACAATGATTGTAGGCATGCTACCACATCAATCACTTAAAACAACAGTAAAAGTTTTATCACAAAGTTGGAAATATGAAAAAGGATTTATTTTATTATTTTTGCAAAATGAAATGTTAAAGATATTTTTAGTGCGCACTTTTTTGAATGTAGTTGCTTAAAATAGAGGTTAGAATAACTATATAATTAGATGTACGCAGTCTGATTTCTATGTTTAAAACATAGATCGTCTGTTTTCGGATGACCTATGATGAGCGTCGAAGGTTGCATTGACTAACTTCACAATTGAAAGAAGCGCGGACAGTTTAAAGAGTCATTTTGCTTTATTCCACATACCCCAAAGTCAAAAGATAGTAAATTTTTGACTTCATCCGGCCGTGGAAATAACTATATAATTAGATCATTTAACAAAATAATTTCATAATTTTATTTTATAAAAATAATCAGCAATCTAAATTCTGAGTAACTTATTGGACAAGTTAAACTACAATGATAATATTTTTAAAAAAAATTGTACTACTAATGTAAAAAGAATTATTAAATATATAAATATGTAATGGATTAATAATACAAATATTATAAATTAAATTTTATATTTTAAGTATACCTATAAATATGAGGACTTAATTCAAAAGGTTTTGAACTTTTAGGGGAATATTGACCAGAAAAAAAAACTTTATAAGAGCATGCGTAAATGATTATATATATATCCACTCATCTTCTAAATCTTCTTTAAGGTTGATGTTTTTATTTGATTAAATTCATTATTCGTTTTAAGCAACAACAATAACAATATTACCCCTATGCCTCAAAGGATCCCGCCATTGTGAGGTAGGGAGGTCGGATGTACGCAGCTTGACCCCTATGTTTAAAAACATAGCGTGACTGTTTCCGGATGATCTATGATGAGCGTCGAAAGTTGCATTGACTACTTGCTATTTCACAATTAAAAGAAGTGCAGACAATTTAAAGAGTCATTTTGTTTTATTCCATCATACCCCAAAACTAAAAAATAGTGAATTTTTAGCTCTATCCAAGATTCATGAAAATATGATTCTTTTTTATAATATCAGATATTTTTATAACAATCATTTTTATAATAATAATATTGTACGTAGATAAACAATAATGTTATAAAAAGCTTTAATTGTAGTTCTAACAATTCTACTAAAATAACATAAAAGAGTTTACATACAAACTGTTATTAAAATTAAAGAACTTTTTACTTGCACTTAAATAATGGTGCACTTTGAGAGTTTCGAGATTTTCATATAAATACAGATATTTCGTATTTATTTAATAAATAATCATAACACATTATATTTAGTCAAATTGAATCTAGAAACTGATCAAATTTTTCCTCATCCCAATTTGTTCCCCGTGATGTTAGATACTATTTCATTTTCATATATTGAAAATAATAATATGCCGATCTATAAAATAAATTATTATTTTAATTTAACGAATTATGGATAAGCAATGGCAAAAATTGCGTCTCTATCACAATTTTCGATGAACAAAACAACAACAACAATATTACCCTATTACCTCAAAAGCTCTCGCCCATTACGAGGTAAGAAGGGGTCGGATGTACGCAGTTTGATCCTTATGTTTAAAACATAGATCGACTGTTTCCAGACGACTCATGATGAGCGTCGAAAGTTGCATTGACTAACTGCTACTTTACAATTGAAAGAAGCGCAGAAAGTTTAAAGAGTCATTTTGTTTTATTTCATCATATCTCAAAGGTAAAAAATAGTAAATCTTTTGATCCATCCGATCGTTAAAGTTACAATTTTTGATGAAAATTACTGCATTTGGATGAAATCATACCTTTTTTTTTAGCTTTGCTCCAAATTTAACGATAATAAATTTTTTAAATGAATCAGAATTAATGGAGTCTCAAAGAAATATCAAATAAAATATGGAATCCAAGGGAGAAAAAAAAATCAAACAAGTACATTTGTGGCTTTATTGAGCATGCTTGTGTTCATAAAGTCTGAATGTGATCATTGACTTTGACTTTATTGATCAAGAAGTAGTTATTTTCCCTTTAATTTAAGCACATTTAAAAAAAAAAAAAAAACTCTATGTCAAGTATTTTTAAAATTTGAATTCGTATAAAAAAATTCATATTGAGGGATGAAAGGTTTTCTAATAAAAACAATTCATACTTAGGGAACTTGATTTCGAGATTTCCAGTTAAAAATGAAGGAGTATTTATCTATGTTGTAAGGACTCTTCAAAAATATCGACGGATGCGCGTCGAATGCTCTAGTGTATTTTTTAAAAATCCGATATGGATTAGCAGCATTTTTGTCTACTAGATATTTATAACTCCACTATAATATATTTGATAGAATATATTTTATATAAAATAAAAGTATATAAAAAAAGTGAAATCATGATGGAAATTTTTACACTATTGTTAGTTTGAATTTAATTTTTAATTAATTAAAATATGTCTTTTGCATTATTTTTAAAAGTATATTACCTTTAAATATGAAGTAACGATATAGGTTTAATATAAGACAAACATGATTAAACAGTAAAACAATTAATGATTCTAAATAATAAACCATATGTTAGTTGATTTGATAGAATATATTTTGGTATAAAATACTGTCAAGTATATAATAAAAGTTAAAATCATGATGAAAATTTTTACATTATTTTTTCTTTTTTTAATAAAAATTATTATACCATATTCAATCATTTTCCTAGTTTTTTAAAGTCAACAAAAATTTGATTATATTCTAATTAATGGAAACACTATGGGCCCTCCCATCAAAATTTGTTTCTATATATGATTTGAGATCAATGTGGTGGGTAAAGGATCATCATTATCTTTGATAAATTATTTTTAAAAAGTGCACACCTTTATTTTATTTTTATTTTCTTACTTTTTTTTTCTTGATTTTGCCTTTTTGTGTATAAAAGAAAAAAGAAAAAAACATTGCCAATGTGAAAAGGTGATTGACTACTAAAAGCCAAATTTTTTGATTGGGAACACTGAAAATATTTTTGAATTTTTTATATTAATCAAAATTTTTGAAAAAATATTTCTTTTATAATAGAAAAAGTTTTTTTGAAAAAAATGATATTTCATATTGATTATATTCTGTTCAGCTTTTAACATATCTTATCTTTTAAATTATTTATCAAGATGATATACAAATACTCTCATAATAATATTTTTTTTCTTATGTATCGAACTCAAAACATAATACCTCATAAAATATTTTTCTTCGTACCGAGTACACTCATATGGTGTAAAAAAAATATTTACACTATAATATACCACATAAAATTAATAAAAAGTTTAAGTTAAATACATTTGTTCAATAAAAGAAATTTTACTTTATCAGAGTCATTTTTATCTGCTTAAACATCTTGTCTTATTATCAATTAAGTTTAAGTTATATGTTATAACATATAATCTATCTTATTTCAAGATTCTTACGTAGATATCTTTTGATTGACCTTGCACTGTTAACAAAACACTAACATATGTAAGTTAAACTATTTTGAAGATTATAAATTTTAGATTTTGATAAGGTTTAATTACCTATAAAATAAGTTTTACACTGACAATATATATATATAGTAGTGGAGTCACATAGTAATTAGGGGTTCATTCGAATCTTTTTTGGCAATGGTAAAAGTATTATTTTTTTATGTATATATTATAGATATTAAATCCCCTTTCGATTAGTTCGTATGTCTACTTCTTAAAATTTTGAATCCTCTTAAAGAGAAAATTTTGACTCCGTCACTGAGTATATATATTTTTTAAATTCTTTAAATAAATTCCTTTATTATTTTTTACTAATAAAAACATGTCCCACAAGAGAGGGTCATTACTTTAGACAAATGCAATCTATGATGATTTTTGAAAAGAAAAGCCAAAGTTTTGACAAAAAATGGCCAAAATACAACTCAACCAAACAACAACAAAATCTCCTACTTGTGTTTTTGTCTCTTGTTTTCTTTAACAACCTTTTCACATTCTTCTTTCTTCTTAATTTTCTCTAAAAATTCAAACAATCTTTTTAGTTGTATCACCATGGCCATGGACAAGCACCACCATCACCATCAAATGTCTCTAACCAAGTCTTCTTCAAGGCAAAGATACAACGAATGGTTCGTGTTAATATATACGTTGACAGTGTAAAAGAATTTATGCAATGAGTGTAGTTTACGTGTTGTAATAAGTTATTTATCATGTTATGAATTTATCTGAGTTTATATTGTCAGTGTATATAAGTTATAACCGAACTTTCACATTTTCATAAAAGAAAATTTATTTATTTATTTTGGTTATTTTTACTTGTTTTACAGGGTATTTAGAGATGTTCCTAGTGATATAACAATAGAAGTGGATGGTGCTATATTTCTATTGCACAAGGTAAGCCTCTCCATTCTCGTCGCGAATCAGAGGCAAATTCAGTATTTAAACTTGATGTGTTGTAGGGTTTTGAGTTGTTTGAAATATTGAGTTTCAAGACTTGATATTTATACTACATTTTCAAAGTTTTCACATATACATCTATGATATATGGTAAAAGTGATGGTTTCAATTGGACTTGACTTCCAGTATATTAGCAGTGGCGGAATCAGAATTTTTACTAAATAGATTTTCAAAATATAAAGAAGTAAACATCCGAAGAAGCTATGTTGACCTTGTTCATTACAAAGTAATTTTTCAACGAATCCCTTTCAAGAATCCCAAGTCTATTTGGGGAGGAGGGTTTGGAGGGCGCAGATTAGAAAAAAAAAAGTTAGTTGCTAGTTGAACGTTCTATTGCTTTCCTGCAGAATTACTTGTAGTCTATGCTTTGTTTTATCACATTTTTTCATTGTTGTTACTGTTCTTTCTGCTGTAAGTTGTATAAGGTTTTCCATTTCGCATTATTACTGCTTTCATTTTTGAGACGAAGGTTTTTCGAAAATAACCTCTCTATCTTTGTGAGGCAGTGGTAAGGTATGCGTAACTTTCTACCCTTTCAGACCTCGCTTGTGAGATTCCACTGAATATGTTGTTGTTTGTTGTTTTCTCAAACTGCTTTGAAATGCCTTTTATTCCAAGTTGGGGTCCTATCGGAGACACCCTCTCGTCTGCATATACTCTACCCTACTTGGAACCACTTGTTGATTTATATCACAGCAGAAAGATACCTGATACAGAGTCTCCTCTAATATTAATATTCAAAATTTATCAGTTTTTCATTCATATGAGCAATTTCAGGGACCATAATGTAGTAGAAATTCCTTAACGTATTTATGATTTCAGTTTCCCCTTGTCTCGCGAAGTGGACGAATTCGGAGGCTTGTAGCAGAACACAGAGATTCTGATATATCAAGAATTGAGCTTGTTAGTTTACCAGGTGGATCTGAATCATTTGAACTAGCAGCCAAATTCTGCTATGGTGTCAACTTTGAGATCACATCATCAAATGTTGCTCAACTCTGCTGTGTATCCGAGTACCTCGAGATGTCAGAGGATCACTCGAAAAACAACCTTGGTTCGAGGGCTGAAGAATATCTCGACAGCATTGTCTGCAAGAATCTTGAAATGTGTGTTGAGGTGTTGAGACAATGTGAAAACTTACTCCCCCTTGCTGATGAGTTGAAAATCGTCAGTAGATGTATCGATGCTGTAGCCTCGAAAGCTTGTGTTGAGCAGATTGCTTCAAGTTTCTCGCGTTTGGAGTACAGTAGCTCAGGGAGGTTGCATATGAGTAAACAAGCCAACTGTGAAGGGGATTGGTGGATTGAGGATCTTTCTGTTCTTCGTATCGACTTGTACCAACGTGTCATAACTGCAATGAAATTTCGCGGTGTTAGGCCTGAGAGTATTGCAGCATCACTAGTAAGCTATGCACAGAAGGAGCTGATACAGAAGTCCAATTCTGGTTCAAAAGAGAAACTCGTGGTTGAGACGATTGTCAGCCTGATGCCTGTTGAGAAATTTGTTGTTCCCTTGACCTTTCTGTTTGGATTGCTGCGCAGCGCTGTGATGCTAGACTGCAATGCTGCTTGTAGGCTTGATCTCGAGAGGCGGATAGGATCTCAGTTGGATATAGCAACTCTGGATGACATACTGATCCCTTCATTTCGTCATGCTGGTGATACATTGTTTGATGTTGACACAGTGCATAGGATCTTGGTTAACTTTTCACAGCAGGAAGGCGATAGCGATGATGAGATGGAAGATGTATCGGCTTTTGAATCCGATAGCCCTACTGCTACACCATCACAAACTGCATTGTTCAAAGTATCAAAGCTAGTTGACAACTACTTAGCAGAAATTGCACCAGATGCAAATCTAAAGCTGAACAAGTTCATTGCTATTGCAGAAACATTACCAGCACACGCGCGTACTCTACATGATGGACTCTATCGCGCTATTGACGTTTACCTCAAAGTATGTATTCTCCAACTTCATTGATATATGCTTGAAAACGTTTTGATGGTCTGAATGAGAGCCCTAATATCCTTCATAACATGTTGCGCGGACTCTCTCAAAATGTTGCTACACCTGTGCTGGTTCCTCGAAAAATGCACTACTTTTGGAGGATCCATCACGTGCCTGATGATATTTTTGGAGAGTCCGAATAAAAGTATCCAACTTTATAAGACCCAACTTAGTGATTTCTAATTATTCATGAATTCCCATTTCCAGGCTCATCCAACTTTATCAGAACCAGACAAGAGGAGACTCTGCAAATCGATCGATTTCCAGAAACTCTCACAAGAAGCTGGTGCACATGCTGCACAGAACGAACGTCTACCTCTCCAATCAATCGTTCAAGTTCTCTATTTCGAGCAACTGAGGCTAAGAAACGCCTTGTTTTGCTCATATCCTGATGATGACATTAAGCCAATGCACCAGTCTTGGAGGATAAACAGTGGTGCTCTTAGTGCAGCAATGTCTCCAAGGGACAATTATGCCTCGTTGAGACGAGAAAACAGGGAGCTAAAACTTGAGCTAGCACGGATGAGGATGAGATTGAATGACTTGGAAAAAGACCATGTTTGTATGAAGAGAGATATGCAGAAATCCAGCTCGCGAAGATTCATGAAATCTTTCTCGAAAAGGATTGGCAAAAAGTTCAACATTTTCGGACATAGTTCTTCAAGGGAGTCTATTAGTTCTCCCTCGAGGCACTCAGAAAGAACTGAGTCTAAGATAACTGATAGAACATGACTATCGATGTTTCAGGTACATCGAGTTACACAAACAATATGTTTGCTTGTAATCTTTGTTCTATCCCACAATCCCTGTTTTTCTTCGAAATCTTGTATAGATAAGGCTACAGAGATTTTATGAGTGAGACTCGCGTTCAATTTTCATTTTTGCATATGTATACATAGTTCAAGCTGAAAGAAATGGATTTAGTTGAGCTCATAGAACTCAGCCTAGATCCACCTTGCAAACTTGGGAGTCTCAACATCTATGTTGCTCGGACGCTGACATGTGTTCTTGAAGAATTCAAGCAACATAGTAGTTGAAACAACCTTCGTCTAATAGATTTGCCTGAACTCATAGTTTCAACACGGGGTATAGATATGCAAGTACATGTGGCGTGTGAAGCCACTAAAATTTCAACAAATATCAAATTTTGAACTCATAATTCTGAAATTACATTGACTTCAAATCTAAGAACTTTAAAATGTTGAACGTCTCAAGTTTAAAATCTTGAATCCGCCTCTAAAAGGACGAATCAATGATCTATTACAACAAGAACAAATGACTATATGAAGTCTAAGAATTTTGATGATTTTCTGGTATCGAGGGTCACACCTTGCAAATTCGGACTCTTATTATGAATTTACCTTTGCACTCAATCTTCAAGCGGATTGTTGTTTGGTATAGAATCGGATGCCAACAGCTATGCCCAAAATGATCAGGGGAACGAAGAACTGGAGGAGCTTGATTATGAACTCGGATGTCTTGTCCTGGTTGTAATGAGGCTGATTGGGAAGAGTGTACTGCTTTTTAGTCGGGATGGTTGCTGCATCAATATCCCCTATGTAGTACTCGTCCAACATTGCTCGAGCACTGCTGCTGTGGCCGACATCCTCAAAATCATCAGTTGCATCCTTTCCTGCACAAATCACCATCAGGAGTCCATAGACCGTTGTCGTCTAAAGAGTTTAACAAGCTTAAACCATCACATTTTTCAAAGATTCTCCACTGGAAATCCAGAATTTAGAGTCAGTGAGTTAATGCTCTTTATATATGAGATTGTCCGAGCTAGACATAGCGATTTCTATTGGATACTCAGTGTCGAGTCTTGATTGCAGCACGATCCAGAGTCAGGGATGTTTTTAAACTTTACAATTTATGTGGCACCTTTTAGGTTTCAAGAGTCGAACATTTAAGTTATTCTTTTTGACTGTCTAAAAAACTTAAAAGAATCTATGTCCAAATTTGACTCTATGCCACATAAATTGGGACAAAGGAAGTACTATTGAAACATATAACGAACGTGAGCACGACTTGGGAAAAAACTTAGATATTACGGAGTATGGTTTTGGTAGGAAAAAGATGGTCAAAGTAAATTTACCAGTCGCGGCCAATAAAACCTCGTCACCACCAGGGTGATCATCCAAGAATTTCGTCACATCATACACCTATCACATAAAAGATCGATATCAGTCAATGAACCTCGAATGCCATACTTCCTGGGTATTCAATTAGCACAAGAAAGATTGAAAACACAAAACCACAAAAAAAGGGGAGAAAAGATTATTGTCAGTCTGCATACTTACTCCACTTAAAATCATTTTTCGTATAATTGACTTTAACAAATAAAAGATTTAACAACGAGGGTGATGTCTCAGGCCATTTAACGTAGCTGACCTCTGAAATGTTGTAGCATGTCGACTTAACTAAGAAATTACAAACCAACAAGAAGCATAAAGTTTTCTAGTTTAATTAGGAGGAGAAAAGGTGACTCTCTCAGGAAAGCTTTCTAATTCAATTAGACAAAGTTATAATATCATAGATTTGCAGGAAAGCAGTTATGCTTCGGAAGGACAATGTGGACTATGACGACAGAGGGGAGGTGTAGATTAGCAATTCACCGTGTTCTGCCACCATGCCATTTTGTCTACATCACACCCCTTGAGTACAATCCTTCCCCCAGACCTTTTAACGGGGGATGTTTTGTGCACCGGATCACCCTTTACAAGATAATAACTTTCTTTGGAAAAGTCTCAAAAGTACAAACTATATCAAAACCACAATGGGATATTAGCCTTTTCTAGCGGTAAGTCACATTTTATGTAAAAGGTACGACCTAATAAATCCAAAGTCCAGAAACCTTAATTATCTATGTAGTTAGTACCAAAAGAGCAATGACTTTTAACCGTTTTGAGCCCTGATATTTGCATCAGTCTAAATTGTAGCTCCCAACCATAGTTTCATACTGAGAAATTCCTCTACTCGTCCACATAAACATTTAGAGATAAACCATAACAATGAACCAATGAATTTTCATCATCTAGGTTGATAATTATACATCAAGACTGCATCAAATTCATGCTGAAACAAGTCGAGATAAGTTGAATTTAAGACATCGACACACCCCACAGACAAGGACGACCCACAAACAAAATATCTATAAGATGAAAAGCACCGATCTCAGCACTTAAAAATGTCAATAATGTCACATCATGCTAACATGAACAAACACTAAAATTCACAAAAATCAAGTATTAGACTATTTGAAGAAGAACCTAAAGCTTCAAAAACGGTGGGATTGTATGATATAAACCTGCAATATACGTAGTTATTCCCACAAAGGAATTAATACGATCTTGCTCTTTATCGTGAAATTAATCAAAAAAGCACCAAACAAGTTAATCACAGCAACCAGCTCATGTGACAAAGGGTAAAAAATTTAGAAAACACAATGTTTCATTTTTTTTCAAGTCCAGTTGATTTACGTCAAAAAGCATAGAGGCAAAAAGGTCATTACAGATATCACCAAGACTATATATTGCCACTGATAAAGACCCAAAGATTGAATCTTCAACATATTATTTGTGAAGAAAAGCACAAGAAAACATCAACCCCAGCAAATGACATCAGAAAAGGGGTGGAGGCAGAAAGGCAGTTACAAAGATCACAAAGACTATATCTATACATTGTCACTCATAAGCAAATCCAAAATTTGAAGTTTATGAGTTCCTACCACGACCTCAAGTTTATATACAATCACAATTGGGTTCACAATCACATACTTATATATAGTTTATGAATTTCTTAATAGAAATACAGGGTCTAGGCAAAAGACATTGATGCCCATGAATCCATAAACTAGCTCTACATCCACTGTTGTTGCCACAACAACAGCACACCTCCTGTAATCCTACAATTTGGGTCTGGGGATGGTAGTGTGTATGCCGCTGTGGCCTATCTTGTGACAGTAGAGAGGCACCGTTGCCCCTAATAAATACCAAAAAATTGAATCTTTACCACATATTTGAGCAAAGAAACAGCAACTCCAGTAAATTAAAGGCAAAAAGGTAATTACAGAGATCAGAAAGACTAAGTTTCCCGCAGAAAAGACCAAAAATTTGAATCTTTAACATTTCTAGTTGAACAAAAGAAGGCACAAGAAACAGCAACCCCAGTAAAATAAAGGCAAAAAGGTAATTACAGAATTCACAGAGACTATAAGTTTCCCCTTATAAAGACCAAAAATTGAATATTTAACATATAATTGAACAAACAAAAAACACAAGAAACAGCAACCCCTAGTAAATTAAAGGCACAAAGGTAATTACAGAGATCACAAGCACTATTAGCTTCCCCCTAATAAAGACCAAAAAATTGAATCTTTAACATATATTTGAACCAAAAAACACAAAAAATCAGCAACCCCACTAGACTAAAGGTAAAAAGGTAATCACAAATATCAAAAAGACTATAAGTTTCCCCTAACAAAGACCCAAAAATTGAATCTTTAACATATATTTGAACAAAAAAACACAAAAAATCAGCAACCCCAGTAAATCAAAGGCACAAAGGTCATTACAGAGATCATAAAGACTATAAGTTTCCCCCAACCCAAAAATTGAATCTTTAACATATATTTCAACAAAAACACACACAAATCAGCAACCCCATTAAACAAAAGGCAAAAAAAGATGGAGGGATAAAGGTAAATAACAGAGATTAGAAAGATTAATACCTTGCCACTAATCACAAGCCAACAATCTTTGGCATTGTTGTGGGGGGCTACTTCTGCCAAAGTATAAACCTTAGTTTCACTACCCATTTATGGATACAAAAAAAAAACCCAACAAGAGTAGAGAAACAAAAGATGTGATGAATCTTGATTTGGGTGTTCAAAATTGAGGGCTTTATAATTATATACTTAGTTTGGTAAACATTTTTGGAAAATTCATAGAGTGGGTAGCTCAACTTGATGTGGGGGTTGGTGAGAAGAAAATGTGAAAATGGTTCATCTATTTTTTAATTAATAATATTAATTTGATGAATAGAATTATAATTTATAATATTTTTTATGTATTTTTTTCATATAAAATATTAAATTAATTTAACGAAAAAATAAATGATAAAAGAATTATTTATTGACTATTAGGTCATACCCCTGAATATTTTGATTTTAATATTTTATATAATTTATTAAAATTTGACTTACATATATTATATTACGGATTTTACATGAATATCATATTTTTTAGAGCTATTTTCAATTAATACCAATTTTTTTCAAAATTAATCTTATAAAAGAACGTCTCAATTATATTGAACTACATTTTACACCTATAAAAATACTTTTTTTTCTAAAAAAAAACAAGTAATTTATTTTATTAGATCAACATATAAAAATAAATATTAAATCAAATTTTCAATATCCAAACAATTAACTTTTTGCTATACTAATTTATAGATTTATTAATATTATAATAATATTTATAAATTATATATATAACTATATATTCAAATATGACATTCAATACTTGAATATCTTTTATATATTTGAAATACTATATTGATTGTTATAAATTTTAAAAATATATAGTATCAAATATCATAATATCGAAACTATAAATATCAAAATATTTAATTTGAATATGATAATTGGATATCTAGCCTAACCATTGACCAACCCTAATGCCAAACCTCTTTAATGGATTCTTAAATTACACACATTATTTGGTAAGGACATAATGCATAGGTTTAATCACCTCCAATCTTGTATGTTCCTTGCTTTGTCCTAAAACTAAAATAAACATATTATATTTACATCAAAATAAAATTCTGCCACATTATTAATATCAAAAAAATAAAAAAGAAGGGGGATAATGACAATGCAGGGTCGTTCAGCCAAAATAATTATCAAAGAATTGGATCATTCGTTGTATTGACATGCATATGCAGTGCATATTTCATATATAATCAAACTATATTCTGTTTTTGAGTGTATCATAATATATATTCAGTATATAGTGCATGCATAAGTAATCTACATTGTATATCAATGTATACTCTCTATGACTTTTGGCAAATTATGTTACATAATTCTGTATATTTTCTATAGTTTTGGACTTACTATAAATTAATTAGCTTATTATATATATTTGAAATTATTCCAAGAAATTATTTTAAATATTTTTTTTAATCACTAAGTCTTTTACTTTTGAAGAAAAATAAGTTGTGTAAGATGACCAATTTTAAAGAGAAATAATTTAGGGTCATTTGCACTTTGCTTCTACTTGATATTGATCCTTAATTTTGTCTATAGTAATAAATATTTTCGTATTTTAAGTCCTTATCTATTCTATTTATTCAAGAGTATTTTCATGTATTTTGTGTTCTAGAAAGTTGAAACTTGGATCAAACTTTAATATAGATAATTATTGTAAATAATTTGTATAAAGTAAAATTCAGTTTTATTTGAATTTGATAAAATCAAATGCGTTTATCCGGTTAAAAATGGTCTCTTTCAAAAAGGTCTTATCGTTGATTGATAAATGTATTTTTCTTGCAAAATAACATAGAAAAATTAGCAAACTAATCAATTTATAACAAATATAACCCTCTTTTATTTACATGAAAAATAACCTAAAACGGTAGAAAATATGTATGACTATACGATATAACTTGCCAAAAGTCATAATAGTATACATAGTAGTAATCTGAAATACTATATTGGTTATTATAAATAACCTAATATAGATTATTTTATACATGTGCTATAAACTGAATATACATTATGATATACTCAAACGCTGAATATAACTTAATTATATATGAAATATACATTGACTATACATGTCTATACAATGAATGATTATTTTTTTATAAATATTTTTGTTGGACGGATCTCTATTGTATTCTCAAGAAGATTATCAATATTTCTCCAAATATACATACGACCAATATCTTCTTTAAGAAAAATCGTTCTCACACCCTAATTTATTTATTTTTTTTGGTACATAATAAAAGAAATTGAAAGTTTATATAAGTGAGAAATAATCTAATGAGATGGCTAAATACACAAGATTGCTCAAACATACAAATTATTTCTTAATTAATGTCATTTTTTTAAAAAAATGACAATAAAGAGAGAGAAATATAAACTATTAAAATGGCAAAAGAAACATTAGGGAAACTGCCAAACCTGCCATAATAAATGTATTAAAGACAATTCAATTTTGCATCACTTGTCTACTGAAATGTAAATGCAAATATAAGAAAATTAAAACTCCATATATTACATATCAATTGAAGTTATGAGATAATATATATATATATATTAAAAATATAATATAATTTAAATCATAATTTTTATTATTATTTTTCATGAATCATAAATATGACCACATTATTATTATTATTATTATTATTATTATTATTATTATTAT
>JAOTQR010000092.1:1885180-1895262 GCA_025774065.1 Solanum ossicruentum | reverse complement strand
GCCATTTTGCTTTATTCCATCATACTCCAAGGCCAAAAAATAGTCAATCTTTGGCTCCATCCGAGATTGATGGATATTTATTAAATTAATTAAAGACTCAAATTAGTATAATCCCATTCTAAAATTTACATTAAATATCTTATGTGATATATGAAATCTTCTATTTTTACATTGTGAATTTATAATTTTAAAGTAGACAGAAATTTCAAATATCATGATTATTTCATATAATACAATAACATATTTGATTTATTACTAAAATCAAATATGAAAAAAAAAACAAAGCAATTATGCTAAATAAATTCAATTTTACTTTGGTTCATGAAAATTTATAATATTGATCCTAATTTAGATCATGTGAACCGAATAAAAATCAATAACAACAACATACCCAGTGATATCCCACAAATAGAGTCTAAAGAGGATAGATTGTACGCAAACCTTACCGCTACCTCATAGAAGTAGAGAGACTGTTTTCTAAAACCCTCAACTCAAAATCCATAAGCATGTGAACAGAATAAAAATTATAACCAAGAAATATTTATTTCTTGAACTTAAACAACACATGAGATAACATTCCTCAAGAATCGATAGCGTACAAATACAATACATAAAAAGTCCTTTTCCAATTACCAATAACATACAAGTACCGTGAGGGAAAAGGTAAAAAGAACCCTCTTTTCCTCCTCGTACGGTCTTTCCCAATAAGATCAAACAAACATAAATACAATACGAAAATCAAATTCAGATAGTCAATTAACTAACTGAACCACTAAAATTCTCCCGATACATTATTTTTTTATCATGGACACTTGGGGCCTCCTATTTGTGTCTTCCAACTGTTGTAGCAAGAACAACACCCTTTATTTTGTCCAACATATCCTGGTGGAACACATTGGCACCATCCACAACAATGGTTGCAATAAAACAAACATCTTTTTTTGTGACCTTTGTGTGAGCATCTCTTAATACATGCCTGTCCACATTCTAAAATTTTAAGAAAAAAAGAAAAAAAAGCCAAAATTAAAAATAGTCTACGAATTTATATCATATCTATAGCGTATGTATAATCAGTATATAATTTATATATATTTGGGTATATACTCCTTCAAAGCAAGGTAATGAATGATAAATCTCATTATAATACGAAAGATTCATTTTGCAAGTTGGTTATTACGGATAGTTCTGCAAAAGATTTAACTAACATAAACAATACATGAAAATCTTGATGTAAACGTTACAAAATTGTTTCCCATCTTTCAAAGTTAAAAGATCATCTTATATTGATAAAAAGATTATTCTTCATGATATAAAAAGTTCATTTTATAAGTTTTTTATTATAATTAATTCTACAAAAAATTAGATTAATAATATAAACAATACTTGAATTCTCGACGTAAGATAAAGTGATGATTGGTCCAACTTTCATAAAATATGATTGAACAGTGTAGGGTGGAAAACACAAAGAACAAAGTGATATTATTGGCCCCATTCACCTCAAACAATTAAATTATTTTTTTTCTCAATTTTCGTGATAATTTTTGAATTTTTAAATTAAAAAAATACCTTTTTAAAATCATGTATTTAAAATTTTTTGAATTGTCATAAATCTAATTTTTTTTCAAATGTGTGAATTTTACTTCAAAAATTTTAAAATTGAATTCACAGTCAAATTTTTTTGAAAAAAAAGACTCTTAAAATTCAATCTATACTGTCCAAAAAACCTTTATTTCAAACCATTATCAACGTAAACAACATATTCAATATAATTCTACTTGACTAATACAATAATAATGTGTCCCGTAAAGTGGATTTAAGGAGAGTATAGTGACAAAAAGGTTACTGAGACAAAGATGAGCTGTCAAGAACCTACAGGAGATCGAATGGACAGTTGATTAGATCTAGCATGGATTATAATTAGAGTCGGCTGTTCTTCCTCTGGAAGAGGATCAAGTTGGCACTTCCGAACAGGTTGATACACTATGTTCCTTCAATACTAAAATGAAGAAAAACTCATAGACCGACCCTATCATCTTCATCTCATAAGAACTACGAGATCACCATACGAACGCATTATTCTTTCAATAAGGAAAGGACAGTATAGACAGATCATATCTCTAACTTAGCTCAAATCAGAGATTATGTTCGATAAATTCTCAAACACGATAAATAATACGATAATCGAAGCAAAATGAATAGAAAAACTTTATAATAAGAGATACTCACTACTTCTAGGCACAGGACAAGTTGTTGAACCAATTGGAGGTTTAGCACTTATCATTGAAAGAGTGATAAGCAAAACCAATAAAATGAGAAAAACCTTCATTCTTGATAATAAAATTATCAAATAAAACTTTAGTGTAAAATAAAAGAAGAAGAAAAATATCCAAATGTATCAAAACCCCAAATGGACTTTTAAAGATATAAAAAAGGGTCTCTATTTGTATTGAACTTTTCACATTCTGTCTAGATCTTAGGGGAGTTATTTAATTCTTGATTTAATATAAACCGTAGGATTAGATCGATGGACGGCTAAGATTAATTTGGAAAAAAATAAATAAATAAAGAAACATAAACCCCACCTTTCACATTCTGTGTAGTTATTATATTCTAGACCTCACATGGGGTATTAATTTCTAAGAATTAAATAACTTGTTTATTGTGTTTAAGTTATGATATTATTGTGTTAATTGTTACTTTTTTTAATTAATTATTTGATAAGTAGTAGAAGGATAATATTAAATATAGTATATAGTTATGTTAAAATTATTGGACTATTTTTATTGAGAGGTTTAGCACTTATCATTTTGAAAAAAAATAATAATCTTCTCAAATAATTATTGCCTTGAGGTAATCATTGAAGGATGTCATGTAGTAGATAAAAATTATGTTTCTTTTTCTTAATTCATAGTTTTGAATTCAAACAACAACAACAACATTATTCAATTGCCTCAAAGGTAAGGAGGGGGGTCAGATGTACGCAGTCTGACCCCTGTGTTAAAACATAGAGCAACTGTTTTCGGATAACCCATGATGAGCGTCGAAAGTTGCATTGACTAACTGCTGCCTCACAAATGAATGAAGCGCAGATAGTTTAAAGAGTCATTTTGTTTTATTCCATCATATCTCAAAGCCAAAAAATAGTGAATCTTTAGCTTCATCTGGTTGTGGAAGAATCTTGAATTCAAAATTTTGGAATATAATATTTTTCTCGAATGAAACTTTATGCGATGCGAATTTTAATTAATTAGGTTTTAATTTGGATATCAAACACAAGATTAAATTAAAAAAGAAAAAAAAAGATGAGGTAACTACGAAAGCATGTAGTACATTAGATGAAATTATTCTTCTCTTAATCAAAAATATTGACTTTGAGTTGGAATAAGAAAAATTCTTGATTGTTTTTCTCGAATGAGACCTTATTGAGTACGAATTTTGATTAATTCAGACTTCAATATTTATATCGAATATTATTTTTAAAAAAAACTAAGGTAACTATCATAGAATGCAGTGTACTAAATGAAGTTATTCCTTTTTAATCAACAATAACATATCCAGTCGAATCCCACAAGTGGAACCTGAGGAGGGCATAATATACGCAGACCTTATCGTTACCTCATAGATGTATAGAGGCTATTTCTTGTGACAAAGTTGTTCCTTTTTAATTTAAATCTTGAATTCAAGTTCAAAATGTGAAAAAATCTTGGTTAAAAACTAATTTTTTTAAAAAATAAGATCCTGTTAAAAATACAAATTTAAATTAATCAAACTTTTAAGACGAATATCGAATAATAATTTTTTTAAAAAAAAGGTAAAATTGGACCGACCCTTTAACTATCTAAGGGACACTTTTGACTCTTTTTCACATTCTCTATAGATCTCAGGGGAGTCTTTTAATGCTTAATTTAATGACAGCCGTTGGATTAGATTGATGGATGGCTAGGATTAAATTTTAAAAATATTAAATAAAAAATGTATCTTTAATGATTTGATGCTGAAACTTTTCATAATTACGTCTGGATTTCACATGGGCTTTTGACTTCTATTGTACTAGTATAGTACTTTTTTTTCTCCTCCAATATTCGATCCTCACATTAAAATTTAATTATTTAAAAATAAAATAAAATTATTTTTATACTATAAGAAAAGATTAAAAATATATTTTATTTATACTTTCCATCACTTATGTTCTTGTACTATCACAAAGGGTAAAAAATATCTTTAATTTGAACAACACTAATGAAGTCAGAGTATTTTTGACTTATTTCTGATGGTATAAGGAGATTCTCGATCCTTTTTGATAATACAAGGACATAAATGACCCAAAATAAAAATATAAAGAATATTTTTTATCCAATCTGATAGATAAGAGCATTTTTGAATCTTTTCTCATTATTTTAAACTCATACATTATAGAGCTTTGTTTGGAAAAAGCATTTTCCACTAAGATTTTTTCATATTCGAACTCGAGACCTCTAATTAAGGAAGGTCCCCTCTAAATACGGGAGGTCCAGTCCCATTCACTGCATCATATTTTTTGACGGTGACTTCTCAAACTATTATTTTTTTAGTTAGTTGTTCTTTATTATTAAAATTATCTATTTTTAATGTAGAAATAATTTATAATTATATTCTCCACTATTATTTATCCTTTATTTTAATATGTTGGTACTTTATTTTCTTAGATTCCCACATGCAAAAAAAATCATACCGCAATTATTGTTGTCTAAATTTCACATGGGAGTCTTTTAATGCTCAATTAAATAACGACCGTTGGATCAAGTTGATCAACGGCCAGGATTAATCTGAAAATAAGTAAAGCAACGTAGGAGTATTATGTAATTATAATTGCCAATTGGGACTTTTTCATATAAATAGATCTCACATGGGGAGTCATTTAATGCTTAATTTAATCACAACCGTAGGATTAGATTGATGGACGATTAGGATGGGACTTTTCCATTAATCTGAACCAAATATTCATTAATTTTTTCGCTTTGGGGTATGATGGAATAAAACAAAATGACTCTTTAAACTGTCTGCGTTTCTTTTAATTGTGAAGTAGCATTTAATCAATGCAACTTTCGACGCTCATCATGGATCATCTGGAAACAGTCGCGTTATGTTTTTAAACATGGAGGTCAGGCTGCGTACATCCGATCCCCCCTACTCCGTAATGGGCGGGAGCCTTTGAGGCATTGCGATAATGTTCTTGTTGTTGTTATGTTTGTTGGGACTTTTCTTATTGTGTGTACATCTCACATTGGTATAACTCGTGGTTCGGTAATAGGATTGCTTGGGGCTTTAATCAAAATTGAATTTTGAACATGAAAAAAATTATATTGGAAGCGTTGTTTTGAATAACCTCTCAAATGTATGATTCAAATTGAATTAAAATTAGGAATGTATATTAATTGGTTCAATTTACTTTTGAAGTTTATCGATTATCGTTTTGTAGATATGCTAAATCATTATAGAATTATTAAGATATTAACTTATCAGTTATTATCGATTGTTATAATTCCAATTATCAAATTAATCGTTAAGATTTACAATAAAAATAACATATCTATTGGCTCTCACAAGTGGGGGTATGAGGAATGTACGCAGACCTTATCATTAACTCATAGAGATAGAGATGTCGCTTTCGGAACTAACAGTTAAGATTTGAAAAAAAAAATTATTTATTGAAATTACTTAGAACCAAGGAAACAAATTTAATGAATCATACACATGAGTTGACAATCACATTTTGCTCGAAATCAAATACTATCACATTGCAGAATGACTGAAAATTTGAGACGATAAAAAAATAAAAGTATGAAACTATCAAACGTACAAATATAATTATTTAATTCATTATCGAGTTATCAGTTAATCCGCTAAGAAAAAAATTAAAATCGTTAAAAATCGATAATCAATAATTAAAAAATGTAAATCATTACTGAAACTGCTAAAATAACTTGTAATCGATAAGCCAATGATTTTTTTTCGATTCGAATAATCGATTTCGATTCGATTTTAAATAGACCTATTCAAAAATCTAATGGATTTCTTAATAAATAAAGAAATTGTATATATTACTTGATGCTTGAAATGTTGTGAGCCGTTGGATGGAGTGAATGAACGGGTAAGATAGAGTGTGTTTCTTTTGTGTTTGTTTGACATGGATTTATGACGTGTCGTGATTTGATTGGCGCAGAGGGAATGACAAGAAATTGATGAGTTTGGGGATATGTACATTGGAAAATAAAGTTTTGGATTTTTTGGGGCAGGGTATGGCAAATTTTGTCTCAAAAAAAAATAATAAAATAAAATTCATCATAATTCACCCATTAAAAAATAAAAAATAATTTAATATAAAAGAGTGAAAGTCGTTTGTTAGAGTAAAAGATAAGTAGATATGAAAAGATATCTTGATTTTTGAGGGTTTTAGAAGTATTTTTAGGAGTCATTTGGTTAGAAATTAATTATACTTTCGTTTCAAAAAAGAATTACATGATTTGACTTGATTTGAATTGGCACGAAATTTAAAAAAAAAAACTTTTCAATACTACAATAACATACCTAATCGAATCCCATAAATAAATCTGAGAAGAATAAAATATACGCAGATTTTATCAGTGCCCCATAAAGATAGATAGGCTGTTTCCAGGAGATCCTCGTCTTAAAATGGAGGAAATTTTGGAATAAGTTATTTCAAAATAAGTGCATATGAAATAAAATTTATTTGTGATATAAGTAATAAAAAAGATAATTCAAAAACTATTCATTAACTCTAATCAAATATAAGAAAAAATCTTGTATTTCATTTCGAAATTCTTATACTTTATACTTTATAAATAATTTTTTATAGTGTCTTATTTTTTATTCCATTATCTCCTATTGTTGATTGTAATTTGTCACTATTCATTTCATCTATTTTTTGATATGTTATGCTTGAATCGAATTGATCAAGCATAATATACTTATACACACAAAATTGTCACGTAAGATGAAAATTATCATATATAATATCTATATTTATTTAATTTTATATAAATTAAAAATAACTTTTTACTCACATTCACAATTAAAACATATAAGTATTTGCTAAAATTAAATTAAAGAAGATATCCATATATTAAAAAAAATATTTTAGATATAAATTTTATTTTCTTTGTTTTTAATTTCTTTAAAAAGAAAAAAAAATAAACAAACGCCGTAATTGACGGCCATCTGATGCCTCATAATTCAAGATGGGCAAACAGATGCCGCAAATTAGGTACGAAATTTTTATTAAAAAAATATAAATTTTATATTTAATAATAATTTAATTAAATTTATTTCTAAATAAAATAATTTATAATTAAACAAATATCTATGAATTACATTTCTTTTTAAAATTAATATTAATTAAATTAAATTACACAAATTAAAATGAAAAAAATATCTGCCATAGCACAGGGAATGTAGGTAGTCACTTGGGAATATGGAAATTTTTTTAAATTTACGTGCATTATAATAAATACGATAATCTTTTTATTGGATACAAAATAAAAAATAATTATATTTGCCCTTATACTCTCGAAAAAATTATATTTATTCTTCGGTTATATGTTTAAAATATAGTTATTTTACTATCGAATTTTAATCACATATTTATTATTAAACTTTTTAATCTCATATCCTTAATTCCTCACTCTTGTTAATATGTGGTGCTTATTTGACACATATAAACGTATAGTTTTTATTTTAAATTAAAATTTGTTCTTAATTTAATTCTTTTATCCACTCGATATGATATCTACCCATGTAACTCATTAAATTAGGGGTGTTCAAAATTGAACCATAACCGATAAGCCAATCAAAAAATTAGCTTATTGGCTTAGCGGTATTAAGTTATCAAATAAATAGTTAGGGAACGAATTAAAATTTTATAATAAACGGTTTAGTGGTGTGAGAACGAATTAGTCAATTTGCTTATCAAATAAACTGTTAACCTGTTAAAAATTATCATATTTATTTTTTTATTTTAGGCATATTGACCTCATTTAATATTTTACCATAATATACAAGGATACCTATAAATTTTAGGCATATTGACCTCATTTAATTTTTTACCATAACCTTGTTCATTTTATGTAAGACAAGTATTAAAAAGTGTTTTTATTAGTATTTTCTTTCACTGCTCACTGACTGACTACATTTAAAATAATTAAAAAAAGTCATTTTTTTGTAAGGTGTGACTGTGTTCATTGAAAAAAATTACAGCAGAGATTAAAGGTCACCCAATACGCCATCTGATAACCATCCAATAATTATTAATCTATTCTCGAACTAACTTGATATTTTATAAGTTGGCTAGCAAATTTAAAAATCGATATTCAATCAATCAAATCATTAAATAAAATTATCCGCCTGATGTAACACTTTAATTTTTTTAACTAAGATCGAGTCATCCTTCATATGATATAAGATTTTAATTGAGGATTCTTAATTGAGCATAGATATTAAAGTCAATTTCTTAGTATGACAATAGAATTGAGGCTGATTTGATGTCGTAATTCTAATGTATGATTTTATAAAAGTTAGATGAACCAATGAATTATAAGTTGTATATACGTGCTAGGATCAATTCCCAAGTATTTAAAGTATATTAGGTGTAATTTAGAGTCATAAGGAATCTTTTACATCAAGCCAAGTTCAAAGAATTTCTAGCAACTAAGTTTTCGTATGAGTCGATAAAAGGGTCACTTCAAATGACTATATCTCCTAACTTATAATGAGTTAGATGACCTATAACATATCAAATCGAAGATATTTGAATTAGCTCTCCATCGCATCTGATTTCGCCTTAATTGAAGTTCGGAGTAGAAAGTTATGACCATTTTAGTGAAAGGGGGTGCAGAGCTGTCCGAAGGTCCGCGCCCAGAGCGCGTCCCAGACCTGATGCGGACCCTCACTGGATGAGTTAATGACGTTTTTTCTTTATAATTTGAGGGTATTTTTATCCTAAAACCTTTGGGGTTCTATTTATGGTCCCAAAAACATATAAAACATCAGTTTTCATGATCAAAACTCTCTCCCTTCTCTTCTAAACATAAACTCTCAAGAATTATCAAAAAAATCATCAACTTAGGATTAACTTCCAAGATTACTTCTCAAGGCAAGTCATTCTTCATGAATTTCAATCTACCCAACCCAAATTTCTTCATCTATTCATGAAGCTCTAATAGGATTTCAAGTCATAACTTAGGATTTCAAGAAAACAAATTCAAGGATCCCAAGAAAGGATTTCTTGACTCTTCTTCTTCAAAAATTATGGTTCTTCATCAAGAACTCCAAAGAGTCTTAGTCAAAAAATTCAAGAATCAAAGATAATTCTTTCAATCAATATCCTTCCAAGTTCTTTCACTTCAAAAGAACTGCGAAAATTGTGGATTTTCTCTAAGAAAGAAGAGAGAAGATCGCAAACTTTCCCCAAAGTTCAACCAACGATTTCTCTCTCAATTTTGATCGGATTTAAGCGATTCAAAAGGCTAAATTGTATATTTTTTCGAGAACACCGTGGGAGCTTCAGAAACTGACATTGTTGCTTCGTTTGAGGTAAAAATTGCAGATTTACTGCTGCATTTGTAATATATTTCGAAAACTTTAACATGTGATTTATTTCTCATGTTAGCTCCATTTTAATTGGTTTTCGCCGTTGAATTCCTTATCACTCGAGGAACATTTTCATGTAAAATTTTTCAGATTTTGAAAATATTTTTCGGACTATAAAATTTTTGGATTGTTTTACCCTTTTCACCCGAATTAATTGATGTTAGTGTCGTTAGATTTATTATATGATTATGATGCTGTATTTGAATAGATTTTGGTGAATTGGAGTGTCATAAAAAGGAAAAAGTTTTGGAATTGACGTGATTCGACACTTTATATAAGACAAGTGAATTTCTTATCCTCTGTTAAGTATATAGAATCTTGTTATTCTTGTGCGAGGTGTTGAGAATGATTTATGTAGGTTTTGATTGAAATATTTTGAATTGGGTAATTATCCTATGTTGATATTTGACTTGTGAATTAATGATGGAGGTTTATTA
>JAOTQR010000092.1:1857238-1882525 GCA_025774065.1 Solanum ossicruentum | reverse complement strand
CGTAATTGAACTTTCATTTTTATTATAATTTTGCACTTTTAAGGTTATAGTTGGATCGTAGATTAACTTGTCTTGGTGAGATAAGACGAGTGTTATCACGGCCATTTTTGGGTTGTGACACCTGATCCCCGACATTAAACCCAACTCCAAAATGGATAATAGCTTAGTAATGTGATCAAACATAAAACATAATCAAGAAACAATATTAATTCTTGATTTTAACAACACATGAGAAATCTTTCTCAAGAAAATTATTTCATTATACAATAAAAACCATTTTTTTTACTCCATGATTAATTAATTTAATTTCATGGACACTTGGGTTCTCCATCTTGTTTCTTCCAATCATTGTAGCAAGAACAACACTCTTTATTTTCCCCAACAAATCCTGGTGGAACACATTGACACCATCCACAACAATGGTTGCAATAAAACAAACATCTTTTTTTGTGACCTTTTTGTGAGCATCTTACATTGCATGCATCTTCACATTCTGAAAAAAATAAAAAATAAATTAAAAAGTAGATAGTTGATCGATGTATAACATATGTATAATCAGTATATAATCCGTGTATATCGATTAGAAAAACTTAATAGTGATTTTGATTGATTATTTGTGTAAGGATTTATTACTTTCTTGTCAAAATAATTTACATTTAATATATGTTACACTTTCCGAACAGAAATACTTCTCCAATAAATAAAATAGTTGAAACTATAAAGAAGTTAAATATAAATTAATTCAATATAAATTTGTGAGTAAAGAACTATTTCCCGAATAAACTCAACGTCCTTGTTTTGAATCAATAAGAAGATAACAACAACAACATACCCCAGTGCCTCAAAAGACTCCCGCTCATTGCAGGGTGAGGGAGGGTCGGATGTACGCAGCCTAACTTCTATGTTTAAAAACATAAAGCGACTGTTTCCAGATGACCCATGAGGAGCGTCGAAAGTTGCATTGACTAACTACTACTTCACAAATGAAAGAAGCGCAGGCAGTTTAAAGAGTCATTTTACTTTATTCCATCATACTCCAAAGCCAAAAAAAGTGAATCTTTGGCTCCATCCGAGATTGATGGAAAAAAAAAATAATAAGATGAATATAAAAAATAATAATAATAAGAGGAACTTACTATCTTTAGGCACAGGACAAGTTGTTGAACCAACAGGGGGTTGAGCATGTGATATTGAAGCCACAATGACCAAAGCCAAAAAAATGTGAAGAAGCCTCATCTATATTTTCTTCAAATACTAATGTTAGTTCTCAATTTTAATTTTATTTTGGGAGAAAATGATTACAATACAACAACAACATTATCCCATTGCCTCAAAGGCTCCCGCCCATTACGGAGTAAGGAGGGGTCGGATGTACGCAGCCTAACCTCTATGTTTAAAACATAGACCGATTGTTTCCGAATGACCCATGATGAGTGTCAAAAGTTGCATCGACTAACTGCTACTTCACAATTGAAAGAAGCGCAAACAGTTTAAAGAGACATTTACTTTATTCCATCATACCCCAAAGTCAAAAAATAATAAATCTTTGGATCCATCTGGCGGTGGAAATTAAGAAAATGATTACAATGAATCTCTTAATTGTGTGTGTGTGTATATATATATATATGTTTAAGATTAATTGTGGTATTAATATAGCATTTACTTAAGACTTATTACTATAAATATACCTCCATAGTGCATCTATTAAAGAGTTAATTATATGTCTAATTATTTATATACAAGGTAATTTGAAGTAAACAAAATAATAAATAGTCTAATTAAATGTGCTTTGATATTACTAATGTGTAATAAAGTGCCAGATTTTTTTTACTAGTAGCTTGAAGACTCAGAGGACCAAATTTTTATATCTAAATATCTTGACTGATGTTGTAATATTTCAATGTGACATCAACAATAACAACAACAATATTACCTCATTGTCTCAAATGCTTTCACACATTGCGAGATAAAGAGGGGTCGGATGCACGCAACCTAACCTCTATGTTCAAAATATAAAGCGACTGTTTCCGGATGACATCAACAATAACAGCTAACAAAATTTTGAAGATTACATACCAATGTATTACACCAATTGAGCCTTCCAATAGTGTGTTGAGAATACCATTTCTTTCATTTTAATTGATATTATTACTATTTGTACTTAGTAGACAAAGTGAATTAATGGCTAGCATGGTGTGTGTGTGTTTGATAAGGATTGTTGATGTGGCACGATTTGATTGGTGGAATGGGGAGGACAAGAATTGATGAGGTGGTTTGGTTATGGGGCATTTTGGGCTAAATTTGGTGGGGAAAATTGAATTTACAATTGGGCCCACAACTAGACTTTTGGGGTTTTAAAGAAAACTTAGAGAAATCTCATTAGTTTAGGAGTTAATCAGTTAGATGTATTCTAGTCAGTAATATTATAAATTTTATTAGATTTTGATGTACTTCAGATACGTTCAAGTACATGTATCTCAAAATGTTGTTATGGCGCAATTTGATTGGTGGAAAGGGAATTGATAGTTGTAGGGGTTATCGGTCATTTTGGGCCAAATTCGACTGGGGGAGGGTTAATTTACAGTTAGGCTCACTGCTAGATTTTTGAGATTTTTAAGGAAACTTACACAAATCTCACGAGTTTAGGAGTTGATCGGTTAGATGTATTCTAGTTAGTAATATTATGAATTTTATTAGATTTTGATGCATTCAGATACATTTAAATACATGTATCTCAAAATATTGATGTGGCGCAATTTGATTGGTGGAAAGGGAAGGACAAGAATTGATGAGTTGTAGGGGTTATTGGTCATTTTGGGCCAAATTCGACCGGGGGGAGGGTAATTTACAGTTAGGCCCACTGCTAGACTTTTGGGATTTTTAAGGAAACTTACACAAATATCACGAGTTTAGGAGTTGATCGGTTAGATGTCTTCTAGTTAGTGATATTATGAATTTTATTAGATTTTGTTGCATCTAGATACGCTCGGATACATGTATCTCGGGATATAAAATCAAAATTAGGTATAATTATTATAGATACACTATATTAAAGTGGATTAGATGTATAAGGATTGTTGATGTGGCGCAATTTGATTGGTGGATATGGGAAAACAAGAATTGACGAGTGGTATGGTTATGGGGCATTTTGGGCCAAATTTGGCGGGAAAAATTGAATTTACAATTGGGCCCACTACTAGACTTTTGCATTTTTTAAGGAAACTTAAAAGAAATTTCATCAAGTTAGGAGTTAATCAGTTTGTATTCTGGTTAGTAATATTATGAATATTATTAGATTTTGGTGCATCCAAAAACGTTTAGATATATGTATCTTAGGAGATATATGGTCAAAACTAAATGTAATTTATTCTAGATATAGTATATTCAAGTGAACTAACATACATAAGGATTGTTGATATGGCGCGATTTGATTGGTGGATATGGGAGGGCAAGAATTGATGAGTGATGGGTTATGGGGAAATTTTTGGGCCAAACTTGGTGGGGAGGGGAAAATTGAATATTTTATAATTGGGCCAATTATTGGACTTTTGGGGTTACCTATACAAAATAAAACATATAGAATTTCACTCATTATTTTGTGTGTAAAAACTAAAAACTATATAAAATCACCATGAGATAGGTATATAACTGTATAAATTTCATGTTGGTTTCTAGAAATTTAATAAAACAACAACAATGTATACAATTTTCCTACAAATTTAATATAGCTACAATAACATACAAATTTAAAATATATTTTTTATATATTTATACACAACTTTAATACAAACTTTTGTTTCCTTACTTTTTTTACCATCCAACTGAACCTTCTAAAGCTGATATGTAAAATCTCAAGCGGTCAGCGAGACTTCTAATACTATTCAACTATAACTTTGAACTTCAATATTATTACCCACATAGCCTCAAATTTTAATTTTGAACTCCCCTCGACATTCAAGTTCTTTTAAATGAAACTCATTTGTGGTAAATCATTTTTCCAAACTTGAGCCTTGAGCTCCTTTAATGGATGGAGTGAACTCTTGCTAAGTCGAAAGTATTTCTAAATCAGTAGCAATGGTGAAGATAAAAATTCACACAAGGTAAAATTCATAGCTTTTGTCGGGGGTGGTAATTGGGCAAGTCATAGTGGGTGAAGACCTAGCCCAACTCAAATTTGTTTGGATCAAAATGAGTTAGGATAAAACGAATTGGATAATATATTATAGACATGTTCATGTTCTAAAATTTAGTTTTTGACACAATAGGTTGAAAACAATAATTCTTAATTGTTGGTTATCAAAGATAAAACAATTTGATTCATTAGAAAATCTAATGAAGTTGATGATTTAGATTACTAAAATACATATTTAATTTTATTTAAGAATTATCGGTCAACTAATGAATGAATCAAAAAATGTATATAACTCAAATTGAAAGTGACTTTGATGATTTGAGTAAAATTAAACGAAAATATTATTTTCCTTCATTTTATTGAATTATAAACAGACATGAGAGAGAGGACGGAGTGAGTTAGAGAGTTAGAGAGAGTAGCGGGGAAACAAACCTTTTTTCGTATACTTTCCTTCCTCTTCTCTCTCTCCTCTCTCCCTCTCTATGAAATATGTGTATTTTTCCCTATAGTAACTTTTTTTTCTTCATTGATTTACAAATATGAGCTTTGTTTAATCCAACAATTTCATGAATCTAATGCCTTTTTATGTATGTTTTCTTGTACCCCTGTAATCCTTCTTTACAAAATTTGTCATGAGACCTCGTATTTACAAATCTCAGATGTTTGAATTCAGAAATTCTATAGCTCGGATCTTTAGTATTTTTTTATTTAGGCATAGTACCTTCATTTTTTTATTTTTGCATGAATTTGTATAGAAATTCTCATGATTTGATAGATCACATCTAGAACTGTTGGTTAGCAATTCTTGATTCTTTTTCTCCTTGAATTGTTTTAATAATGAATTTCAATGTTCATGATGTCAATTCCATCAATCTTGGATGGAGCCAAAGATTCACTATTTTTTGGCTTTGGGGCATGATGGAGTAAAGCAAAATAACTCTTTAAATTGTCTGCGCTTCTTTCAATTGTGAAGTAGTAGTTAGTCAATGCAACTTTCGACGCTCATCATGGGTCATCCGAAAACAGTCGCTCTATGTTTTGAAACACAGGGGTCAGGCTGCGTATATCCGACTCCCCTTACCCCGCAATGGGCTGGAGCCTTTGAGGCATTAGGGTAATGTTGTTGTTGTTGAATGTTCATGATCTTATTTATTTGCATTTTGTAGGAGGCAAGAATACACAATCTTTCAAAGCTAAATGGATTCGATTAGCACAACTCCTGTTCCAGCTTCAGACATCCCTATTAATCAAGGTAACAATAGGTTGATAAATCGTAGGCTTTCCGCTCGTTTTCCTTCGTCGAAAGATGCCACGTACCCCGATGATGTAGGCAGCGAATTAGGGTCAAGGAGCAGGACGTTAAGTAGAAATGCAAGTAAAGCTCAGAGAGGGGGCCCGAGAGTGAAATTTGACCTTTCAAGATCGGGCACAGGTAGTGAAGACGAGGATGAGGAAGAGGATGAGGA
Organism: Solanum ossicruentum; assembly: GCA_025774065.1. Classification (NCBI taxonomy): domain Eukaryota; kingdom Viridiplantae; phylum Streptophyta; class Magnoliopsida; order Solanales; family Solanaceae; genus Solanum; species Solanum ossicruentum. The sequence goes on along the minus strand of JAOTQR010000092.1, from coordinate 1,876,927 downwards.
GAACCAAGAAGAGAGAGCGGAGGAAGAAGAGGAAACAAAAGAAGAGGAACCGATTAGAATGTCATTGATGGCGTTGTTAGCGGAGTCAGAAGGGTCATCATACATGATGGGAGAGGACGAGGACGAGGACGAGGATGACTGTGGTGGGGATGTTAGTGAGAATAACTTAAATAATTGTTGTGTTTGTCAAGTTAGACATAAAGGTGCTGCATTTGTACCTTGTGGACACTCATTTTGCAGATTATGTTCAAGGGAACTTTGGGTTGAAGGAGCAAATTGTCCACTTTGCAACAATTTCATATTGGAAATACTTGACATTTTCTAAGCTTTTTCATCATCATCTGATCAAATTTTTCATTTAGATTTGTGTTGTTTTTTATTTTCAATTTTTAAAAAAATTTACATTTCTTCTTCTTTGTTAATTCGAGCCAGAAATGTATCTAGTATTAATGCACTTAGCATAAAATGGGGTTTGACATTTGGTCCTTACTTTTTTGTATTTTATTATATATGAATCACTTAGCATGTCTTGTGTGATTTTATTAAAATTATTTGTAATCATAAATATGTCATGTCCCGGTAGGGTACTCTAAATGACACTTTGAGACTATTGCTAGCATCTAAGTGAACCATCTAGCCTCATCGCATTCGTTCAATCAATTCAAATTGTTGATGATATTAAGTAATTAAAAGGACTATCAGTGGGCTATAAAACTATATAGAGTACGAAGAAAAGAGCAACTCAATAATAATAGGGAAATGGGAAAACAACCCCAACATCAACTATCAGTTGTCCATGTCTATGAAGCCTCTATAGCTAATCTCTAAGAAGGTACCATGACAGGTCATGACTACCACAGTCCAATGAAATAACTCAAATAAATAAAAAGATAAATACATCCTCCGAAAGCAAGGAAGGACTCACTAAGTCTCTGTTTGGGGATCTATGAAGCTCAACGGTTAGCTTGCTGAAGTCCTCTGTCTACAGAATCTGCAGCATAAAACGATGAAGCGTCAAAGAGACATTAGTTCGTGGAATATACTGTATGTAAAATGGGATAAAGTAAACAATATACAATGTCATCAGCTCATCAATCACTCATCCTCAACTCAAAGTAAGGGAAGAGACTCTATTACATCACTATCCATCAGGATATCATACTATCACATCAACCTCAGAGTACTATCAACATGAAATTTATCTGGGAGTTTCTATAACCGACAGCCACTACCTATGACTGGTGATGATCCAATGAAGACGTCGTTACCACATCCATCCAGTACCTTGTCGGGGAAAAGAACGGGTCTATTGGGGATTCCAAAAGAAGTCTATCAAGCCCTTTGCGGGGCAAAAGAAACATATGCTTTCACGGTCCAATCCTCTCCTATGCTGACCACATAGTTAATGAGTACTAGTGGGACTCACTCTTATCCATTTCGATGCTAATACTCCTTCCATGTCTCGACTTGCTCATAAGACTATCAATCAATCAATCAATCAAGAACTTCCATCACTTAGCCTCTATAGGCAGGAACTCTCACCTCACCTCATCATCTATCAACTCATAGAATAGGATCATTCTTCAAAGCTAAGTCCAACCTCATTTATACTCTAAAGATACTAATTCTATCAATTTCAGTTATCAATACACTCATATCAGGACTCAGACCCCAACAATCAACACATTCGACAGTCAAGGCTCTAGACATTACCCCTAAGTTCATTCATGAAGTCTTTAACAGAGAATTCATGTAGGGTAAATAAATAATCACACAATAACACATATAAATAGTTAATTTAAAGTATGCTGATCATCAACTTAAGATGATATATATAAACTAAAGAGAACTTTTAAGAAAATCTTTAAGAATTGTAACACAAGACCTATCAACTATCAACTATCACCATACTACATGCACTGGGGCACATAGAAGAACAATGTTATGTTCTGGGTAGCTGTTACCTGGATTGAAAAATTATCAAGTCTCCTTCAAGAATTTGCACCTGAATTTAAAACCCTCCTCTCTCTATTCTTCTCCTCTCAAGAACTTTCACGTAGAAACTTAAGAAAAAAAGGGTTTCAGTAACCCTTAATCAGTAATGAACGACTTTTAAACACGTTTTAGGACTTAGAAATAGGTTGGGAATACCTAAAATGCACTTCCCATAATTAAAAGAAAAATTTTCAAAAATGGTATACTGTTCTGTGACGTGCCAGGTGGGCGGACCAGTGTATTTTCGCGAATTTTCGAAAATTTAATTTCCCATCAAAAATAAACGAAAAATCTCTAAGTGTGTCTCCGTGTCGCGCTAGGGGCGCGGATAAACACTATTTTAGTATTAATTAGCGAAAATTATTTTTCGACCCGATTGCTCTTAAATCGGGTCGATACCATTTTTCCACTCGACTTTTGGCGCTGATCGCAAATTCGGTCTCAAATTTTTCATCGGAGCTTTTGAAGACGCGTTATATGTACGATTACATTTTAGGGAAGTTTCGATAATTTTACGGGGTGTTACAGAATATTTCTTAAACCTTTTCATTATTTGTATTTCTTAACATGTCATTTTAGAATTACATTTTACAATTTTAAGTGGTCCAATAAATCTGTTATTGAACCATAGGACATAAATCTGTTACATTAGTAATATTTGCATTAGTAATGCATATATTAGTTGTGCTTGCATTAATTACGAGGAGATATTTCTAATGTATTATTTAGTTTGGTGTATTAGTAGTAACATTCATTGCATATATTTTTTTAAAAAAATATTTATTCACAAAGATATCCTCTACAAATATGGTGGAAAAGATATAAAAATATTTTGAGGGCAATTGAGTCTATAACAATGTTAATGCGTGGTATAAATTCCCTTATGTTATTTGTCATGCCCCGAGAGGGGACCCAAGACGTGACCGGCACCCAGAGACTATTGCTAATCCCCAAGCGAACCACTTGACCTCATCGCATTCATCCACTCAACAATATTGCTAATCAACAGAAGACAAATGAGAATAAATGGGCACATCTTAGTCTTAACAGTAATGATAAACAAAGGCTAGTGGAAAGAACTAGCTTACAAGTTCCAATATTAATATCTGACTCTGGTCTATGAAGCCTCTATCACTATTACGTGGTGCCAATGTCAGGTCCATGACTATCTCAATCCAACATAAAAGAATAAGAAATTCTAAACTCAAAGCATGATGAAAAATAATGCAATGAATCCTTTGAAGTAAGGGAGGCTCACCAATCTGCTGAACACTCGAAGGTCCTCAACGGTTCGCTTGTTGATGACCTCTATCCTACTTATCTGCATCATAATACGATGCAGTCCAAAAGGGGACGTCAGTACTTGGAATGTACTGATGTGTATAATAACTGAGTGAAATCGAAACAGGTAGAATGATAGTAAAAGCAATAACAACTCAATATAGAAATCAATCAACATGTCATATGTCTATCTAAAGCAAGAATAAAGAGTAGACAGATGACTCATCAACCCATCAACCAAATCAGACTCATCTCTGAAGGATTCATCTTAGCTCATCTCATCACATCACGTCTCATCTCATCGTATCACATCTCATCTCATCGTATCACATCTCATCTCATCACTTTTCGACTCAGAGTGCTCAAGATAGGAACTTTTTGGGAGTTTCTCTTATCCGATAACAATTACTTATGAGCCAGTGATCGTACAGCAATCACTCCAATTGAACCATCAAGAATTCCCCAATCTTGTGTTCTTCTTTCTTTTTTCTCAAGCCCTATCTTTCAACTATAATGAAGAAGGACTTGGAATGGGGGGTTTTAACCCTATTTGATCATCAAAATGACCTAGATGGATCGTGGTTCATATTTAAAAGAGATGGGGAAAAGTCCAGAATACCTCTCCAAAGAATAAAATTTTAAAACTTTATGTAGCACGTCGGAATGACATGTTCGCGACGCGGACGTGTTGCGCATCAGTGATTTTCGAAAAGTAATCCTATTTAAATTTTGAGAAAAAGTATAAGTGTGGGTGCGCGTTAGGTCCGCGTCGGGGAGCCGTTGCATACCCTCACTGTTTTGGTCAATTTTTGGGAATTTTTTTTGACTCGGTTGCTCTTAAATCTGGTCGAGACCATTTCCTACTTGACTTTTCCCGCTGATCGCAAATCTGGTCTTCAATTTTCCGTCCGAGCTTGGGAAGACGCGTTACGCGCATATCTCCATTCTAAGGGTATTTTAATAATTTTACTGGGCGTTACGTTATTAATAACTAAAAATCTATGGTATTAGTAATACACACATTAATGTACAATAGAATGTACTAATTAATACATTCAACGAAGGAGCCACATACATATACTTGAGGGGTCTCAACCGACATCCCATCCTCGAAAAATTACATTTGCGGCTAGATAAAAATATATATTTTTTGTAATGTTATATCACATATCAAGATTCGCTGGCTTCTACATGATTTTACTTATTTATATTTTGATAGTTTTTACTCAAAATTCTGATTTCGCGACTGCAGATATTAGTTATACATAGCATAAAAAATGTATCAATTATCATATTACTAATACACAAAATTAAAATTTATATTATTTTCTTATTTTTATTAGTATGCTCTACCAAACGACTCCTTCATGTGAATCGAGTAAGACATATAAGGAGTGATAAATAAAATCTTTTCTTAGAAGTTGTGCAAATGCTTTAAAGAGAAACATCATGGATTGAATGAAACAACACACCAAACAATACTATTTTAAATTTTGAATTCGTTTTTATGTACATAAATTTTACATATATCTATTATCTATTTTTAATATAAATGATGAAGTTTACAGCTATTTAAATTAATTGTTCAAGCTATAATTCAAGAAAAAGTTAATATCCAATTCATGTTCATTTTCTTTTGAAGTTATCTCTAAAATGAGAAAATTGTGATGTGTAAAGTGATAAAGATTTTTGCCCAACTTTAAATTTTTATATACTGATAAAAAATAAATAAAAATTACATTTGATAAAAATAAATATAAAAGTAAAATAAGAAAAAAAAAACACCTTTTGAAAGTAATTATATCAGTGGTCAATCTATATCACAACCAATAAATTCATGAGATTCTATATGTATATATTAAAAAATTTATATTCTATAAATAATTGATTGTTAGCATAAAGTTATTATTATATATATATCTAAAGTCCTCGTAGAAATTTATAATAAATTTTGAATTTATTGCCTATAACATATTTTAGTTTTCATTATTCAGTATTTCAAACACAACTTCTTTTATGACAAACATTATTATGTAATTTAATAAAATGATAACTAGCTTATTACATCCATCAATCTTGGATAGAGCCAAAGATTTACTATTTTTTGATTTTGGGGTATGATAGAATAAAGCAAAATGACTCTTTAAACTGTCTGCGCTTCTTTCAATTGTGAAGTAGCAGTTAGTCAATGCAACTTTTGTCGCTCATCATGGGTCATCCGGAAACAGTCGCGCTATGTTTTTAAACATAAGGATCAGACTGTGTACATCCGACCCTCCCTTATCCAGCAATGGGCGGGAGCCTTTGAGGCATGGGGTAATGTTGTTGTTGTTGATAACTAACTTATTATTACTACCACGTTATACTAATATATTAAATTATCAATATAATATGTAATTTATTTATTTTGCGTATTAATCAAGTTAGTTGGTTCAATTTCTTTTTCTTTATTCATAAAGTGTTTGAAAATTTATTTCTAAGATTGATGTAAATAATATGCCCAATTAGGAAGGTAAATTATATGACTTAAAAGGAAAGAGTTTCAACCACACAACACAAGCTCATTTTTTTCTTCTTTATTTTGAGTGAAGTATTTTAATGTATGTTTGGTACGATTTTTTTTTTTGAAAAATAAGTTTAAAAAATTAAATAAATTATTTATTGATTGATTGACATTTATTAAATATGCAAAATATTATTTCAAAAGCATTTATATATACTATCTTGTGAAATATTTCATAAGCGAGGCGAGAAGGAGGGGAGGAGGAAATGGGGTGGTCAAAGGGGTATGTGAAAATATGCCATCTCAAAATTATTTATATAAAATCTGGTAAATTATTCATTCTTGACTTATTTTTATCATTTTAGTTTAAAATAGAGTGCTTATAAACATTTTTTTTAGTTTATTCAAACACTCTAAAAGTGTTTAAAAGTTATTTAGCTTAAAAACACTTAAATAAGTCAATCCAAACAAACTCTGATTTTGGAATACCACTTATAGAACTATTGTTTTTTCTATTTGCATCGAGGAAATTATTGTCCTGATTCTTTAGAAACTTATGTTCTTTGAAAAAATATTAGTTAACCAATCGATCAAATTCAGAAAGATAAAAAATTTCCCCCTTACCAAACACACCCTAAGCATAATTTTCTTCTACTTTTTCTATCTCCCCCAAACCCTCAATATATATATTCCTCTAGTAGAAGCTTCTCAAACATCTACACTTTTTATATCAATCATATATAAATTTTTATTTTTATTTTTTCTAATTTTATTGTTGCAAAGTATGTATTTTTATATAAAACTTGTATATTTATTTGGTCTTTTCCTACTTAGAGCTTTAGCCCAAGATGTACCCTATGATGTTAATTATAAAATTATATTTGGGAATCAAAATGTTGTATCATTCAACCAAGGAAGAGGACTTCAGATTGCATTGGACAAATATTCTGGTAATTTGGTTTCATATGTTTTGATTTATCTGTCATAGTTTGATTTGGATCGAAGTTCAAAAATGAAAAAGAACTTTCGAAATTTGGATATCATAACTAGACAGGACTGGAGTTAGAAGTCTAAATATGGATTAAGACATAGTTTGGCTATCTAATTTCTTTTCTTACAAAATTTTTATTATTATATGTTAGTTTCATATGTTTTGATTTATCTGTCATATATAGTTTTTAGGAAACAACCTCTCTACTTCTACGAGGTAGCGGTAAGGTCTGCGTATAATCAACCTTCTCCAGACTCCACTTGTGGGATATCACTGGGTATGTTGTTGTTGTCATATATAGTTTGATTTGGATCAGAGCTCAAGAACAAAAAAGAATTTTAGAAAATTGTATGTTGTAAATAGGCAGGGCTGTTGTTTGAAGTCAAAATATGAATTAATACATCAAGTCGTCATTTCAAAATTCAGAACATGCAAAACTGAAATTATGGCTCTACCTTTGTAAATATGCCATAATATTACATTATATTTATGTGATTATAACATTTTTGAAACTTATATAATCTTAAACGTGTCATTATTTTCTCACAAGAAAAAAATTGAAATCTATCATTATTTTGTGAAACAAACACTTGAAAAATCTTTAGTATAATCCTACCAACTTGAGTTAGGTGATCTTCTCATTTAAAAGTTTAAACGATTATAAATATATAGTAGAATATTTTTTAATAGCTTGATTTAATTATTAATTATAAATAATACTAAATTTTTTGGATTTAATTTATATATAGGATCTGGCTTTGGGTCTAAGATGGATTATGGTTCAGGATTCTTTCATATGAATATAAAGCTACCAAACAGAGACACTGCAGGAGTTGTTATTGCTTTTTATGTGAGTAAAAAATATTATCTTTTATTAATTTTTGAATTAGCTAATTATAAATATTGATATACATAATTTTTTAGTTGTTAAACATTAGAAAAAATAAGAAAAAAATTATTTATTTTTGAAAGGGAATGTTATTGCCCTTCTTTCGCGTCAACAGGTTTACCAGTATGGTTAAGGTTGTCATACCACTTTCATCCGATATCTAATTTGAATTCTAAGACCCTCTTTATGCTCTCAAAGACGAAGAAAGATTCTTGAATGTGAAAGAGTTCCTTTTTCTGTCGAGATTTTGTTCCTTAGGGAGACTGAGTATTATCATAAGTGATGCGCCTGCTTATTGGCCCGCCCAAACAAAGGACTCCGAAACAAAGAAAAAGGTGCGTGCCGCACTCATTTCCACACGCATCGTTCCCGCCTCATCGAAAGGTGTTGTCCGAAAGGACGACAGTCAATTCAATTGTTTGAGATGCTCATTTCGCAAAAGACTCCCTCCTGTAGCTTATTGCGCTCGATCTATATCCTGCCTAGACCCCCTAATATAAGATCTGATCCTAAAAAGACTAAAACTTTATCAAAAAAATATTTATTCACATTGAACATATCCTAAAAGCAAACGATAAATAAGCGTCCATAAAAGAAGTGGGATTAACATCTTGGAACAATAAGACAATGATATACATGCTATAATGAATTAAAATATATTAATAGCGTAAAATATTTTATATTATCAGTGTATATAAAGTTAAATCCAAGTTATAAATTAAATATTTACGAACTAATTGTAAATATATGTTTTTCTTTTTTGCAGCTACATTCACATACAAATAATCATGATGAAATAGATATTGAGTTTTTGGGGAATAGAGAAGGCAAACCATATATTTTACAGACAAATGTTTATGCAAATGGTGAAGGAAATAAAGAAGAAAGGATACATCTTTGGTTTGATCCAACTGCAGATTTTCACACATATAAAATCATGTGGAATGAACATCAAATAGTGTAAGATACTTTACAATTTATGTCATATAATAATTCATTTTTTACATCTGTTTGAATTAGCGATTTTTAATCCTTCTGATTCTGTATTCTTGATCTAATATGGAGATAGTATGTTAGTTATGTCTTTCAATCATGACTCATTTATGATAAATAGGTATTGTGGTAATATCTTTTTTTTTACACTTGAATTCTTGAACTCATAGTTGAGGTTTGATTAAATTCAAATTAGAGTTAGAAAGCCTTACACTGGGAGGTGAAAGATATCCAACAGGACTAGAAATCTAGATTTTTCTCGATAAAAACGAAGGAGCATTTACCACTCCATCGTATCAGGATTGATTTATATCTGATATTCATTTGAGTTGAATCTTCTCTACCATGATGTTATATCATGTGTTGTCGATCAAGTTTGGTCAGTGTTTGATTCTATGTTCTTGATCAAGTTTTATCATATAATATATGTTTTCACATACATTTGAATTAGCAGTTTTCGATCTTTTGGATTCTATGTTTTCGATTTATTTTGGAGACAGAGTATGTTTGTTTTATTCTTTACTTGTTTATGATAAGGGGTCTGTTTTTGTTATTTTTTACCTACTGTCTGGTACTTAGTTGAGGTTCTATTAAATTGAAATTAGAGTTAGAAAGTCTCAACACGAGGAGGTGAAGGGTTCCAACAAAAGGTAACTTCATGTCTAACAGAACTCGAATATCAGATCTCTAGTTAAAAATAAAAGAGTACTTACCACTCTATCATACCAGAATTGATTTATATATGTTGTTGATTTGAGTTGTTTAATCTTTTTTACCATATCGTTATAGCATGTGTTGTCGATCAATCTTGGAGGATGTTTGACTAAGCGTATAAGTGGGTGAAAATCACTTTATGAATACTTTTTGGCTTATTCGTGCATTTGGTAACACCAAAAGTGCTTTATAAGCTAATATTAGTCATATGTTGATTATACCTAAATTAGTAATTTTACAACTTATAAGTACTTTTCATTTGGTAAAATTTTATATAATTTAATCTCTAATATCTTTTGTAATATCTGAATTTCTAAAATAAATCTTTTTATCATATTTCTATTCTGTTTTCATCATTCATCTCTTTTTATATATAAAAATACTTTAAATGTATATTTTCAATAAATACTTTTAAGGGCATTTTAGTCATTTTAATAGGAAAATGTTTATCCAGTACAACTTCTTTTTTTCTTTTTACCATACACATTAATTACTTCTTATTATCAACAACAACATTACCCCAATGCCTCAAAGGCTCCCGCCCATTGCGAGGTAAGGATGTACGCAGTCTGACCCTTATATTTAAAAACATAGCGCGACTGTTTTCGGATGACCCATGATGAGCGTCGAAAGTTGTATCGACTAACTGCTACTTTACAATTGAAAGAAACGCAAATAATTTAAAGAGTCATTTTGTTTTATTCCATCATACCCCAAAGCCAAAAAATAGTGAATCTTTGCCTCCATCCCATTTTGCTTTACCATACACATTAATTACTTCTTATTATCAATTTTAATTTAACACTCCACTGGACATGTTATTGTTGTTTATTATCAGTTTTGTAAAGCTTATTTTACATTATAAATGCATCTAAAATTAAATCCTTTTATCATATTATAATGGCTCTCCAGGTAATTTCTGTCTCTCTGAATAGTTGTATTTGTCAAAGCTCGTCTATAGTGACCCTGAATCATTTGTAACTCGCTGGTGCTGATAAATGACAATTATACCCCCTTTTTTTAAAAATGTTTTTCAGATTTTATGTGGAGAATATTCCAATAAGGGTGTTCAAAAACAATGAAAATATTGGAGTTGGTTATCCAAAACAACCAATGCAAGTACTAGGCACAATATGGGATGGAGAAAGTTGGGCAACAGATGGAGGATTAACAAGGACCAATTGGTCTTTTGCACCTTTCAAAGCTCATTTTCAAGATTTTAAAATTGGTGGATGCCCAATAATTAATTCAAATAATAATTGCAATTCACAAAATTATTGGTGGAACCAAAGAAAATATTGGAAATTGAGTTCTACACTTGGAAAAATATATCAAGAATATAGAGCTAAGTATAAAATTTATGATTATTGTGATGATAGGGCTAGATTTCCTACTCCACCCCCAGAATGTGTTACATAAATATGATCAAAATGTTTAAAAATTATTAATCAGACTTTTCTGTAATACGCATTCTTATAATAGTATTGTATTATGATAATTAAATATTTTTTTAGAATTAATTATTCATGTTATATTATATTATTATTTTAAATAATGTATGTTATCTCTTCGTCCCAAATTTTGTGGCAGTGATAATTTCAAAAATTATTTAATTTCTTTTATATCTTTTAAATTTAAATTGATAATTATTGTGACTTAATTACTTTTTATTCATTCAAGTAATATACATGAACTTTAAACTGTCTGCGATTCTTTCAATCGTGAAGTAACAGTTAATCAATACAACTTTCGACGCTCATCATGGGTCATTCGAAAACAGTCGCGCTATGTTTTTAAACATAGGGTTTAGGTTGCGTAGATCCAACCCCCCTTACCCCGCAATGGGCGGGAGCCTTTGAGGCATTGGGGTAATGTTGTTGTTGTTGTTGTTACATTATATTTTAACACAAATATAATCATCGAAAGATATTAAAATAGTTATTTAATTTTATTCGGCCAATTAAAAAAAACAAACTTAATTTATCATATTTGTGTTAGTTTCATCCTAATTATAATATTTGTATTAATGATATAGTAAAATCACAAGTGAAGCATCTGAGAAACGAGTTATTTGATTTTATTTATCCAATTTTAAAAGAAGACTTAATATATCATATTTGTGTTTGTTTTATCCTAATTCTAAAATTTGGGTTGCTTACAATAATTGATTAAGGTGACATAGTCAAGTCACAGTTGAAGCAACTAAGAGAATGATATATTAGGGACAATATTATAATATCACAGTTGAAGTAACTATAATAAAAAGTATTAAGCAGACAACTAAAGCAGACATGTCAATCGAGAAGTGGTTGTTTATTCGCACTTATACATATGTAATAGATTAGCTTATGAAATTACAATTTGTTTAAGTTTAACTTGATTATCAATTACTTATTTATCAACTTAGTCCATTTTATTTAGCTCACTAAAATTTGAGTTGATATTTAATTCAAATTGATACATAAGAAATTCTATTAAAATATTTTATTTTATAAATTATATATACTCATAATAAAGAAATAACAATAATTTATAATATTCTAAAAGATTATAAAAAAGAAATAACATAATTAAAATTTAGTAAAAAATAGACGGATTGAGTTCCTGACTAACATTTTAGTCATAGGAGGATGTTTTCCCCTCGGAGCTACTAATAGCTTCAGTCGTTGAATCTCATGCAAATTAGATTGTGATCGTATATATTGATCGTAAAGTGAAACTTAAATTCTTTAGGTGTGTATTGACTATCATACACTCTCACTTCGTATAATATCATATGTATAATATAAACTAAATTCATTTCAATCCGGTCCGACCCGACCCGGGTCATGTTAAATTGCTAAATTAGCATGTAAAGGGAGTATTTGTGCTTAATTTTAGTTTTCCCTCTTCCTTCTTCAGCACTTCCAATTTTCAGTTTCTGCTAGCTTCGTGTTTATTTTTGTCTACAGAATTAGGGTTAGGGTTAGGGTTTCGAGCTTTGAGTTGAGTTTTGGGGATCAATTCCAAGTACGATGTACGCTGATCGGGTGGAGGCAGTAACCAGGAAGTCCATTAAAGAAAGGATTAACGGAAACGATGATGATGATTCTCGTGGCCGGAGACAAATTTCCGGCAAGAGGTTTTTTTCAGCTCTCTCTTTCTCTATTATTTATCAATGAATGCGGAGCATCGCGTTACACATGTTATTACTTATTAATAGGTTATTAGTATTTTTTAGGAAAAATGTTCTTCTGTATGTGTGTTTGGTATGAAGGAAAATATTTTCTTGAAGAACAAATGGATTTCTTACTTTATATGATATCCAGTGAAACACTATCAAGGCGGGATGGGAAGAGGAGTTGGATTGTGGGGGTTGGTGATGGTGAAGGGGTGAGGATTGGGGTAATTGGGTGGACGGGGAGGAGACAATGAGCTTGAAATGTCATTTATGCAACTTATTTTACCTACTTCCGCTAGGAAAGTCACTTTCTTCATTCTTAAGAAACCTGTTTTCCTAGAGAAAATATTTCCCAAACATGTTGGCCATGGGAAAATTGAAACACATTTTCCTCCACACCGAACACATCCATATGTGATTTGACTTTTGAGCACTGCACCTATTACTGCTTTGACTTAGAAATAAATCGCTTCTTTTTTCCCCAATTATATATGTGGTTTAAGCAGCAGGTGGTTGCAGCATTGCCGTTATTTTTGTGTGTGAGATTTTGGTTAAACGCAAACATAGAAATAAATCTTTAGTTTTTTCTTTCTTCAAAATTTATTCAATTAATTTATATATGTGGTCTTGAGCTAAGGGTCTATTGGAAACAATATCCGTATATCACCTTTAAGTAGACCTACCCCTCCCCTGATCTCACTTTGTGGGACTACACTGGGTAGATTGTATATATATGTGGTTTAAGCTGCAGGTTTTACTGAACTGTTGCCGAAATATTTTTTTGAAACTGGAAAGAATTTTCTCAATTTGTGTGTGTTATCTACTTATACTTGCTTAAGGGCCATGCTGATCTTCCTATATCATTTGACTTTAATTAGATGTCCCCAAAGGAACACTGCTGCCAAAATATTTGTGTGTGTGTTTGGTTAGATGTATTGCTCAGCAGTTTAAATCAGCTTTTTTTCTTTCAATCCATAAGAGGCTTTGATATTAAGGAAATTAATTATGAACTGTTGTTTAAAAATGGCTTATCATGTGCACAAAGTGCTCCCTGGTTAGTTCAGGGAAGGTAGAGAGAGTGTATACTGTAAGCAGCATGCCCATTTGCATTTCTGCAAAGATGTTATCACATGCCTCGAATCCATATGACCTACAGCTCACCATGTTATTAAAGGAATAATTGTATCATTTTACCGTAGCTGCTTAGTGGAAAATTTTACTCTCTACTTAAGGACTATCACAGGAGAGGCATGTAGTATTTTAGTCAGCACTTAAACTTTTAGTAGCTCACTATTGGTCGTGTTCTAATTTATCTTTTGGACTCTCTGAACTCTGATAATAATGGATTGAATTCATCTGAAGATATGATATCCAGTTCAATTTTAGCTAGGCATCTTGTTTATTCCCCTTAAAGGAGTGCCAGCTCTGGTCAGATAAAGGCATACTAAGCTTCTAACGTCTTATTGTTGCTTATTCGGTTCCCCCCTTATTGCTTGTTTATTGTGTCCTAGAATTGGGAATTAAATAAACTATTTGCGGGCATTGGGTTCATGTTGATGGAATTGATGCTTGATGTTTCAATTCCATTGAAAATTTACTGCAATGTTAGTACTATGATCAATCTGCTGAAAAATGGCATGTTGTTATATGGTGACCATTATTTGCAATCAGCAAGTTTATTAGATATATCATATTTATCTTCGCAGCTCAAAAAGACATTTTCTTCTTTTCTTTATAGAAAAAGATGAAGAATCTTATTAGTATTTTTATTAATAGCTGTGATTCTTTTTACAGACAGAGAGAAGAGGATGACAAATGGGTGCATGACCTTTACGAGCCTCATGAACTTCAAGGATCAAGTATGTGATGTTTGAGAACCATGTTTACGTATATCAGTTCTTGTTAAATGAATGGGCAATATTTTGAGTTCTGCAGTAGTAGGTTGATTTTTTTTCATTGTACGTTTGTATAGATCAGAGAGTTGCTACAAAGGATCTTCGTCTCAAACTCCAACGAAGAAGAAGTATCCAACAAGCTGCTCAACTTATAAAGGGCTCTTTATCTGGAGGTACGAGGGATCTGCGGGAAAAGCTCTCTGGCACTGTATATTCACAAACAGAGAAAACTGATGCCCCGCGAAAAAAGCTAAAGGCAATTCCTGAAGTAAGTCAACCCACCAAGAGTAGTGTCATAGCTGAAACTACTGCATCAGATACCAAATATGTTGCCGGCAAAGTTTCTAAGAAAAAGTCCCAGCAGAAGGCAAGTATATCTCACTTACTCAGATTACTTTTAAAAATGAGATCCTTGCTGCTAAAAATAGGGCCACACGCTCATATTTCACAATCAAGGCAAAAAGCATGAGTTTGAGACTGTATTATGCTCCATTGTTTTTTCATCATTGCTTCATAGAATGTTATGTTGTTACTAAAACAAATCATGCCTTAAAGAAAACCACAGCAGAGAAGGGGGAAGGGAAGTCTTAGACAAAGATAGCATGTTTACATGAATACCTTATTCCTTAACCCTCAGCTCTTTTAAGTATTAAGATACTTAAATTTACTGCTGTTGGATGTTGGATCTTGCCTTGTAGCAATTGTGTAAGTATTATGCTTATAGGAGCCCTCAGGTACAGAATGAGAATGCTGTGACATGGAATAAGATGACAAGTAGAACTGGCTGCTAAATTTGGGTACATCAATTAGTCGTCAATTATAGCAACTTCTGTTTCTTGCTAACGTTCACTTCCATAGTTGATTCTACTGGAAGATTTAAAGACTTCATTATTGTTTATGTTTATGTTTATGTTGTGGGTCGGTATGGTATATGCTTCCTGAACTTCTCAATATGATGTAGTAACTGGCTGTGGACGCTACATTAGACTGTCAAGTCTTGACTATAAGAGCCTACTCGCAATACATTATTGACAGGGACTTTATCTTTATTCCCAGTTTGATACATGTGCTTTCTGGACATACTTATTTTGTTTTGTTTTGTATGTGTATGCTGTGGGTAGGAGTGGTATATGCTTCCTAGATTCTTGAAAATAGATGGAGTGAACTGGGTGTTAACACAACATTACACTGTCAAGACTTCATTTTCCAGATCCTTCTTGCAATACATGTCTGAGTCCGAACCACATGCATAAAAATTACATTTTCTTTTATCCGTTGTTTGATACAGGTGTTTCCTGGGCGTACTTATTTTATTTTGTTGTATATGCCTATGATGAGGGTAGGAATTGTTTATGCTGCCTAAACTCTTCAATGTTGCTGGAGTAATTTGGTCAATCGTAGATAGAACTTATAAGATACCATTTACTTTGATATCTGATAAGGTTTACGATCCACTTCTCTAAAACTGAAACTAGACCAGTACACATAATTCAATATACTTTTCCAACAAAGTAAAGTTAAGTCATCTGGCCATTTTAGCCAATTGTTCAGTGTTCGCTTCCTCTAAGTGAGATCCTGATTCACTAGTTAAACAATGAAAGCCAAAAAAGAAATTGCAAATGAAATGAATATGCTTGGACAACATTATGCAAGGTAAGATCATTTAAAATGGAGTGTCTTTACCCCCAGGAAGATGATTATCCACCTACTTCAGCACTTTCTAGTGCTAATGTGTTGTTGCCCAAGAGGAACACATACTTCGTACAGATCTCCTTAGAGATAGATGGTGAATGAGAAGTACTCAACCTTATTTTGTTTTTATCATTTATTTTATTTTATTGTTGACTAGGGAGCAGTATTCTTGTGGAAAGGACCCTCCACCTTCAACCATGAGATTAGAGGTTGAAGCTACCAAAGAAAGCAAAATCGGATACTATTGGCTCCTTTTTAGGAGTGGGCATGGGGTGGGGTAAGTACACCCTACTGAAAAAGGTTTCCCATTGTTAAAAAAAATAAGGGTATTCAACTTTTATACTTTCTAATACACTTCTGTTGCTGAGAATCCAGAATTAGCATAAGAGAAATAGGTGTATGGAGAAAAAGGAGGCTTTAGTGAAGGATGAAGAAAAGGTAATTCTTATATATTAGGGAACATTCCAGTGACTAGATTAGTAATAGGAAGTTCCAGAATTTGCAGTATGCACATTTTCGTTTGCTTATTTCTGCGTTTTGGTGTTGACAAAGATTTTGAGCTGAACCTTGAGGTTGGAGTTAGTTCAGGGCAAATAGGTGCTAAATATCAACCAGCTTGTGCATCCATTGTTATCAAACAGGTTACAGATGCTTCAAATCAGATAGAAGAATCAAATGCTCCACTTATGCCCAAATACTTATAGGGTTCTGGATTTGCACAACCGAAGTCTGAACCACTTATCTTCACATTTTGGGACTTTTGTAAGAATATCGGTTTTTGCAAACGAAAAAGAGAGAACACCATATACTTCACCTGTATTCTGGATCTCATGGTCTAAGCCAGTGTTACTTTCCCTTTTAATCGAAGAGAATGTATAGGCAAGTCTTACATCGTCCATCTTGAACAAGGAAACTTCATCTGAATCCATGTTGGCTCCTACTGGAAGACAAACCTGCAACAGTGCCTGTATTAATGTTGTCATTCAACTTCACTTTGGTTTCTTCCTCAATTCCTGCCGTGATTTCTAAGACAGAGAGATCTGTGTTTAATCTAGTCTTCTGTCCATATCTTATGTTCACCTTATGAGAATGTGGATGCAGCCTATGTGTCCTTTCCAGTATTTTCACATAGACTATGTTGTGCAGCATACTTGCACATGTTATGGCTGTTTATCTTGAGCTTTTTCAATCAGTTGACGTGCAATTACAGTCCTCTACATCATTTTTATACTTACGCATAAATAGTAAAATGTTTTTCATGCCATTCATACTGCTTATCTTTTTTCATTTAGTCTTTTCCATCAATGTTATCAGCAAGATTATAGAGCCTAAAATAGTCGACAACTTTGAGGATGCTTTCTGATATGAATTTTTATGGTGCAGGCTGAGTCAGTAGACAGGTTTCTACAATCATTAGGTCTTGAGAAGTATGCAATTACATTTGAAGCCGAAGAAGTACACATCTTGTTGCTCCTAGCTATTGTCCTCTTCATTTTACTCGTCAAATAGCTGCTGAATATCACCTCTTTCCGCACCATTGTTCTTGCAGGTCGATATGGCTGCTCTTGTACACATGACAGATGAAGATCTTAAAGCTATGGGAATACCAATGGCAAGCATCTTCTTCTTTTTCTTTGTATTGACAATTTACTTCTTTTTCTTGAAAATTCTTGGATTTGCAACTTTAGAGTAAAAAAATTAACAATGTGGGTAAGTGTGTGCATAATTTGGGTTATATCTCCGGTTATTAAGTGCCAATTAAAGTAGATATCCTTTTTTTTCAGGGCCCAAGGAAGAAGATACTTTTAGCATTGGAATCTAAAGTTTGATATTTGGGAGTTTACATCTTCTGTGCTAACTTTTGTACAAGTCTATTTTATGGGATTTCTTTCCTTTTTGTGGCGGGTGGCGGTGGGTGGGTTTAATCTGGAGCTCACTATCTTGTAGGTAATCTGAACATCGACTCATGAATTGATCGGTAAAGAAGAGTCTTTCTAAATCATTGTGTTTGCGAGACCTTCAAGCATCTCTGAAATGAATGGATTTGACCTCACTTCCATAATTGGCCTATGAGATCAGTGGAATAGGAAGTTGTACAAATACTGTAGTCGATCACCATCAATAAAGAAGAATCTTTCTAACATTAGTGGGATTGAATGGATTGATTGATTACCTTGAGGGAATATGAAACTGTAATGGATATTATGGTTGATCAGTATTGATAAAAGTATCTTTCTAAATCACTGCGTTAACAAGGGTTCTAACTCTTTTTCATTTTAAAAGACATATTTTTCGTAATAATACAAGAATTATCTATCTTATAGAGATAGAGAGGGTGTTTTCGAAATACCCTCATCTCAAAAAGTATTTCCAATAACAGAAACTACTAGATATGAAACAACTACAATGGACAACAAATGAAAATATTTAGCGACAATAAAAGTAACAAAATAAATGATGGACAATAGCAACATAATATATAACAACACGACTGTCAACCTCTATAACTCAAGGCATCTAATCTTCGATCCTAATACGCGACTTCCACTCCTTTCTATTTGTAAGTCATGTCATCAGTGATATGAATTTTGCGTCATATATTTCATGTCTAATTACTTCCCTCGAATACTTTTTTGGTATATCTCTACCCCTTTGCGTAACTCTTAAATCCATCCTCTCGCAACTCCTGATAGGAGCATCAACTTTGCTCTACGTATGCCCAAACAATCAGTCTAGCTTCTCTCATTTTGTCTACGACAGATGTCATCCTAACTTTCCACGAATGATCTCATATATATTACGTACATATATATAAAAAATAAAATCTAAAATGAATAGATAAAAATTACTATTAAATTTTAAATCATATATAATATCCTATAAACTATATCCACCCACAAAATGTAGTAATGTACAATTTAAAAAAAAACTATTCCCTCATTTCCAGAGAGTTAAAAACAAATTTTGAATTTCAAAGTTGGATATATGTATATATAAGTCCGCTACTATTCACTCTCACACTCTTTCTCTCTCTCTCTCTCTCTTAAAAAAGCCCTAATTCGGAGATTTTTTTTTGGAGTTTTGAACAAATTCAGGTTCGATTTTTCATCCGGGATCCTTTAATTTCTTTGAATTAATCGGTTAAATTGTTTTTGTGTTCTTCGATTTTTCTGTTTAATCGATTTATCTGCAAGATTTTCGTGTATTTTTTTTGTGTTTTTGATGACAAATGATGAACAGATCCATTTTTTTTGCTTCCGTTGTTTGTTATATATACTGAAATTGTTGTGATTAAGTATGAGTGGATAGATGGCGGACTGGTTGTTGTTGCTATAGTGAATGTTTTTTTTCCTGTAGATTTGACAGTCAGTCCAAAAATAGTCAAATTCTGTATCTGGTACCTGTTGCGGGTGGGAATTGATAGGTATCACGTGGAATTAATTGAAGTGCGTGCTGGATGGTTTGCAAACCCAGGATTATATAGTGTGGAATGGATTCGTTGAATTTATATAGCCGACATACTAGTTCGGGATTAAAGTGTGTTGAGTTGGTTTAAGTTGTGTGGTTTCTTTTGAG
>JAOTQR010000092.1:1820725-1831744 GCA_025774065.1 Solanum ossicruentum | reverse complement strand
ATCCACAGCAGCTAACAATATTATCCTAGTTCGAACAAGGTATTAAGTGACAAATTAGTTGATAAACACAAGAACAACTTCGCGACATCGTCAATAATTTCAACCACAATCTCTGAAAATTGACATGACGAGAAGATAGAATATTACCTTTTTGGGGGCAGCGAACTGAGACGACGAGCTCGACGAAGACGAATCACACCACTGCGAATCGAATTTCAGACAGACTAGCTTCGAGACTGTTCTGGTTTCTGACTTTCAAGTTTTGATTTCGAATTCGTTTTTGATTTTTCGAATATTGCTAAGAACCTTTCCCAAACTCAGATTTTTTGGTTCGTTCCCCCCCTCTCTCCCTTCGATGAAGAGTCACGGAGAAATATATAGAGGAAAAAAAATGGAGCAACGGTCGACTCGACAAAGAGGTATGAGTTTCGAGATTTTGCAGGCACGCGAGGGTGGTGCGGTGTCAGTGTTGACAGTGTGTGAGTGCGATTTGGTTTTGTCGTTTGAAGGCGAAAATGACGAAGAAGAAAGGGATGGGTTGTGGACTTGTCAGTGAACGTTGGCAAAAAGGAATCGTGGGGGGAGCGGGGTTGTCAGTCAAAGGGAGTGGGGCGGCTATGGTTGACGGCGGCGGCTGGGTTTGGGGTTTGGTTTTCTGGGTTTCGTTGGTGTTCTGGCCTTCTGGGGTTTCTGTTTTAGAGGAAATCAAAGGAGAAGGGAATGGGGTATTAGGGATTTGGGGGCGCGTGGCCCCCACGCGCTCAATTTTTTTTTTTTTTTACAGAAAATAGTTCAAAAATGAGTTAAAAATAAAAATAAAATTTGATGACTAATTTGACACTAATTTATGAAAAGGCCGGACAAAATTGGGTGTCAACACATGTTTTGGGTAGCCTTTTACATACCTGGAATTTGAATGTTGCACAAATCTTCAAGGAATTTGAAGCTTCAAAGGAAACCCTCACCTTTTTGTTCTTCTCTTCTATTAGAACTCTTGTAGAAACTTAGAAAAAAAGGGTTTTGAAATCCTTTCGTACGAAATAAGCCTTAAATAAACGCTTTTGGGACTTAAGAATATGTTGGGAAGGACAAAATTCCCTTTCTGAAGTTAAAAGAAAAACATAAAAACTGGACACTGGTGCGTGTCGCGAAGGGGGCGTGCACTAGTTCATTTTTGTAATTTTTTTTTTCAGAAAATCAATTCTCATCGAAAAAAATCAACGAATAAAAACATATAAGTGCATTTTCGTGCCCCTGGCGCATCGCGGAGGGAGCGCGGATTTGCTACTATTTCTGGCCCAAAATGGGCCATTTTGTAATTCAACCCGGTTGTATTTAAATTGGGTCGAGATAATTTTTTGCCTCAATTTTTTGCGCTGATAGCAAATTCAGTCTTAGATTTCCCATCGAAGCTTTGGAAGATGCATTGTGCGGGATAAATATTAGGAGCATTTCGGTAAATTTCATGAGGTGTTACATCATCTCTCCCTTGGGATCATTCGTCCTCGAATGATGAGTAAAGATCGAATAGAAACATGAACAACCCTAGAACTCCCCTCATTCTTCACTCGGGAACACTCAAACTCTCAACTATCCATCACCTATCTATCTCTATCTTAGACTCGGGAATAGAATAAGATAAAGGCATCAACCCAATGAAAGGAGACATTCAATAACGTTAAGGATAAGAACCTTTACCTTTAACATCATCATCATTCGGCACGAATAGAACTCATCTCAACATTCACATCTATCTATTGATCTCTCGATTCTATGTCATTCAACAATCAACTCCACTCAGACTCAAAGATAGGCAAGCGACTCAAGATCAATTCCCGTCGAAAAAATCAACGAAATAAAAAAACATAAGTGCATTTCCCGCCCCCTGGCGTGTCGCGGAGGGGGTACAGATTTGCTACTGTTTCTGGCTTAAAATAGGTCATTTCGTAATTCGACCCGGTTGCATTTAAATCAAGTTGGGATCATTTTCTGATTCGATTTTTTCACACTGATTGCAAATCTAGTTTAAGATTTCCCATCGGAGCTTTGGAAGATGCGTTGTGTGCATGATAAATTTTAGGGGCGTTTCGGCAAATTTCATGGAGTGTTACAAAAGACAAATCAGAGAACTCATATAGATTGTAACACTCAGATCTTGAAATCAAATACTACAATTGTTGCGATATGTTCGTTTTTGATTATTATTTTCATGACGTGAATTTTATCGTCTATAATGATAAACTAAACAAGCAATAAAAATTATTCTCAGTATAATTAATTCCAACATAATAACCCCCTAATAATTTATATCAACAACATGATCGTTTAGTTGGGAGCAAGTTATCCCACGATTAATTATTCTAGAATAAATTATCTCATCCGGAGCAAGTCATCTCACGATTAATATGAAAATAGTGGAATAAATAATCTAAGGAATATCTAATACCTCTAACCAAATACATGATAATTACTAATTTATATTAAAAGAAAATGAGTTAAAAATGCCTTTAAACTACATGAAAGGGAGAAAAATGTCCTTGGTTTATAGTTTGATCCAAAAATGTTGTTTCAATCAGTACTTTGGTCCAAAAATGTCTTTATTGTCACTAAATGAGTCAGAGATGTCATTATTAAATAAATATATATTCTTTTAAAAAATATTTTCTTACATTTTTATTAGTTAATGTAATTTTAAAAGAAATAAAATAAGAAAAAAATTCTTTAAGAAATAATATTTTTTAAATAAATATATATTTTTTCTTGTTAATAATATTATTGTCACTAAATTAGTCAGAGATGTCACAGTGAAAATTTTAACTGAGAGAGAGATTGAAGATAGCAATGGCGATGAGGAGAATTTCTCTGCGGAGATGTAATGGTATTCTCTCTATCTGTTCCTTTTGTATTTCACATTCGGTCCATAGTAAAGGGTAAAGTTGGGTTGAAGAGCGAATTGGAGAAACCAGAGTGTTTAGACGATGCTGTGAATCTCTTCCGTCAAATGGTTAGAATGAAGCCTCTTCCTTCAGTTGTCGATTTCTCTAAGTTGTTTAAGATTATGATAGGTATGAAGCATTACTCTGCTGTTGTATCTCTTTTTAGAGAAATGCAGAAATTGGGTATTCCAATTAGTGGGGTCATCTTGAATATCGTGATTAATAGTTATTGTCTAATGGGTCGCTCTGATTGTGCATTTTCGGTGTTACCCATTTACTTGAAGAATGGCATTCCGTTTAATGTTGTCACCTTTACCGCCCTATTAAGAGGAATCTTTGCTGAAAATAAGGTGAAAGATGCTGTGGAATTGTTCAAGAAATTGGCGAGAGAGAAGATTTGTGAGCCCGATGAATTCATGTATGCAACCGTCATGAATGGGCTCAGCAAAAGGGGGCATACTGAAAAAAACTGTATGCTCCGGCTAATGGAACAAGGGAACACTAAGCCTGACATATTCAACTACACCACTGTTGTTGATGCCCTTTGCAAAGATGGAAACTTAGATGCTGCTATCAACATTTTCAACGAGATGAAGCAGAAAGGCATTCCTCCAAATATAGTCACATATAGTTATGGTTTGTGTAGGCTTGTTCAGTGGAAAAAGGTTAAGATTTTCTTCTCTGAGATGGTGAACTTTAATATTTATCCAGATGTGTGCTCCTTCACCATACTGATAGATGGACTATGCAAAGAAGGGAAAGTTGAAGATGCTAAGGAAGCAATGAAACACATGGTCAGAAAAGGTGCAGAGCCTAATGTATTCACATACAGTGCGATAATGGATGGATATTGTTTGTGTGGTCAGGTGGATAGTGCGAGGAGAATGTTTGATAGCATGATAGATAAGGGTATTGAGCCTGCTATTTTTAGCTATAACATACTAATAAATGGATACTGTAAGAAAAAGAAATTGGATGAGGCCATGCAATTGTTTTGTGAAATTTCACAAAAGGGATCAAAGCCCGATACTTGTACCTACAATACTATACTGCAAGGTCTGTGTGCAACTAGAAGAATAGACGATGCAAAAAAAATTCTTTGGTGAGATGTTATCCGCAGGGTGTGTTCCTGATATATACACACATGGCACTTTGATTGATGGTTATTTTAAGTGTGGACTTGTTGAAGAAGCTATGTCACTCTTTAATAAGTTGGAGAGAAAGACGGAGAATATTAATATTACATTTTACAATATTATCATTAATGGATTGTGTAAAAACGGTGAACTCGATAAAGCTCATGCTATGTTTGAGAAGCTTTCTTCAATGGTATTGCTTCCGAACGTGAGAACATACACTTCAATGATAACTGGATTTTGTCTACAAGGGTTTTTAGATGAAGCTAAAGATATGCTTAGAGAAATGGAGGGGAACAACTGTCTTCCAGACAATGTAATGTTATAGTGCAAGGATATCTTAGGTGCAGGAAAATTAATGAAATGGTAACTTTTATGAAGGAAATGACTGGAAGGGGCTTTTCATTTGATGCAACTACAGCTGAGTTACTGGTAGAGGCTATAAGTGAGAATCCTTCCGTCCTTGACATGATACCAGAGCTTCACATGGAAACCACGATATGAATATTTCTTTTGCTTGGTTTATTCGGGTGTGTTATAACTTTGTTACAGTTTCGACGGATCATCTCAGAGAAATGACATCGAACGCAATTGTGGAAGATGAAAAATGGTAATCAAAATGTTTCTTGGCCCTTCAGGCAGGCTTATTGGGGAGGTACATCACCTTTGATATTTTGATTGTTTTTCCACTATTCTTTATCTTGGAAATCAAGTATTACGGCTCTCTTGATATGATAAATAGTGTTGTTACTCTCATGTGTACACATTGTAAGTTTAGGAGTATTATTTCTAATGCTATTTAGTTATCGTCATGTATTGTCATTTTCTATCTATTTGAGAATATTTAACAATTTCCTGAAATATATTGAGTAGCACATATCAGGTAGGCATTCCATTCTATGATGTCAATTTTGTTTATGTGTGGTTTTGCAGAACAGGTTCACCATGGTCACTCCTGAATAAGTTCTGAAAATGAAGCAACTGATGATAGGTACTACTTTCTGCTTTATTTCTTTTTTTGTAATGCCCTTTTTAGTATATTTGCTTCATACACAAGAAGATTTGCAGTAATGTACCATATGGTGGACTTGAGGAGTAATATATGATATATAAACAATTCAAGCCACGGCAAAGAGGAGAGTGTACAAGAATCAATTTTGAGAGAACAAAGTTTGGAATTCTTAACAGGACTACTGATTTTTAACTATAAAGCCCACAAAATGAAGAAGAAGAAAAGGGGAAACTGACTAAGAGTACTGCTGTAACAATTGGTATCAATACAACTCTCCATCACTTATTCACCACCACAGAGTTGCCCAAGGATTTTTCTTTGTCCTCTAAGGCTGATGTATTGGCAAAGAGAATTGTATCTCGTGTTCCATACATGCCATCTGAAGAGAAATTACACTAGTCAAAGTAATTGGAAAAAAAGAAGAAAAGTTACTCCATTTTATGTAGCACTCTTTTTCTTTTTAGGCTTTAGCATGTTTAGAAAAGAATAATGCCTTTTCATAATTGAAAATAATTTAATTATAAACTTCTCATTTTACCTTTAATGATATGCTTTTATAGCCACAAATATGACATGGCATTTTTTAAACTAGAAGTTCCTTCCTTTTTCAAACTTGGTATTTAGTCAAACTCCACCTAATAAAATGAAATGAATAGGTAATTAGTTCCATTCATACTCACATATTTCCCATGGTAAGATAAGATCACTCACTACTTTTCAGGCATGGTGCTTAACTAACGAGAAATTTCAGGCTAAGGGCCTGAAGCTTGTCCCCTCTCCTAATATCTTCAGCATATTTCTTAATGTTCTCAGCGACATATTCAAGTCGAGCGCTCTCTACAAGTCTTACACTTTTTTAATGTATAAATATCACTGAAACTAGGTGGAATCTCCTCAAGCTTACAACATCCCCCACAGTACTAATTTCTCAAGCATGGGAAAGGATTCCTCCCGAATCTCCCACTTGGCAAGAGAAACTTGGCCCAAATTCAAAGTTTGAGATTCTCAAAGGTGTGTTCCTCTCCTATGTTCCATTCTCCTCCCTGGATGATTGACTCAGCAAGGGTCAGCTCTTTAAGGTCGGGCAATCTCCCTATTGTTGATAGTAAATCGGATGTCAGAGGAAAGTCACGCAACCACAATTTTTTCAAACTCAAAGGGAAGTGAAAATCCCATGGCTGATTTGTTGCTTCAGTGTCATTAGTATTTGCACTTATAAAACTTGCTATGTGGGATTCTAGTTCAGTTAGGATATCCAATTTTGGGAACAAACATTGCTCTGTTGAATAATACCATGATTCCTTGAGACTAAATTGAAGATTGGAAAACCTTTGAAATATCCTGTGAATAGGAAACCATGAGTTCACCTAAACATTTCATGTTCTCTGACCAGCAAAAGCTGCTCCTGTATAAGGAGCAAGGTATTGTAACATAGCAGGGGAATCAACCATTTCAGCTAAACTGTTTTTTTAATATCCAAAATGGATATTCCTACGACTTGTGTCCTTCTCTATCAGTATTGCTTCATCTGTATCCATATCAAAAAAATGAATAATCACTCGACTATTCATGAAAGTCATGCACAAACAACTTCCTGTTTCTTGCTTTTATCAAAAAAAAAAAAGTTATGTAGTTGGCAAGTCAGGTATTCACCTATCTCATTGAAAAAAACTACCAAGCTACTGGAAGTAAATTATCCAAATAAACGTCTGTCACTTCTTCCACACTCTTCATCTTGGTCTGTTTCACAGCACGCCGTACCATTTTCAAAACATTGACTGAAATTTCTCTGTCCTGGAAACTTGCAAGGTAAAGAAAGCATGGCTTTAGGTGATGTGTTAAATGGTCATAATGTGTTAAATGGTCATAACTTATTTCTATAACCTTCATCACTTCCACTTCTGGTCAAAATAAAGGAACTCAAATTATTTTGAACTTCAAGCCACACAAGTCTCTTTCTTTTCCAAACCTGCTATGACTCCAGCAATCCGATTAGTCACCAAAGGAAGACCATGAAAATTTTGGGCTATTTCTTTTCCAACATCCAATAGTTCTTCAGGGAAATTCTCTTTTCCAAATGCCCATTTCACTAATAAGTTACAACTTTCATCTGGTCTTAGCAATCGAAGGTTAAGAGGATCACTATGTCGTTTTCCATGCAAAATCACTTTCTTTTCTCGAGTAGTAAACATAAATCTACTAGCCTTTTCAACTTCTGGAAAGGTCTTGTTAACTCATCCCATGTTGTGTTATCCCACAAGTCATCTAAGACAATAAGATACCACTTTACATACAGACCGTGCACCATTCATGAATGTCGAAATGACTAGAAATTGATTTATCATTGTTTACTTTGTGCAGCAGAGTAGTTTTACCCAAACCTGGCATACAACGATCTAAATAACATCTAGATCTGCCAAGCCGCCTGCGAGCTTCCTAATTATCCAATTTGTCTCCTCTTCGAAACCTACTATTATTTTACCAGATGTCAGTGACCTGCTCTCAACTTGCTTCTTGGGAGAGTTTATAACATTGAGGCTCCAGTTTTTGGGAATCTTCTCAAGTAAATGGGAGACATCTTCTTTGATATGTTTGATCCTTTTTTTATGATAATGGGATGTGTAAAATAAGATGTAAGAGACCATTATCTGGACACTAATTGAATTGATGACATTATTTGCCTCATACAACATCTACAATTCTTGTTTGATGTTCACAAAAAAAGATCTTATAAATTCTAGGTCTTCTTTCACCAGCCCAATTTCTTACTTTATAAAGCTATTGAATAAGAATTGGAATCTTGCAAATCATTTAAGTGTCTGTGTAGCAGATGCACAAAGAGCAGTCCATCACTCCAGGGAAGCAACATTGAGATGCGTCTGGGGCTCAGATAGTCATGTTTGAGATCTTCTTTGAGGAATTCAATATTTTCCAGCAAGTATAGAGTTGCGATTTGTTCCATTGATGCTCTCTTTATTCCTTGATTTTTCTTCCAAGTCACGAGCAGGAGTTGGTACCTCCCTGGTAAGTGCTCCAATACGTGCCAAAAGATCTAATAATTTATCATAATGAATAAAGTCCTTAGGCACATTAGTCAGAACTCTAGCATGGCATGAATATTTCGAGCCCCTGTAGTACTGGTGTTAGTAACATTTTACCAGGTGCTCTTGTAGATATATTAGATATTATGTTAGAATGTCCGAAGAGATTCTGCTTAATGAAGTGTCCAAGTTTTGCTTAAGTTGAAGTTTTCAAATTTGTAAAACATAATGTTTGTCACCCCAGTTCAATTGGAATAATCTTCTAGAGATGAGAATTTCCATCAATATTACGATCATCCCAAATGAAGCATCCAACTCTCTCAGCTAAAGGTTGAAGCTAAGGTAAGACATATTCAGCAATCTCGAGCTATACATAACCCTTCGCTTTCAAGCTATGGAAATCTCTTATGTTTCCACATACATTATCTGAAGAATCTTATATTGAGTCACTAACGGAAAAATCTTTTCAGCATTGTATTTGGATAGAAGATGAAGATTCAAGAGGAGGAAGTTTTTGTTTTCTTCGGTTTTCTCGTGTTTTTGACATGGTATTACAGCCTTATCTTCTTTCATTCATAGAGTCCTTGATTTGTGATTACTTTGAATTGTTTTTGGAAGTTTTTTTGTTTTCTTGGTTGCTTGTCAACAGGTATCCTGAATACATTGGGCTCTTGGCCTTTGTTGTTTTAGCTATTTTCCGTTGTGCTTTTTTAATCTTTTCTATTCAAAAACATGACTTCACGTCAGTTTGAGTCTCTGTTTCACTGGAAAAAATCATTCTGCTTGGGAATTTCAGTTTCAACTATTTGTCACTAGAAAATAATTATGCCCCCCCTCCCCGCTCCATGACATCTAAAACATACTTGTAATTTTACCTTGTTCAGATTTGTAATCTTATGTAACTCACAATTTGCTGCAGGAATCTGAGTGAACTCGACTTGGGAAAAGGTGAAGTGGATAGCTCAGTGCACACTGTTTGTGTCACTAAGCATTCTTTGTTCGGCTTCTGAGGTCAGATTCAGCTTTGGAGCGCCTGGTCGCTGGCTCTTCTCATTTAAGGACTCTTCGGCTCAATTGTGCTGTGTCTATATGCCTCACTTGGTTCAATTTGGTACGAGATCTTACTCTGCTGACATACTGGCCAATATTTCTGAAAGTTTTTGTAAATGTTTCTCAAGCTTTTTAAGGCTGCAATCAGCTCACAGGCTTGAGAGGCTGTGCCAGCCTCCAGCCTACTATTTATCCAGTCCACTCCAAACTCTCCTCTTTGAATTTAAGCTATGCTACCATTCAAATACCTGGTCTTGGCAAGCTCTTCGGCGACTGCCACAATTTGCAGTAGTTGTGGATATGTTCTAGCTTGTGTTGTGCTTTGTATAGATTTGCATGTTTTCAACATTCAAGACTCGATACCTTAATTGCTTTGTGATAAAACAGACATGCTGGTCATGGTTATCATCCTAATACCTTCTGAGCATGTTGTCCAGTTGTGAAAGCAGAAATCTCCCAGAGATGAACAATAATCCTAATTTATTCATTGTTATGCTGATTCTGACAACTGCCATGGATAAATAAACAGCATAGATAAGCTTCGGTGTATTAGCATAGCTAAACAAGTAATGTCAAGTAAATTCTCGGAATAATTTGCTAGTCAGCCATATGGAGGATAACTTAATGTTGCATAGTTGTTGTCATCTGCACTAAAGATTTTTCAGCTATTCAATTTTTGCTATTACAATTGGCATGTGTATCTCTCTGGTTATCCAGCTTACTCTTTAAGTTGTTTGGCATGGATGTGACTGTAGGTGCTTGATTACAATGAAGATAATGGTCTTGAGGAAATCTCAAGAAGGATCTTCAAGAGCTTAGGGTGTTTACTTCTGGTCCATTTGCTCCAGAATCATATGTTACCTGGACAGAGCAAGGCTTTGTAGCTGTCTCAGTGGGCTTGCCTTAAGCTTCAGTCAGTTTTATACTTCTGCCGCCAAATGACAAATGGGCAATGGTAATTATCGCAAAGAACCATGGCATGTTGGAGTTCGCATATTTGAATAGAAGATTAATAGGCTAATAGAAATATAATATTGTCTTGCCTTATGTTGTCGTAGGATTAGTCACGTTTTTCTATATTTTGTTGTTACTATCTTTCAACTATTTTGATATTTTTTATTTTTTATTATAGAATTGTCATAGCTTTTCATATTAGTCATTATTCTATATCTATTATTTTCTTCTTTTGGGACTGATATATTTGAATCGAAGATTTTTCAGACTCCACAAGGTTTGGGTACACTTTAAAGCAAACTATTTACATTCATACTAGTATACGTACTTGCACGATGCGTAGATAATATTAAAATATTATTTATAAGTATTTTATATTGTGATATCTTATCGAACATGTTAAAAGATATTATGTTTTAAAAAGTTCAACTCTCATATAGTTTCTCAATAAATACACCTCGTCTCTCCCTACATTCCACCCCACCTCCACCTCATCCCACACTCAATTTCTCATAATCATATATGTATAAATAAAGAAATTATCATATTGGAAGAAAGTTGACTCCATATGTAAGAAGATATATGTTGAAAGAAAAAAATCATTTTGGTTGAGAAATTTATAAGAGAGATTAGTGTTTTAAAGGGTAAGAAGAATTATTTGGAGAAAGAATCAATCTATTTATGAGATTCATATCAAATTAGGCGAAAAATAAAGTATTTTACTAATTCTTTTTTTCTTTTATTTTACTAATTCTACATTGTAAATTTTCATTTCAATAGCTTGCCACTTAGATTTATTCAAAATTATAACTTTGTCTACCCCCCCCCCCCCCACCCCCCCCCCCCCCCCCCCCCCTCTTCCAATATTTTTTTTTTTTTTTTTTTTTTTT
>JAOTQR010000092.1:1795632-1818834 GCA_025774065.1 Solanum ossicruentum | reverse complement strand
CAAACATGACAGAATAACGGACAGCACCAAGTTGACCACCTGATAATCATCCAACAGAACGGGTCAACTATTTATCAGGTTCATGGAGATCAAGTACGATTAATAGTACGTCATAAATGAAATGCTGTCATTAAAATCTTCAGTTCAAACTGCATCCAAAGAGAACTGGAATCAACCAGTAGACTCAGTAATAGAAAGGGTACTAAAACAATATATCGATAATCCAATATAGCATAGGAAGTAGGGACAATAAAGTTCACAAAGCTTCTAATCGTCACTTTGTCGTCTTCAAATCCAACCACAACAACAAATCCAGGGAAATTCCACCGGTGGGATCTGGGGGGAGTAGAGTGTAGGGACACTCTGTCCTTACCAGTATTATCAAAAGCACAAAAATATCTAAGGTATGTCAGGGATTTTAAACACAAATAAAATGTGAGCTTTAAAAAAAAGGCGCAAAGGGAGTGTACATATATATGTTTAGTCCAAGACCAATAATTTATAAGCATGAATGATAAGCATATGAACAAAGAAATTGAAAAATAATTATGATGAAGTGAAACATAAATTGTTTAGTCTCATCTCTTCAGAAGAGGTTAAATATGTCTTAGAACATTGATGATGATATTGAAGCGCATATTAGGCGAGGTGAAGCACTCAACACATTTGGAACCTCGCTTTAGGGCTTAAGAGAGCCTTTGACAACAATGAGCCTTACCTCGTGGAATTAGAGAGGTTGTATCCGAATGACCCTTGGTAGTGCAAGGGTAAGGATGGACAACGTAGAACACTCTATGGATTACGCAGTATAAGCTACAATCTTAACTGGTCTCTTTGCACACGTATTTATCCAGTATGAAATCTTAAGTTTGGGCAATTAACTAACATAGCTATGAGAATGAAGATCGTTTGAAGTTTGAACAAAGCTTTTGCACCCTGAGAATACAACTAAAGGTTGAAATGATAAATGGTCTTATACATACTAGATTTCTCTAAATAGTGTTGAAACCATAATAAACTTTGAGAGTAGATGTGGTGAGAACAACTACTTTGAATTGATATCACCAAATTTGTCAGTCCCAAACCCAACTAATTTGGGATTGGGGAGAGTTATTATGTTTTGCATGATCAGAATGTTGAAGTACAAATGCATAGAGTAATTGTTGTTCACCAAACTATGGAAAATCGAAATAATTCCCATAATCATTGGATCACAAACTAAAGGAAGTGGAGAAAATAAGCATAACTAGCTCCCTGTTTAAGTTGGATCTAACAAAACATCTCAGCATACTTTAGCTGATGCTTGTTTCATAGATTGAGCAAGAGACCCATTGGATTTGCCAGCCAAGGGTGTGTCCTAGAGGTTAATAAGGCGGGAAGAGAACAACAAGGTCTCAAATTCAAATCCTAGTAGGTGAACTCCTCCCATCTACTAAAACCTGACCTTAGTGGGCAAAGCTACCCGATACTTGTGCTGGTGGGACTTGGGAGGCAACAGGCACCAAGTGGAATAATCGCGTAAACAGACCTGGATGCTACCGTCATTTAAAAGAAATGGATCCAACATCCTACAGCTCTCCATGGAATCATTTCATACGGAATGCAAAATTGTTATCTCCTGAGAACCTCTAGCCAAGAATCTCCTAAGAGACTCTTCCCGTTAAAGATGAAAAAAAGAAGGCAATATTGAACAAATCTAACTGCCCTGATTTGTAAGCAACCAAGACCATGACAAATCAGCAGAGAGGCTAGCTCAGTGAAACACACAGAAACAAACTGAGGAGAAGAAACATATTGAGGAGGAGAGGCAGTTGCAAATTTAACCTTGCAGACGTCCAAGTATAGCACCACTACCAAAACCTCCAATTGCTGAGTTAAACAGATCATCAGGCTTTCCTGTTCTACTTACTCTTACAAACTCACGAGCACCTGCGAGGCAAATACAAAAGAGCATATATATTTTTTTGAGAATACAGAAGAGCATATTTCAATCTATGTGCCAATGGAAGTAAACAGCACCAAAATAGTGATATAGCTGTCATAGATATATCTTAAGTGGAATCAATGTCCCAAGTCCAGAGCCAGGTTTTCCAATCTTTGTTTTTTTTTTTTTTTGGACCATTGTGTCCAATCGATTTGCAGGATAAGAGTCCATGTTGCAAAGAAGACAGCATAAATTATGTGGATCAACTTGTTTTGGGATAAAGTTGTTATAAACATTTTGAACATGTCACTGAGTATGAAGAATGCCCTGTAAGAAGAAGAGTGTTATTCATAATATGTGCAGCTACATTAGATGACCGCTAAATTTGTGATAAAGCTGTTAAAATTTTCCAACATAACCAAAAAAGGAGTGTTCAAGAATCAACTATGTGAGAAATGCAAATGAGATGAAACAAAACATTGTCAAAATCACATGTGGAATCTGAAAGATGCAAACATATTACGCAGAATCTGAACAGAAATACCAGCTACTGGCTTTCAAATTATAAACGGCATAGAGGAGCAACTAATAATATTACGATCAAGTGACATCATACCCATGTTAGTTGGAGTTGACTTGAATACTTAGTATCCACTCTGCTCCAAAATCAAATTCGACTTCAGTCACCATTTCCAAAATCAAATTCGACTCACCGTAAATCTACATAACATAATTACGGGATATCCACATTTTAAAACGAGTAAAAGAGTGAGATTACCGCAGTAACATGCAGTAACAATAGCAAAATTAGTTGCATAAGTTGCACAAATGTTTGCTAAGCCATGAACTTTTCGATGCTTTGATACCAAACCAGCTCCTCCACCAGCCACCCCTAAATTCCAAACAAACAAAAGAAAAGTGTTACAAATTTCAATAAAACTTGATTAAAAACTTTAAATTACAATAAATTTAGACGATCAGATCAACTACAATCAAGTAACCACAAGAATCCAGTATATTTTGCTCAAACACTGTATATCTGTTTATAAGTTCATTAAATATGTGCAAATATTGACTCTAGAATCCAGTTATTGTCACGTAAAATCGTCATTCTACAGTTCAGGATCCATAAAGTCGAAATTTAGCTTCGCCTGTGAGTATATTCATTCGTTTCCGCAGTATTCGGATAATTTAACCACGTATAAGCTAAAAAAAATCAATTAAAAAGCGTAAATCGAGTTAGAATTAGGGTTTTTGTGAGAGGCAACAACGTACCAGCTAAGAGAGTCGGAAAAAGAATCCGTTCCTTCCAATGTGACGATGATGAAGTTGAGGAAGAGGAAGATGAAACTTGTTCTTGTGAATTACTTTTACTCGTGGAATCCATGGATTCTCGATTAAGTTGATCGGAATCGGAGAGATTTTGAGTAACCCGAAATCAATGAGGAGGACCGAGTTTTGGACTAAATGAACCGGCCCATATAAAAGCCCATTTTTGTTAAAGATGGACTGGTCATGGCCCATCTTTCTTATCTTTGTTTTTTTCTTTTATTTTTATTGTGAAACTAAAAATAATATTTGATTAAGGTTCAAGAGAATTTTTCTTTTGGAGTCGACCGATGATATCTACTCAGTACATGTTGCTCGTACTAACCGCTATTTTTATCTTTCTTTATTTCTCTTGTGGAGTATAGCGAGTGTACAATCAACTTCGATTCGCCCTTAGCTCTAGCCAGTCTCTGATATATTCGAGTTCAGGGTGAGCTGTCCTCCTAACTCGTATTGGATTCTCTCCATCATAGAATAATATCTTTAGCTTTCGAACATAAATTATTTTATTTATCTATTTGGTGTTTGATACTCATAGACTTGGTATTTTGAGATAAAATGTCCTTAATGTGATGATTTTCAACTTTTGAAAAATGCTATGTAATTACTTTAGTATATGCTGTTATTTCTTGCTTTTACAAGTTTGAGTTTCGCATTGTTATCGTATTTTATAAGTTGAACAGCTATATAGGTTGGAATTTGTTTTGTTGGTTCACCTATCTAGGAGATTAAGTGTGAGTGTCATTCATGACTCATTTTGGGTCGTGAAAAGTTTAGATATGAAACTTACACTATATATATATATATAGTTTAAGTGTATTTTTGACACTTAACTCAATAATGCATAAAATATTTTTTATATAAAAGGATTAAAAATATATATTTTAATTAATTGAACATGAAATGTAGTGTGTTATATATTACAAGGATTAAGTGTTGATATTTGATTCAACTTTTATTGCTTTTTAAATTTTTTTTTAGGTGGGGTCGACAGAATATAGTATTTCCTCCACCCCAATTATGTGTCACATTTTCTCTTTTACGCAGTTTCAAAATAAAATGTCATTTTCTTTTAATTAAAAATAATTTTAATTTTAAAATTTCTCTTTATTCTTGGTGATATGATTTGTAATCACATAAAATGTAAAAAATTTATTTTCAATCACAAATTTCAACAATTCTTCTTTTTTAAAAAAAAAATATCTGATAAAATAGTGTCACATAAATTGAGTTGGAGAGAGTAATTAATAGGAATGCTAAAAGAGTAATAGTATAGAAATCGAAATTTCGTAGGACAACAACATTTGTCATATTTCAGTAAGGATTTCTTGAAGGTTACTCTATCCTAAATTCTAATTTATGCCTATATAAAGGATATTATGTTTTCTTGAAGAGACATCTCAAATGTCTCATAAATTCAAAGGTTATTCATTAAGAGATCAACATATGGATCAAATAGGCCAAAATTATCCTACATTTGAGAAATACGTCGTTAACGACCTCGAATCATGGAGAAATCTCTAGAGAGAAGAATCAAGAAAGAAACAGATTTTTACCTATATTATTTATAAATAAAATTATGTTTCTTCATATTTTATCAGTGATTACAATTTATTCATCACTTTAAAATTGTAAACAAATCTATCTAGAAGATTGAAAGGGCAAATTAATTTTTCAATTTGATTGGTTTGTCCAAAACAGTCTCTCTACTTCTATGAGGTAGCGGTAAGGTCTGCGTATGATCTACTCTCTCCAGATTCCACTTGTGTAATATCACTGAGTATGTTGTTGTTGATTGGTTTGTCCAATAATGTGAAATAAGAATGATGTTGATGTGTACATCTTAACTAGTTGTAGCACTAAGCTAGCTAGTAATTATGCACTTTACAACAACAACATTTATATTCTTTATTTATTATTTTTGGATAGATAATTAGAAAAGGAGATGGTAATTATTATACATATGGAAAATGTAATTGACTAACAAGATAAAAGTTTGATCACATAGGGGACAAATATTGAAAAACTATTGAAGGAAGATGCCTTTTCTTTTCATGGGTCCCTTTTGATGCTTCCATAATAAAATAGAGTCGAATTTAAAATTTACATTTTATGTATTTTATAATTTTAAATAGCAAAAAAAATTTAAGTGATATATATATTTATTTAAAAAGAATTAAAATATAAATATATAATTTAAACTAAAATAATTGAATTCAGCTGAATCCGAAAACCATTCCTTAGATAGTAACATGGGGCAAATGTCACCTTTCAATAAAGGAAATTGAATAAAGGAGCTTTTTGATCTCATTTTTCTATCACTCAAAATTTAAAAATCTTAAAATTAAAAAACGAATGTTGACTAAGAAGTAGTTTCTTATTATCGTAATGGTAGGAGTGACAAATAAACAGATTAAATCATATATGAAAAGATTGAAAAATAGGTTGAATAATTCAAAAATTCAAAAAAGAAAAGATTGATCAGTAGTTTTTTTAGCTATTATCGTAGGGGTGATAAATGAACAAATTGAATCATATATAAGAATTACTAAAGGATGTGGTGCAGTGGATAATACTACTTATTCCTTAATAAGAAGTCTCGAGATCAAACTTTGAGTATGGAAAAATCCTTCATAGGGAGTGTTTTCTCCCAAAATGGGGTCTTATGTGGCATGAATCCAAAATAGACAGGCTCCAATGTGGGTATCAAACACCAGATAAAAACCAAAAGAAAAAAAAATCATATACAAGAGGATTGAAATATAAGTTAAGTAATTTTCTTTGGGTTCCTATTTGGTACCTTTAAATCTGCTACCCGTCCCACCCCACATTAATATTGCTCTGCGCATCTCTAAACCCGACTCGTACCCACCCGCTCCGCCCACTACGCCTCATTATCATCCGTAGTATTAGACTATATTATCTCAAAAAATTTTATATATAATTTAAGCGAGTACTATATTTAGGTGAGGGTGAAGGTGAGGTGAGAGGTAAGGATGCGGAGGTGGTATGAATGGAGTTTATGGAATGATGGAGATGGAGATGATATAATCGATCTGAAATGTTATTTATGAAACTTTTCTTACTTATTGCTACAAAGAAAGTCATTTATTTTGATTTATGAAACTTTCTTTGCTTATTATTATAAAGAAAGTCATTTTTTTAATTTTTAATAAAACCTTTTGTCATAAAAAAAATTCAATTTTTTTTAACAAATCAAACCTTAAAAGAAAATTGAAAATCATACCAAACACACTCTTAAAAGGTGAATATTCAATGGCATACCTAGAAAACAAGTAGAATAAAGGATGTATCTGATAAGAAGGAAAATGTTCTTCATGAAGAATATTTTCTAGTAAAATACAACAACAACAATATACCCAGAGAAATTCCATAAGCGGGGTCTGGGGAGGGTAGATTGTATGCAGATCTTGCCGCTACCTCATAAAAGTAGAGAGAAATATTTTCTAGTAAAATGATAACAACAAAATTCTCGTTATTACCCTTTAATATATATTTTTTGTATGTTGTTATATACTATTTTATAATAAATCGTATCTTATTATATTATATTTTGTTGTATATAGTCGCATTATTTTATTTTAATGAATATAATATTTATTATACATTTTTATATCGATACATAGTGTTACATATCAACAACTTGAAGGATCATCTTACGGAAAAAACAGAAGAGTTATTATAAAAAGGTAGGTAAAGAACAAAATATGATTATTAAATAATAAGTAAAAACAAAATTAGAAGACCATATTAAGGTAACGTCATGATTACACCAAATCAAACGTTACTAAAAAAAATTTTCATCGTTACCTAACAACGAATTTAACAGTATAATATAATAAAATTTGAATAACAAGTAAATAAATATTAAATTTTGGATTAACTAGACAACAAAATACAACAAACAAACTCCATCCAAGCAAGTAGAAGGAGAGTCAAAGCTAATAATTAAAATGGTACAGACATTGTGGGACAAAAAAGGTGTAGTATGTATGGCAATGCAATGATATTAGTTGCCATTATGAGCAAAGCCAAATAGGATTAGGTGGCTTTCGTGACGCAAGATTGATATTCTTTTTCCACAATTGACTCTAAAAGATGGAGTATTTGGGATTAGCAGACTACAGAACAAACTAATTTTACATCAGGAGAACAAGATCTAAAGCTACGATCGGAACATCCGTTCTCCTCAACGAAGTCATTAAAGCGAGTTCCCTAACTAAGTTAGGGAACTTAGCTATGTCACCACACTGTGAATCTATCATTTGAATCAGGTTCGGTGACTTTCGTGACACAAGATTAGGTGGCTTTCGTGACACAAGATTGATATGCTTTTTCCACAATTGACTCTAAAGGATGGACTATTTGGGATCAGCAAACTACAGAACAAATTGATTTCACACCAGGAGAACAAGATCCAAAGCTACGATCAAAACATCCGTCTCTCCTCAACGAAGTCATTATAGCGAGTTCACTAACTAAGTTAGGGAACTTAGCTATGTCACCCCACTGTAAATCTATCATTCGAATCAGGTTCGATGAAAAATTATATTATAATGATTAAAATTTTTTGGTGGTTAAGGAAAAGAAAAGTTTCCAAAGGAAATGATGTTTCTCCTTCCATGTTAGTTTAGACAAATTATTATTTGTTGGTTAAAGAGAAAAAGTTTCAAAGGAAATGATGTGTTTTTCTCTCTTTATTATTACTTTACTTTTTTAGATTCTCACACAACACATTCTACTCCTTTATTTACTTTCACAATCACACAAACATTTTCCAATAGTAAAAACCTAAATCCTCCTCCCTTTTCCTCATTTCTTCTCCATCTTCCAATTTTCAATGAATTCAAGTTATATATACTAAAAAGTGTTCATTTCAATTGTGTAATTTGGAAAAAATGGTGGAGTTAAGACATCAATATTTTCAACTTGTCAAGTCAAAATTCTTCTACTTATGTTCTTTCATCCTCTCTCACCCTCTTTACTTCTTCTACTTCATTTTCTTTTCTCCTTTCATTCTTAAACTCTTTTCTTTCCTCTATCCTCTCTTCATCACAACTACCATTTTGCTCCTTGCCCTTTTTACCATCTCCCCAAGTCTCATTCTCCACAACAAGGCAAAAGGATTAACTCGAAAGGATGAAGAAGAGTTGGAAGCCTACAAAGTTGTGTTTGGGGTGTCTAAAATTGATGATCAAGAAAACCATGTTGAGTTCTTGGACTATACATCAGCTGAGGAAAGTGAGTCCCCTAATCTTGATCAATTGGGAGGAAATTTGAATGGAATGGAGAGTACTAAGCATGTCATAGAGGAGAAGAAGTTGGAAATTTTCTTCAAAGAAGTAGATGAATTTGAGAACACCACTTCAAGTCATAATGAGGAAGTGAAAAAAGTTGGTAAAGTGATTGAGAAACAAGAGGAGACACTAGTGGGGAATGGACTTAGCAAGAATCTTGAAAATGTGGGAATTGGTTATGGATCAATGAGGAAAGAAAAAGAGTGGAAAAGGACATTGGCATGTAAACTTTTTGAGGAAAGGCACAATGCTAGTCATAGCAATAGTGAAGGGATGGACATGTTGTGGGAAACATATGAAATGGACACAAAAAAGTATAAGTCAAAAAGGGACAATAATGTGAAGAAGATGAAAAAGAAAGTAGAGTTGAAAGAATATGATGAGGATGAACAAGAAATGAATGATCAATTGTGTTGTCTACAAGCCTTGAAGTTTTCAACTAGAAAGATGAATTTGGGCATGGGAAGGCCTAATCTTGTCAAGATTTCAAAGGCATTTAAAGGTTTTGGATGGCTACATCATGTGGGCAAGAGTAACAAGAAGGTGCATTGTGGTGATCTAAGTTCCTCCAACTCTTAAAAATGTGTGTTGGATCCTTCAAATATGACTATGAGGGTTCATCGTAAATTGCAAGCTTTATGCTGACTGCCAACCTACAGAAACGTTTCTTCTTTATCCAGACTTGGACGGATGATGTGAGTGAACTCCGATAGGCAGAGTTTTATGAATTAAGTGAACATGTTTCTAGTATTAAATATGCTTTGAAGAAATTCATACTTCTTGTCAAGTAAATACTTCTTGTTTTAGCCCTTAAATCATATATCAAGCATAGCACTGCATGATAGTGTGTTTTTGTTGGCCCATGTCCTATTTACTTCTACTTTTCTTAACCATCCAATTTTGGAAACTAACAGATTAATCCCAATTTACATTGTTAGTGCATCTATGTAATAAAATTGCTGCTAACTAATCAGGAGATCACAGTTTCAAGTCTTAGAAACAGCAGAGTCTAGCAAAAATGCAAGCTAAGATTGCATAAAATAGACCCTTATGGTCAAACCCTTCCTCAATACCTGCCATAACAAGAGCTTTGCTCTTTTCAGTGCATCTATGTGTAGTTCAATCAAATCGGAACCAATATTTAAACATGGACATGCATGCGTGTGTGTGTGTGAACAAGGGACCTACATTTAAAGAACAACCCGGGGTACTAAGCTCCCTGTAAAAAAGTAGGTGTTGGTAAGGTCCAAAGAAGGGGCAAACCACAAGGTACCAAAGTTTACATTCATAAAATCAATCACAATTCAAGTCTGTGAAAAGGAACATGCGAAAATGGAAAAACCTGAAAAACAATATCCTCTGTTGAAAGCAAATAATAGAATTCATGAAAGATAAATGGCTAATATAAACTCATGTCCACTATGCAACAAACACAGCCTTTAAAGTAAGATTATTCAACTCATACAATGAGCAAAAAGCACTGGATACTCTCTTCATAGGGGACCAAGATGCTCTATATACTGCATAGCAAGAGCTACTTAAAAAGTCAGTTCCTACCCCACCTTTACCAATTAAAGGGAATGTTAGGGAATTGCTAATTAGCAAAGTGAGCTCTAACAAAAATTTCATAGCTCCCTGACAAAACTACTTCTACCCGGGACGTCAGTTGTTAGAAATGCAACAATGTCACGATGTAACTACTACTAAAATCAGCTCTCATATAGTCTGAAGATACTAGATTGCAGGTGCAGCAATACCCTGTGGTGTCAATGTGTTTGGCAGTTCAATTAAGCATTAACCCCACCACGATTCATTCGCACAACATAGCCACCTGGTTTATCAGTTCGCTGGTATGATTGGTATCCATCACTCCCACGATTAGATGACCATCCACGGTGTCCACCTCTGTTATTGAACTCAGTCCTTTCACCAAAATCATCTCGAGCAAAACCCCTGCCACCTCCATAGTTTCCTTGACCTCTTACTCCATAGTTCCTGTAACCAGAAACCCCTCCAGATGGAAATCTACCTCTAAAGTTACCTGAAACGAGAAATGAAAATTGATTCACAAAGAAGGATCAATCAATCTAGGCCAAAGGAATTAGAATATGTTCTCTGCAGATTGTAGCAAGGTAGCACCAAAGCAATCACGGGATACAAATTCTCTGCAAGACTAAATGATTCTGATTTCCAGACTCCTGACACCAAAAATCCAATCTCAATCAAGCACTCTGAAAGTCTAGGAAAAAGAGCACAAAGATCTGAAACATGGTAACCATATGGGAACGCCTCTGTAACAATTCTGTTAGATATTTCCCTTTATAGATGCTAATCTGGAGAATAGATAGTTTTACACACCGAGGCCCTTTAACCTCTTTATGTAAACAAACAAACAAAAACATAGGCCTTTCAAAACGCCTTTCAGTTTCTTGTTCTAAAGAACTCTATCATGTGCATTTACACATTTTTCAGAATTTCCATCAATTAACTACAGAGAATAGTCATTCTCCAGTTAGTTTAGATCATATTGAACTTGCCTCGAGAATAGGTAGACTTCTTCTCCTCGACAACAGCTTGCCGTCCACCAATTAAAATTGGAGATGCCTGAAATATAGGAAAACCTTGTGAAAAGAATTAGAGGAAAAAACAATTCAACAAAGGCAGGGCTAATGACATAGTAGTTGAAAACTAGGGGCAATGAAGAGCGACAGTTTTGGCAGCAAGCATTGTTTTAATACTTATAACAGAGTGGTAGCAGTAATCATGTTTGCTAGCATAATTTTTCTCACTTATATATAAAGCTCAAGTGGACTGCCTTAGGGAAAACCCTTCTTTCTGCTGTTTCAGTTCCTGCAATAGAGTCTAAAGGCTTCTGATAAATGCGTAAAGGACTTGATTGTGGCTTTTCTCTAAACGTAATTAACTGTGTTATTTCTCACCAGAAGACAATAGATTCAACTAAGCCACAATAGAGAACACAAAGAAATATTGAAACTATTCAAATCACATGTGATCCTGAGGTAGCCTGTCCAAATTTCAGACAAGGGATGAATGCTGCAGTACGTGGTTGTAGTTTTATCCAGCCAGATTCCTCCATGTTAACTAATAAACTAGACATAATATCTAGAGGATGAAACTGAAAATACCTCGAGAGCTTTCTGCACAGCACTTGCCTCCTCAAATTCCACAAAACCATATGAAAACCCGTGTAGCTGTCATCCACCAATTACAATGATTAACAAAATCAGTGAGCACACAAAAATATTAGCCAACGATCTTCTCATTTTTCGCTTAATTAGTTAAATGTTAGGGGCCTAGGGCAAACCAATACTCGGTTATTTTTTACTTGAATGCCTCCATTCTTGATAGGCCCAAACTTCTTGAACTCATCAGCAAGTAAGGCAACAGTTGCATTCGGGGGCAGGCCTTTAATGTAGATTGAATAGCCATCAGTGACTGGAGGAAATTAAAGGAAAAGTACAAATAAGAAATCAAACATACTAACAGCAAGACAAAATTACAAAAGAGATAGAAATTAGAGCACAATAGCACAGTTGCATACCTTCTCCCTCTTGGAAATTTGCATTATCAACAGAATTTGAGCTGGAAGCTGGGCGAGTAGCTGCTGTTATAGGAGGTTGATTCACTTGCTCAACACTCCCTGCCATGGACTTCCGAGAAGCAGGTGCTGGAGGAGGGCAGAAACTAGCAGCACTTTCCTTGACATGCATGACCTGAAGAGAGTTACAGATTGTTTTAACTTGAGAAAAGTTCATCATACCCTCCACCCTCCAAAATAATCACCCTTGCCAGAAATCAAGGCAGCAATCAAATAGACTTGGCAAATGATCTAAAATGTACTCAACAAACAGCACCACAGAATCTTGCAGCCATCTCTTACGTAACCTTTTCAAATTTAGTGACCTTCTGAAAGAAACATGCAGAAGGAAGAGGCTTCCAGTGCTGCCCAGTCAAACTTACAATTGAAGCATATGACTTCTTAGGAGCATCTTCACTTTTGATGTTAGACTCCACTACCATTTGAGAATCATCTTGAATTTCATCAACAATCTCGGCAACATGAGCTTCCTCTTCAACAGGCACATCACCATTCTCCGGTGGGTTGTAAACTTCTCCTTCATTAGCTTCCTCCAATGATGGTGTGCTCTGCTCAGAAATGTGATTCTGCTGCACTGGAGGGGAAGCTGCAACAGATAGTAAACACGCACTTCATTCCTCAGTTGCCAATAGCCCAATACAAGGCATCATCAAACTAGGAAATAACCTATTGGTTTAAATTACTTTGTTCAGGAGTCACAGAAGCCACCGCATTAGTTTCCAGGACCTGAGCAGGTTCATGTTGATTGACACTCTCTACATATCGAAACATGTCATTCAAAACAAAGTATCCTCGGTCTTGTGGTGCTAGGAAGAAAGTTTGGGAGAAATTCCGGATCAAGTTGTCCTTCCCCGTGAAGTATCCAGTCACAAGGACGTGAACTCCCCCACTAAAGGATTCTTGCGAATCAACGGACCTAATCTCCGGTCTGAAGTCCCCATAGTTTAGTGAGAGTATCTTATCATTGATTCCCTGTGTTTGACA
Source organism: Solanum ossicruentum (assembly GCA_025774065.1). Classification (NCBI taxonomy): domain Eukaryota; kingdom Viridiplantae; phylum Streptophyta; class Magnoliopsida; order Solanales; family Solanaceae; genus Solanum; species Solanum ossicruentum. The sequence goes on along the minus strand of JAOTQR010000092.1, from coordinate 1,805,660 downwards.
TCAAAAAAATGAAAATGAGGCCAATATCACATTGAACTCAAAAGTTACCATAGCAAACAACAGATTAAAGAGTCGAATCCATCTCAATCTTGTAATGACACATGACTAGATCAAGGTTTGAAAATTTTCCAAGTCTTTGAAAAGACACTAGACATTCCATTCTATATACCCAAAACGGACAGCCCTGAAGTCAATATGAGCATGCCTCCTTGTCATGATTTAACATAGTCATGACTATCCATGTGAGTGCAGAATTAAATCAATTCAACAATAGTAGAAAATTTAAAGCCCCTTTACCATCATTTTATAAAATTTCAGCAATTAGCCAAATAGAAACACAGGCCACAATTACAACTACTATGTCTCAATCCCAAATCAGTTATTGGTTATATAACTCACCATTGTCTATTTTCTTCCACCTACACATGTTTCATTCCCATACTTCATAATTCATCTTTCAAGACAAATAAGGGACTCTGTATCACTAGAATTTCTTTCCGAACACATCTTTTAAGACAAACTAGGTACTCTCTTAACAGTAGAAAGCTTCTATAATTTTTTACTCTGAGATACAAATCTCCAAGCAAACTAAGAAGACTAGATACAAGTAAATACACATTAGTCTTTAATTTAGTAGCTTACTTGCATGGTAGTCGTGATGCTCATTGACCCATCATCTTCCGGTCGTCCAAGTTTGCTTATATCTTGGTAAAACCTAAAAACAAGTCCAGGAGAGTAGTGCAGTATATGATAATACTGCTGCACAAAAGCATTTCCAACCTATACTCAAACACAAAATGAACCCAAATTCAGTATCCAACTAACCCCACCCCAGAAATATCAAAGGCAAAAAGCAGAATAAAAAGCTCTAAGGTCTGTTGCAAAGTGCAAACAACATGAGCTTTAATGAAGAAATGTGTAAATGAAGAAAACAATACAAACATGCATGTGATATCCAAGACTAATAATTATAAGCATAAATAACAAATATACAGACAGAAATTGAAAACTAATTATTGATAAAATGAAATATCAACACGTTTTGCGCCCTGATGACAGCACAAAAGCACCCACTAAGCAAAGCACCAAACATATTATGAGCCTCGGGCCTAAGTGCACCTTTGACAACACTGACCCACCAACAACACCAACATACTTGGTGAAATCCCACTGTGGGATCTGAGGAGAGTAGAGTGTAAGAAGACCTTACCCCTATTTCCGATGTTAAAGAGGTAGTTTCCGAAAAACCCTCAGCTCAAGTGAAGCAATTCAAAACAGAACACGGCAATGAAGAAAACATGACAAACTAATAGAAACATAGCGCAGAGCATACATGCAAGAAACCATAACATCAACAAAATAGTGCGATCACCTAAACATAGTAAACAACAGATGATACATCAACAAGGCTACTAATATTACGACAAACACAACACTAACCCACCCATGATGAGAAAACACCCAATACGAAACTAAGCTCAGAAAAACGAAAATCTCAAAAGAGTGAACCACAATACGCACAACTTGAGCAGAGACAGATTGTTTCCCTACTGCCGCTGCTGCAGCCTCCATTTTCTGATCAAACTCGAACCTACAAACTGTCAAAACCCCAAAACTGTAAAAAGCAAACACAATGTATAAGCTCAAAAACTCAAAACACTATACATATATCAAAATAAACACAAATATACGCACGTAAAACTGAAATACAGTAGCAAAACTAGTTAACCAATTAACCATTAAAAAAAAAGTATGCTGTACCTTGATATATGTAGTGTTAGCTGTAGAAGTTCTCCAGCTATATTCGCTTCACGAATACACGCACACAACAGTCTCTGTGTGTATATCTCTGCAATCGAGAAGTGGAAAGGGCAGTATTTCTAGGGTTTTTCCAGAGCACGAAGAGATGGAGAGAGCAAAAAGGGCGAGTGCTTGGCCTTTTCGTTTTTCCCAAGCGCACATTACCATTTTAAATTTTTTTTAAAAATCTTCTAATAATATTTATATTATCAAACTAGTTTAAGTTACATGCGATATATATATTATTTCGATAATTATTATTTATTTTATATCAAAGAAATGAAAAGTTTATATTAAGCATACAAAATATAGGAGAGCGGATTATTGACTAAGTAGGAATTGAAATATGTGAATTGTGAAATAACGAATACTCGAAGGATGCTTTTGCAGAGTTGGTGAATAGATGTGCCACTAATAATGTCACAGTGAGCTTAGAGCGGTCAACCATAATAACAACAACGTATCAATGATATCTCATAAGTGGGATATGGAGAAGATAGATGCAGTCAATCATAATAATTAAGAAAAAATAACTTTGTAAAATTAAAAAATATTGCAATTAAAATAACACGATCTCATACAAAAGCTAACAATTATAAATCTTGGAGATAATTAGGAGTGTCAAAGAGACGGTTCAATTGATTATTTTTTAAAAATTATATTATCTTAATATTTTAGATATTTTATAATCTATAATCAAAATTAAATTTTTAAATCATTCCAATCATATCGACTTCTTTTTGGTATCGGTACGGTTCAATTAAATTTTGAGTTTTTTATTTTTTAAAGTATCACTTGAAAATAAACTGTTATTAAATATTTTTTTACAAATATATTTTACAAGAAACACTTTAATTCACCAAAAAGTCAAGAATGTAAAATCTTCTTGTCATATTGTTTGATCTAAAACTTTAATATAGAAATATTTGTATAAATCTTGTCATATTTGTTTGACGAAGTTTCTATTATAAAATCTTTTAATCTTAAACCTACTTAATTAAATGTTAATTAAAGAGCAAAGACTCAAAATCATCAAATCACTAGAGGTCTAGGAAGTAGGTTATATTTATATTTGAAAAAATTTATAAAATATGTTTATATGTAAATTTAACATGTTAATATATAAAATATATTTATTATATGTAAAGTTCTTCGATTTAGTTGAAGAATATTTCAGATTTTTTTATAAACTAAAAAGACCATCTCAATTATTCAAGACGGTTATAGACTTACATAAAAGTCCGTGATTTTATTGAGAAAATGATAAAAATCAATTTGATATGATTCGGCTCAATTGGTTCAATTTTTTCACATTCTTTTAACACCTTTAGAGATAATAAATCAAATTAAAAAAAGAAACTATAATGGAAGAAGCATAATATTTGATACGATTTAGTCAAGTGATGTACATATGAAAAAACAAATATCACCAACGCAAAAACTAAGGGAAAGAATAATCTTTTCATAAATTAAACTCAATAACGCCTATATTGTGGATATTATCATGGTTATCGTTTGATTTCAATTTTTAATATTAGGCTATTGTAACCTATTAAAACTGTAATAATTTACTACTTTATTCCTTCATGAATATTAAATATTAATAATTTAAACATCATTTGACGTTATATATTGATATACATAAGCTAAGTTGCATGGACTTTTCACTTTTGATATTGCACTTGTGTATACGCATCCATTGAAATATTGTATTTGTTTGGTTTTCAATGTATAAGCCTTCAATCAGAAAGTAAATTATTATATGAGTTAAATATTGCATATTTTTAATTAGGTACTGATTTACTGATTTAACATATTTAAAAATCAATAAACCAAAAATTGATAAAAAAAAATATTTTACTGATTTAACATATTTAAAAATTAAAAATTAATAAATTGAATTGATAATACATAAAACTAAATCGAACCAACTAATGCATACCTCTACCCTAAAAGGTAATAAAAGGATGTGTATATCTGTACCTAATGGCAAAGAATACAAAATTTACCCTTTGTTTTATTTAAAAAAAAAGTTCGAAAGATTAGCATGACCCTTGTGCAAGAATAACACACACAAATATCCACGGACCACAAGGGTGGCCGATCGCCTGAGCAGGGAATTTCCCAAATAAACACTCTTAGGTTCGAATCATCTGTTACTGCAAAAAAAACTCTGAATTGCCAATAAATTTTGAAGCAAAATTTACTTTATTACACTTGAAAAGTATCGATGATGAATTTTTTTATTTTAAAAAAAGGATATACACAAATTGAGAATGCACAAAGACAACTTAATGTGGCATTCCCATAATATTATTATTTTTGCGATGTATATGTTGTTTTTATGAAAAGTTCCCTTATTACTGCACCGACCACGATAACAACAATAAAAAATTCAGTATAATTTCACATCAGACGTAACAATAACAAAGACAACTTAATGTGACATTGCCATAATATTATTATTTTTATTTATTTATTTATTCATTTATCAACATGAAAATAACATAAAAAAGAGAACTTGCAAAAAACTCAATAGTTGATTGCACATTACAAGCACCACCACCATATGTTACAGTGTCTAATTAGAGTTCCCAACACTTAGGCCGGAAGGCGAACCATCATTTGACCTTGCATGACACTGCCAATTAAAGAACGAGTTTAACTTATATATACTGATAGATACTATCATGTTACACAACTAGCTATGAGCGGGATATAATTGGCTTACCTCTTGACGTAATAATAACAGAAATCAGCCAAAACGAATGTTTGAACAATTTCTGCCAAAATGATCATTGGTATCCACAAGAAGCCCCCTCCACTCAAAGACAGATACGAACCAGATGTATCATAGACCTGCATACGAATGCACTCGGAGACTATTAAGTATTGACGGATTCAGAATTTTTAACAAAGTATAAAGTAGCATATTTTCGAAATTTCTTCATGCACACATGCATACATTTTGCGAAAGCTGTTGAGTGCAACTGTTATTTCCATCAATCTCGGATGGAGCCAAAGATTTACTATTTTTTGGCTTGGGGTATGATGGAATAAAGCAAAATAGCTCTTTAAACTATCTGCGCTTCTTTCAATTGTGAAGTAGCAGTTAGTCAATACAACTTTCGACGTTCATCATGGGTCATCCGGAAACAGTTGCGCTATGTTTTTAAACATAGGGGTCAGGCTGCGTACATCCGACCTCCCCTTACCCCACAATGGGCGGGAGCCTTTGAGGCATTGGGTAATGTTGTTGTTGAGTGCAACTGCTTCCGCCTCTGGTTAAAGGGATTCGACTCACTCTAGCATGGGGAAGTGTACAAATAAAGTCGAATTCGGAACTTATAAATCATGGGATATGAAGTGTATAGTTCAAAAGTTACAAGCTACTGCAAGAAAAACTTCAAGACTAACCTTAATGATCCAATGAGCACAACTAAAGAATCTTGAAACGCCCAACGCGAACACATAATGGGCCGTGAATGGCTCAATGATCTGAAATACAAGAATCGGAAACAGTATCGGTACTTCATTTAGAAAACTAATAACAGATGAATTCAAACTTCTTTTTTCTTCTCTTGTCTAATTCATATATATATGTACCTTGACATTCTGCATCAAACGAAGCTGAGGCAGCACGGAGACGCCTTCTATATACACAGCAAAAGCCCAAAGTATACTGAGAATAAGATTATGTGTCCGAGGATGGATAAAGAAGGCTATCGCCAAAGAAGGTACTATCTGTGGAGAGAATATCATGATCCAAAACACAACGTCATTACTCGTTAAGCAATTTCACTTTCAACAGATACTTTACAACCATCTTACATGAAACAGCTAGATAGGCCTCAGGGGTGGAGCTACGCATAAGAAAACGCTTATACATTGTGTATAACAAGTTTACATTCTGCCTCTGGACATGACCGCTCTAACAAGTTTACAATAAATAAAGGAATCAACATACAACATGAGAGAGGAAAAGCTCGAGGGAGGGAAAGGCTGTATTAACTACGTACCACAGTATATTTCTTCATGTTATCCAAATCTGCCATGTAAGATGACTTCAACTTGTACTTCATCATAAACATAAGCCAGAACGTTGCCACGAGAGTGACAAGGTCTAGTATAGTATGAATATCTCCTTCCATTTGAAGACTACAGAATAATCTTACAGATAAAAACGTTGCCGTGAGCTGTTGAGTCTTCAATGAAAGGCCTAACCACAGCAGCAGCAGAAAGTTGTTAGAAAAATGTTGAATGTTGAAGTAATGCAGGTAATTCTATTTATAGTTGATCGCGTAGAATAAATAGTGAATAACCTGCTATCACAAAACAAATTACACGAAAGATATAAAAAAGATCATTATGTTGTCGGTGTATATAACTTAAAATCCATTTACGAAACATTTGAGGAATTGAATGAGTAATCTAGTGATTTGTATATGAGACATTCCAGTCGTCATTGATCTTCCTAAAGTCGCTTGGGTCAAAATGAATTGAGTTTAAATTGGTCAAAATAACTGGTCATAACCAAACTCGTCCAATAATTACTCACCTTGAAGGTGTTCTTAGTGCAGCAACTCAAAACCACCCAACATCTTTTAAGATCGATAACAACGACATACCTAGTGGAATCCCACAAGTGGGGCTGAGAAGGGTAAAACGTACACAGACTGTACCACTACCTCACAGTGATAGAGAGCCAACACCTTTTAAGATCAAATGATAAATTTAAGACTCGAAAACAACCCGTGCTAAGAAGTTCACATTCTTATACCATCGGTGTCTAACCCGGACGGCTTGCATGTAGATACCAGGTAACTTTGACCAATAAATTAAAGCTTAAACAAATTTGAGGGTGTGCATGAGTCAGTTTGGTTCGATTTTATGTATTATTAGTTTCATTTATCAGTTTTCAATTTTTCAATATGCTAAAGCAATAACCAAAACAATAAGAAATATTTTATCAGTTTTCAATTTATCGATTATTGGTACTTGGCGATTCGATTTAACGGGTAAGAAAATGCTCATCAATAAATATATGACTTCTCGAATAATGTAATTTTATAAAATGCTCATAAAATAGAAACAACAGTAACTAACATGAAAGAATTATACAAATGTAACTCAAATAAATATTATTGGTCGATTCAGTTTTTACACACCCCTAAATTCAATATTTTTGAAATAAACATTTAAATATTCAAAAATTATATAACAAAAATACAATATTTTTCATATTAATATGATAAAGAATACATCTTAGAATATTAGTTAAAAATTTATATGACAAATGAAAAAACAGAGGGAATAATAATTTACTTTTAAAATGACTATTATACCCTTTTAACCTTAACAAAATAATCATACAAATATATATATATAACATCATTGAGGTTATAATTTTCAAAAGTTTGACAAAAGGTCATCAATTAAAAATTTGTTTTGTTGTTAAAGAAAAGACTCATACATACTATTATGTTTAATAATAATTTTTCAAAACCAGCTTTTACGCCTGGCTTATTTTATTCGGCCATGTCATTATTTTTCTTTTAAAAGAGTCAAATATAAATAGAATTAAAAAAAACCACGTGTAAAAGGTGGTTTTGAAAAATTTGGGTGTTTTTTTTCATAATTTTATTTAAAAAAGAAAAATAATGACGGTATGAAAATAGGTCAGGCGTAAAAGCTGATTTTGAAAAATCATTATTAAAAAATAATTGCCTGGATGAAACTGTTACTTAACAAGCAATGACATAGATAACCAACAACCACCACCACATTACCCACCGTCCATGGTGGGATAAAGGGTCTATATTTAAAAACATAAAAACATAGTGGGTCTGTTGCTGAATGAATTATGATGAGCGTCGAAAGTTGCATTGACTAACATGTTAAAATTGTGAAAAAAGTGCAAACAGTTTAAAGAGTCATTTTGCTTTATTCCATCATATCCTAAGCCAAAAAATAATGAATTTTGGCTCGGATCGATGGAAAAAATGACATAGATAACCAAATGGCATAAATAATTTTCTTTTCTTTAAACTTGTAGTCGAATACTTCACATAAATTGAGACGGAAGGAGTAAAACAGAAATTGACACCTCTCAAGTTATGTTGCTCCATCTCTCCCCTTGTTAGATTCTTACCCAAAAAAGAAAACACTAATTTTGAAGGATCCGACATTGATCTATCGATATTTTCAAAGAACATAAGAAGAAAAATTAGCAAATAAATATGTCAAATTCTTACCTGAGCAAGTCTTGTGTGTTGTCAATTTGTAAATGAGTAGCAAAATTCCAGCAAAATGTGCAAATTCAGCCAAAATGAAGAAGTGGTTGTGGTCATGGATGAGAAGTTTTAGAGTTACCAGTAAAGTAAGAAGAGTGAAAACACCCAAAAATGTCTTCACTTTGTTTGATTGCTTTCTGACCCATGAAAATAGCTTCTGCAATGGCTTTTGAACTCCTTTGTGACCCATATTCTTTACCCTTCTCTCTCTATTCTTCTTCTTCTCCTCAAATCAAAAAAGATAAATTATAGTACAAAAGTGACTCTCTGTGTATAAAAAGTGGGGGTTGGTATTGTCCAAAAAAGTAAAAGAGAAGAGTGTACTCAGGTAGGGGTGTTTCTCTATTTTTTCATATATATTTTTTTTAAAAAAAAATTTAACGGATTAATCAATAATTCAATAGTAAATTAACTAATTGTATTTGTATCGTTTTTGTATATAAAGTTCTTCACAATTTCATACTTTTTTTTTGACCTGTTTCAAACTCTTAGATATATTTCTAGAATGTGATAGTATTTATTTTTAAGCAGATGCAACTTATCAACTCATGTGTATGGTTTATTTTGGCTTTATCATTTTGTTTCTAAGTAATTTTTGTTAAAAAAAATTATTTAACTTTAACAATTATATCGATAACAATAATGATCAAAAATCAACAACCAATAAATCAATATCTTAATAATTTTATATATCTACAAATTGATAAACTTCAAAACTGAATCGAACATAGCCCTCGCGGTTAGTTATTAAAATGTTTAAATATAATATTTATTTTTTTAATTTAATATTTATTTAAAATTTTTATTAATTCGAAAAAAAGAAATAGTAGGAATGCCAGTTGACGTAGCAACACCAAAGGGGAAGAGACACGTGGATTTTGTTCAATCACTCATTACTTACGTGTAGTGAATTAATTATTAAATATAATATATACTTGGTAAACTACTTTATTTTATTTTTATTTTATTTTAGTTTATTTTATAATATAATATATGCTTTCATAATTTCTTCAACTTTACGTAAGTAATTATTATATTTATAAATAAACTGATTTAGCATTTTATTAAAGTAAGAAAATATTTATTACAGCTATTGCAAAAAAAAGATTATTGTAAATTTTTTCACAAACTGACTGCTTGAATTATTTATAAGCTACTCACTTGATTGCATGTCTTTTTTAATGAACTATAATATATTAAGGGATCGTTTGATATGCAAATTAAATTATATTTTGAAATTATAAATTTTGAACAATTTATATCGGCAATAAAATTAGATAAAATAATTTCAAATTGAATGAAATATGTCATAATTAAGTTTATGATAAGATTTATACAATGTTCACAGATGATATAAAAAATTTTTGATCAAACATTAATTACTTACAAATAGGGGTGGAGTTGCCATACAGCGAATTTTATTTAGTAAGAAATTATATTATTTATTCAAAATTAAAATAATTTTTAATGTATATATAATAAATATCAAATCCTTTTTCACTAGTTTGTGTGATTAATTTTTAAAAATTTGAATTTCTTTAATTAAAATTCTGATTCCGCCATTATTTACGGATAGAAACATGCAGCATCTTTATTATTGATTAAACACAGGCTATTTTTTTTCTAAATAAAAAATTTAATTTTCACAAAGCAAATCCCAAAATAACCATATTTTAAATATCTTTTGTGAGAAAGAGATGCTTAACTAATAAAAATTGCTTTGCGTGTATTGTGAAGGAATTGTTTTTCTATTTTTAAATTTTATCCCATATCTAATATTTATATTAAATTATTTTAAAATGTTCAAATTCAAAATTTTGATTGACTCTCAAAATTTTACATGTACAATATAAAGTGAAACAAAATGTAACATATATTATTATAAAATAACATAAAATGAGTTATAAATTACAATAATTAACAACTTTAAAATTT
>JAOTQR010000092.1:1774693-1789512 GCA_025774065.1 Solanum ossicruentum | reverse complement strand
ATATTTTCTTTTGTGAATTATTAACGCGTAATTGTTCTTTCGGAACAGACATGTTCTTTTCCAAAAGGCATTATACCTATTTTGAACAGATGAGATTGTTTTGAACAGGTAGATTCACACCCAACACTGCCGATAAATAGAGGCCATTGCTGCATTTTCAAAATACGAATTTTTTATACTCTTCTTCTGCATGGTTTCTTACAAAGTAAAATTCAAGTCGATGTGAAGCTATTACTGGTTCTTGAGTTCGCTAAAAACTACAAGAATTTGAGGTACCGCTATTCTGTAGTTGGTAATCTATTTTATCCTGTGAGGAAATAATCCACAAATTTCGGATACGTATAGTGTGGAGATTAAATTTCTTAAAGAACACACAATAAATTTTGTGAACCGAGATTAGTCATAATTTCGATTGCAATATTTACTGTTTCTATTTTTCTTTTCCTTTGAACACAGAGGGACTAACACATGTTTGGAGAATCACTAAACCCCAACTGACATCCCACGTGAGGTATTGCATAGGCCCATATCACAACTGTCACCAGACTGAGAAATCCAACAAGGATGGCCTTTCTTTGCCGGTTAGTTTATACTGCTACACAATCATACTCAAGTGTGATTTTAGTCGGACATTGTGGAAAGCAACAAACCAAAAGACTTTTAGAGAGAATCTAGAGGTAGATTTTCTTTTCCCATTGAAATTGATCTGGAGGAGGGTTGTCATCAGAATTTTGAATGCCATTTTCAACGAACGTAAAGATATATCTCTTTTGAAGATATAGATATCCTTTTGCAATTCTGGATTTGTTTCAATTTCATTTGCCAATGATGACAAGTAATGAGTGTCAGATAGGCTATTTAATATACAAATGTGCTACTTAACTTGGCTTCAACTTGGATCAAACAATTCATTTTGGACACTCATGGAGTCTTACCCAGTTCTAAAATTTCTTTGTGCTATCGCTCATGCTCTTCCAATATTGAAATAGCATTACATGAACCTCCCATTACTGAAAACTAGACCTCTTGGTACTGAAAGATTAAACATCCATACGTTTTGATGATGATCAAGAGACTTCAAGACCACATTAATGTAGCAAGGTATTTAAGCTTCAGTTTTTGTGTCTGAAGCAAAACACTAAAAATGGCTCCAGGCTTGAGAAATGAACCAGAAAATAGCCAGTTGCATCCTCTTGCATGCCTCCCAATATTCCCCAAAATTCTGAAACTTCCACCACAGTGAGTAAGCAACCTTAGCCTCCAATGACCTCCGAGTACGACAAAGTGAAAGGAGACAAGAAAGCAGCCCCAGCCTCTGTCTGGCCCATCATTCCACTGACATCTTGCATTCACACTTCCGTTTGACTGCCGCTCGGAGAATTTTCAGCAGCAGTTCATTTACATCTGCAAATTCCAATATCTCAAAGAAGCCATTACACTGAATAAGTATTGTAGTACTACTATTAAGAGTATCTATCACTATTAATGGTCTTTGACCTACTCAGACATGTCTGAGGCAAGGTGATCAAGTCTTGCCATACCTTTTTATTCTCAGTGAAACAAATACAACACAAAATGCAGCAATAGTGTAGTGCTCATTGTCCCTTGGTGAAGCAGGTTGTACCAGTTGCAAGGTTGTCCCTTGCTGGCATGACCCATTGGACACCAAAAATAGCAGGAAACATTGTCCAGATCTGTTTGCTGATGGTGCAGTGAAGCAGTGAATGATTTACTATTCATTGGCACTTTCACACAAAAAAGCATCTGCTGCACAGAACAAGCTTCGGGAGTAGCGAACCAAGTGAACCAAGTGAACCAAGTGGGCCCTAGGGGGTGCAGTTTTCTTCCAAACTGTTTTCCATGGTCAGTCCTTTTGAATGCCTCAAAAGATTTTATAACATACTTCGACAATAAAGTTGTGTCTTTCTGAAATTTCCACCACAATGAGTCAGAGACCTGATCATTGAGAGATGGCTCCAATTTGAGCAGCAATTCATTCACATCTTCAAATTGCCAATCAACTCCAAAGAGTGAAAAATGAGAGTTGTGGTGGCCTATTTGCATGGGATGGAAAATATTAGACAAAAGACCTATAGCCAAAGAACAAGTTTAAACTTGTCACCCCATCCCCACATCAGTCATAACTCAGAATAGCTACTCCGCTTAATAGCACCACTGGAACATAGACAATAAGAAAATACTAAGGAAATCTTGAGATCAACAGCAAGTTAATAATAATAATAGCCATAGTAATGAAAATACATCCCAATATCACAACGTATGCAATTTTTTCTTCCAAACCAGTGTTTAGGACGGCGAAAGGCAACAAAATGCGACAAGGATTTCCATTGCTACAAGGCAACGCGAGCAGCTTTTTGAAGTTCAGTGGCAATTAATACTTATAAATTAAAATATTTAATTGCATATATAAATGATTAAAATCTCAATAGCAATAACATATTAGAAAACACACAATTCAAAAATTGAAAATAGATAGTAGATAATCCCTCCGTTTCAAAAGAATGACCGACTTTCTATATTAGTTTGTTCAAAAAAGAATGACCTCTTTCCTTTCTTTGACAACATTTTAATTTCAACTTTTCACGTGGCATGTTTAAGGCCACAAGATTAAAAGATATTTTGGTACATTTGACATAACTTTAATTTACAACCAAAAAATAAAAAAGACTTCTTTATTTTCTTAAACTTGCCAAGTCAAACTAGGTCATTCTTTATTAAACAGGGGGAGTACTAAAAGACTAGAACTTGAATGAGGAAAAAAAAACAAAAGTCAAAACAGTGAGAAATAAAACAACGACAGAAGTAATTTTGAAGTCTTTAGAAAAAGGACAAAAGAAACATAAGAATAATAAATCTAAAGAAGAAAAGAACAAATACGTATTGGTTGGACTTTGGAGTCGTTGAAAAAGTTTGACCAGTCAAAGTGAGAAGTATAGTCTAGATGATTGGTTGGAGCTGCCGTCGCAATCTAAGAGTGCAACTATGCAATTTGAGAAGAAAACCCCATAACTACCTTTTAACTTTAGAAACCCTAGATTGGTCGCCTTCTTAAAAAACAAAAACAAAAGAAAACACTTTTGTCGCTTCTCGCCTTTGTCGCCATGGTGACACTTTTTGAAGATCACCTCGCCACAGAGCTAATAAGCGATAAAGGATTGCCTCACTTATCGCCATTGACGACGGTTTTTTTTTTAATGACAAGGGAACCTGCAACCGCTACCCGCATAGGATAAATCCCCGTTCCTATGAAAAAACTCACAAACCACACAAGAAAAGTAACCTGCACTAGACAAGCCCGATGCGACGAGCTCAACCCAGAAGGCAAACCCCTTCCCTTCACTGGAAAGGGGTTTTGAACTTAAGACCTCCAACATGGAAGTCTCAAGCTCAAACCATTGGGCCTCGCTGAAGGATTCACAACACTGTTCTGAAGGTCATTGCATACCTTTACAGTGAGTACAGAACTAGCGCAAGGTTCCTTTGTGAATGTACAATATTCTACCGTGCCCATCTCACTAATTAAAGTATAAGATAAGACACAAAACTGTTTTTCCACATATTCTTGAAATAACATGCAAAGAATACATTACAAAGTTAATGTAAATTATAAAAATAAGCAATTACAATAGAGGAATGCAGGAAAAAAAACTACATTTTCAAGAAATCCCTTTCCTCCCTCTTAGGCGAAGGACCAAGTAACTTTGCCAATTTTAATATGTCCAGGCCAGATATGTACTGTTTTTTCTTCTAAAGATATACATATCGTTGCTTTGATTTTAAAATTCTTCATTTACCCCCAAAAAAAAAGTGAGACAGTTTCTATTGTTCTAAAAACTCAATTCCCAATAAATCATCCAGTGCTTTTGGTTCATACATAAAGCTCAACAAGTCTGTCCTAAAACAATTCAAATTGAGTTGACTGTCCATAATTGAATATATTCATACTATATGGTTCACTGACGGAAAGATAGTCCATGACTTGTCAAAAAAATTGTTTCCATAGCATTTTAATTACAGGAAATCGTTATTGATTCCCAAAATGATAGTACCTGAAGATAACTAAATAACACTCAAAATGATATCCCAAACTTCTAAAGAGAACCCCTAAAGGATTATTTATCTGATTCCAAAACATAGAGGAGGAAAAACAATCAAAATATCAAAAGTGATGTACCTCTGTAACAAGTGCCTGGAAAGCACAAGCAACATTCTGACTGCCATAGTTTCAGCTACTGCAATTGCATTGGATGCCGCCTCTTTTGCAGAGGCGAAAAGGAAATTGTATAAAAGTGGCTGAGTATAGGCAAATAAACCAAACCAAGTGAAAGAAATATTCACAGTTCTTTTTCTGAGTGAAGCTCTGGTATCATGTCAACAACGAAGGATTCTGCATTATAACGTTTACCAAAAGCTCGGTTGCAGTTGCGTCAAATGAGAAGCCCCTTCCATCCATTTCCTTCATGAAAGATGCCATTTCACTAATTTTCCTGTACCTTAGAAATCCTTGCACAATAACATTAAAAGTGACATTGTCTGGAAAGCAACCATTGTCTTCCATTTTTCTGAGAATATCTTTAGCTTCATCAAACAACCCTTTGAGACAAAATCCATTTATCATTACAGTGTATGTTCTCACATTAGGAAGCAATCCCATGAAAGAAAGCTTCTCAAAAATAGCATGAGCTTCGTCAAGTTTACCATTTTTGCACAATCCATTAATGACAACAGTGTAAAATGCGATACTAGCAACTTCTCTCTTTCTTTCCAACTTATTAAAGAGTGACATAGCTTCTTCAACAAGTCCATACTTAAAATAACCATCCAGCAAAGTGCTATGCGTGTATATATCAGGTATGGGCCCCACAGAAAGCATCTCGGCATATATTTTTCTAGCAGATTCAATTCTTCCAACTTCAGACAGACCTTTCAAGATAGTATTATAGGTGACAATATTCGACTTTGATCCCTTTTGAGAAATTTCACAAAACAATTGCATGGCCTCATCCAGTTTACCTTTCTTACAGTACCCATTTATTAGTATATTATAGCTAATAATGTTAGGCTCAATGCACTTATCTATCATTATAACAAATATTCTCCTTGCTCCATCCAGTTGACCACGCAAACAATATCCATCCATTAACGCATTGTAGGTGATTATATTAGGCTCTACACCTTTTCTGACCATGTATTTCATTATTTCCTCAGCATCTTTGACTTTTCCTTCTTTGCATAGTCCATCAATCATTATGTTGAAGGTGCGCACATTTGGATAAATATTAAGGTTCTTGACCATCTCAGAGAACAAAGTCTTACAGTTTCCCCATTCACCATGCTTACACACACCATCAATCAATGAGTTATATGTGATTATGTCTGGAGGAATGCCTTTCAGCTTCATCTCGTTCAAAAGTTTAATAGCACCATCTAATTTCCTATCTTTGCAATGAGCATCTATGACGATGTTGTAGTTACATGTGTTGGGCTTAGTGTTCCCTTGTTCCATTAACCGGAGCAAACTTAAAGTCTTCTGAGTATGGCCCATTTTGCTGAGCCCATTCATTACAGTTGCATAGGTGACTTGGTTAGGTTCACAAATCTCGTTTCTCACGACTTTTTTGAACAATTCAACTGCATCTTTGACCTTATTTTCATCAAAGATTCCCCTTAATAGGGTGTTAAAGGTGACAACATTATATGGAATGCCACTCTTCAGGTAAATGGGTAACACAGAAAATGCACAATCAATATGATGCATCAGGCAATAGCTGTTAATCACACTAGTCAAAATGAATCCATTAATTGGAATGCCCAATTTCCGCATTTCTCGAAAAAGAGAAATGACAGCAGAATAATGCTTCATATTTATCACAGTCTTGAACAATTTAGAGAAGCACACAAGAGAAGAAACAGGCTTCATTCTAACCATTTGGTTAAAGAGAGTAACAGCATCATTTAAACACTTCAGATTTTCAAAATTGATGGGTATCATTGCAGAATATGGTCTAACAGTTGTAATTGAAATGGAATTAGTAAAGAAAGAGAGAAACGGAATACCATTGCAGGAGTAACTCAGACGAAATCTCTTCATCTTCGATGGCTAAGAGAACTTCTCACTTTCAGTGTGCCCTAATTTTGCACAATTTTTGTTTGTTAAGATTCAAGTTAGTATAATTTGAAGTGAAAAAGAACAAAATGCCCTTCAATACCCTCTAAATGCCATTTTCACCTAACCTTGAGGTGAAAAATAACTTTTCCTTTAATGTATTTCTTAAATAATTTAAATACAAATCTATTAGTTACAGCTTAATTATTTAAAGTTAATTATAAATTAAGATTATCCCCCACCCCCCACCCCCAACCTGCCCCAAAATAACCCTAATCTGCCCCATATTAAATCCGTCAAATGTTAAATTAAAAGAAAGGAAAAGAGGAATTCCGCATCCAGTTTCCCTCAATTCTTTCCCTCATCTTTGCCCATTATTCTTCGATTAGGACTTACCTGTGAAGATCTTTGACTATAGGGTCACATTTTTTCGCTCATAATCTCGACTTCAACTCAATAAGAACCTTTTTGTAATTCTTTTTTGCACTTAGAGTTTACGGCTTTATTTATACTATGTGTTCAACGATTCAATGCATATTTATGGTTATATTGATGTTTCATGTGTTTTAACGATTGTTTTGGTAGCTTTTTATGGGGATAGTGTTACATTGTATTATATTAGTGCCTCGAGTTAGGTTCCATTTTTATATTGTTGTCTCAAGTTTGTTTCTTTCAGCCTTTATTCGTCGTCATTTTCTCTTTATTTCATAATCTTTTCTGATTTGTGTATTTTTTAGCTAGATATATTTATGGTTGTTGAGTATGAAATTTTTTTATTTGAGTGATCCCTTTTTGTTTTTATTTGGATGTTGTATTACATGCTTTTTGTTAAATTGTAGAAGATCTGTGAAGAATTTCAGTCTCCATTGATGGAGTTGATTGAGAAAGAAAACTGAGAGAACTAATTAAGAGAGAAAATAGAGAGAACTTTCATGAGTAATTTGTAAATGAAAGTCTATGCATTTCATTCACATTTCTGCAATTTATATATCAAAAGTTGGTCTCAATCCATGTGAGCATCACTAGTATGACAGTTGTAAAATGCAACAAACTAACTAATCAACTAACTTTCAGTTGACTTCAGCATTTTTAAATTAATCACCGTACTAGTCATACTCTATCTCAACACCATACCCCTTCTCAAGTTGGAGGTAAATAACTCACAGCCAACTTGCACAATACATCAGTATGTTTAGTTGTTGATAGGGCCTTGGTCAAGACATCAGCTAATTGTTCATCAGTTGGTATGTGATGTAATGCACTAAGTCCCTCCTGCAATTTTTCTCTGAAATTTGATAGTCATGTGCTTTGCTCTCTCATGAAATAAAAGATTTCTGACTATGTAACTGCAGCCTGACTATCGTAAAAAACAGAGGTGGCAAGATTGCAAGGCAAATGTAACTCAGTCAACAATCTTCTAGTCATACTAGCTCTCCTACTACCTTTCTAACTGCTCTATATTCAGCTTCTACTGAGGATAAAGGAACAGTTACTTGTTTCTTAGATTTTCAACGATTGGACTATCTCCCATCAACACAATGTATCCACTCATTGATCTTCTAGAATCAGCGCATCTAACCCAAACTGAATCACGATATCCATTGATGGCACAATTGCTATTGTTGGACAAAAATATTCCCAAACCAGGATGACCCTTGAGGTACCTTAGCACATGATAAGCAGCTTTGACATGGGTTTCCCTAGGAGATTGAAGGAATTGACTCAGGTATTGCACACTAAAAGCGTTCTCCAGTCATGTACTTGTCGAAAAATTCAACTTGTCAACTAATTTTCTGAAGTTTGTAGAGTCCTTCAATAGTATTCCTTCATTGGCACTGAGCTTGACCGTGGCCTCAAAAGGTGATGCGACTAGTGTGTATGATGAACAGTCAAGTTCATTCAATAAGTCCATGATGAACTTCCTTTGAGATATCAAAACACCAATATCCTTGTTGAGGATTTCCAGTCCTAAAAAATAATGTAGCTTTCCCAGATCCTTTATTTTGAATTGGTCATGTAGAAAGTTTTTTAAGGAGCTAATTTCATTAGCATCATTGCCTGTTAGGATCACATCATCGACATAAACAGCAACAAAGATTAGAGAAACACTAGTTTTTCTGTAAAACAAAGAGTAATCACTATCTGAATGAGAATAACCTTTTGATAGAGCACCTTTGCTAACTTGTCGTACCATTGTGTGCTTGCTTGTTTCAAACCATATAATGATTTACTGAGTCGACAAACAAACTTTTCTCTTCCATGATGAGGCCTTGGGGTGTAGCCATATAAACTTCCTCATATAAGTCTCCGTGGAGGAATGCATTGTTAACGTCTAATTGATACATGTCCCATCCTTTCATCATAGTCATGCCAATCAATGTCTTAACAGTGGTCATTTTAACCACTAGAGAGAATGTTTCATTATAGTCAATTTTAGCTTGTGGAGTGTATCCCTTTACAACAAGTCTGGCTTTATACCTTTCCATTGTCCCATCAGCTCTATGTTTGATCTTGTACACCCATCTGCATCCTATTGTTTTCTTCCCTACAGGTAACTTAACAAGGTCCCAAGTATTATTAGCATACAAAACTTCAAACTCTAATGTCATTGTTACCTGCTAGGCAGAATCCAACATTTCCTCTTCATATGAGCATGGTTCAATGTTGAAACGCCCCACACTTGCCTAGGAAGGCCCCATAAGTAATTCTCTTATATCTCAAATGGGGATACTTAAACATCCTTCATCGTAGCTCAGAAAGACCCTATAATGCATATTTTTCAATATCTCAAAATTCGTGCAGAATTTTGCAAATCCAACTTCATATTTTTGTTCAAGGGCAAAATTGAGTGGAAAAATGAGTACCTACAAGGTATAATTCATCTGTGCCAAGAAAATAAGTTTTTGGCGAAACTTCACAAAAATAGTAGTTGTCCCCGACCAGTCCGTGATGGGGACCTGGCGCGGACCAGTTCAAAAAATTTTGAATTTGCTTTTTTTTTACTCCAGGGCAATTGGGTAATAACCGAACACCTATATACAGAAAAATCTCTCATTGTTAAACTACTTTGAGCCCTAAAAACTAACCAAAAACCTCTCAAATTCCTCTCTAATCTTCATCAAATTCTCCATCAATTCTCAAGATCTTCAAAAAGTTGGGTTGGAGTTCAAGGAAACCAAGTCAAGCCCCAAGTCGTCCTCAAATTATTCTTCAAGAAACTCCAAGATTAAGGTATGTGGGTTTCAACCAGTGGGTCCTTTCACCCATGGCGTCAATCCTCCTTACATAAAAATTGCATATTTCTAAGCTGAGTTACTTCTGGGTATTATTTATTAGGAATTATGATTACAAATTATGTTGGGATTTTATGATATGATGATTTGAAACTTATGTTTACCTTTTTCAAGCTTATACTATGAGGTGATTTGTCTATTATAACTATACATATTTTGAGCTATGAAACTATGATCTATTATGAGATTTGATGAGGGGTTTCAATATATTTTCCAAGTTGGTATTACTAAGTGTTGGTGGGTTGATTTACTTCAAGTTTTCTTGCATGATTTCACTCTTGAATTGCATGGTTTTACACAAGCATTGCACACCCACCAAATGTTTGATGAAATGTCTGGTTAACGTATCTTGAGTTGTTGAAGGTCTAATGCTTGGCATATGAGTTAAGTGACTTTATGATGATGACAGGGTGATATGTATGTGTCGGTGTCATGAGAAGTATCTATTGTATTGTGAGTTGACCATAGACCCCCTTTGAAAAGATCTCCAAAAGTGTGAAGTAAATTGCACACCACGATCTGATATAATGGATAAGGCAACCGCATACAACCTCACCAACTTATGGATATATAACCTTGCATACTCTTCAGCCCCATATGAAGTCTTGACCAGTAGAAAGTGTGTCGATTTCGTCGTCCTATCAACCACAACCCATATGGAATCAAAACATTTTCTAGTCTTGGGAAACCCAACCACGAAATCCATATTAATCACCTCCCACTTCCAAATAGAAAGCTCTATGTGTTGGGTTAGGCCACCCGTCCTTTGATGCTCATCTTTGACTTGTTGACAACTATGGCAACAGGTGAAAAATTTGGCAATACCTCTCTTCATGACTCCTCACGAATACACATCCCTCAAATCTCTATACATTTTGGTGGAACTGGGGTGGATAGAATAGGAGGAATTATGGGATTCATCAAGAATTCTCTCCCTCAAACTATCAACACATGGCACACACAACCTACCTTGGTACCTAAGGGCCTCATCTCCCCCTTGGGAGAGAACCTCTATCTTTCCTTCTCAAGGGGGAGAACCTCTATCTTTCCTTCTTTCACCAGGGCCTTCAACTCAAGTAAGGAGGAGTCTAGATTTTGTTTTGCTATCACCTCATCAACCAATGAAGATTTAGATTCATCAACAACAACAATACCATCACCTACATCTTCTAACTCACCCCTAGTCTAGCCAATCCATGCACCTCTCTAGCCATATCCCTATCACCACCATCCATATGAGCTACGCTACCCATAGACACCTGACTTAAAGCATCTGCCACAACATTTGCCTTACCTGGATGGTAATGCACACTCATGTCATAGTCCTTAAGGAGTTCTAGCCACCTTCTTTGTCTCAAGTTGAGATCTTTTTGAGTGAAGACATATTGAAGGCTCTTATGATCGGTGAAGACATCAACATGTACCCCATACACATAATGATGCTAAATCTTTAATTTAAACACCACGACGGCCAATTCAAGATCATGGGTAGGCTAGTTCTTTTCATACACTTTGAGTTGCCTAGAAGCATAGGCTATGACCTTACCATTTTGCATTAGTACACAATCCAAACCAATTCTAGATATATCACAATACACAACAAAACCCTCAAGCCCATTCAATAGTGACAATATACAAGTATATCTTTCAATGTCTGGAAACTTTTCTCACATTCATCGGTCCACACAAACTTAACCTTCTTTTGAGTTAATTTTATCATAGGAGAAGCAATGGAGGGTAACCCATTCAGAGACCTTCTATAGTAACCCGTAAGACCCAAGAAACTCCTAATGTCCGACGGGGTCAATGGTCCAGGTCAATTCCTAAAAACATCGGTTTTCTTAGGATCCACTTTTATACCATCTCCCAACACCACATGACCCAAGAATGCAATCTTCTTCAACCGAAATTCACACTTGTCATATTTAGCATACAATCACTCCTCCCTCAATCGTTGCAACACACCCCTCAAATGACCCATATGCTCCTCCCTACTATGTGAATAGATCAAAATATAATCAATGAAGACCACAACAAAGGAATCAATTTAGGGCTTAAATGCCCTATTCATTAGGTCCATGAAGATGGTCGGCACATTAGTCAATCCAAAGGACATCACCATAAATTCATAATGCCCATACCTAGTTCAGAAGGCCATCAATGGAATATCATACTCCCTCACCCTTACTTGATGGTACCCGGACCAAAAATCAATCTTAAAGAATGAGCTAGCCCCTTGCAATTGGTCAAATGAGTCATCAATTCTTGGAAGAGGATATCTATTCTTTATTGTGACCCTATTGAGTTACTGGTAGTCAATGCACATTTTAAGTGACCCATCTTTCTTCTATACAAACAACACCAATGCACCCCAAGGTGATTAGATAGGTCTAACAAATCCCTTCTCCAACAAATTTTTCAATTGCTCTTTTAACTCCTTCAACTCCCTCGGAGCCATATAGTAAGGGGGAATAGAGATAGGTTGGGTGTCGAGAAGGAGATCTATGGCAAAATCTATCTCCCTTTCGGGAGGGATAATAGGAAGTCATTTAGAAATACATCAAGAAATTCATTCACAACCAGAATTGACTCAATGGAAGGGACTTGTACTCCACATCTTTGACTCTCACAAGATGATACAAACACCCCTTGGAAATCAACCTATGGGCTTTAATGCATGAGATGAACCTACCCCTCACTACTACATCATGACTTTCCCACTCAAGGACGGGTTCTTTTGGAAATTGAAACTTGACCCTAAGGGTTCTACAATCAATAGAAGCATAGTATGCATACAACCAATCCATCCTAAGGATAATATCAAAATCAACTATATCTAATTCAACAAGATTACAAGGTAAGATTTTATACAAGATGCAAACCGGACAATATCTATACACCCTCCTAGAAATAACAGAGGCACCAATAGGGGTAGACACCTCATATGACTCATGCAACAACTTCAACTCAACTTGAAACTTTTTAGCAACAAAGGGGGTAACAAAGGAAAGGGTGGCATCCGGATCAAGCAAAGCATATACATCAAGATCAAAGATTTTCAACATAACGGTAACAACATCGAGGACCTGACCAACCCATTGCCTCCCATGTAGAGCATAGAATCGATTGTGCCTTGGGAAACCACCTTGAGGACCATCTCTACCCAATGGAACCACATTTACACCCCGAACCTTGCCACGGTTTCTAGGACAATCTACCTTCTTGTGACCAAGCTCCCCATATTAAAAACACGTATTGGAATCCTTCAAACATGGGCCCTTATGACCCCCTCCACATGTAGGACTCACATCATTAGGAGCCACACCAACAACACCTTGAGGCCTAGGGAAGTCATTGACAAACCCCCTATTAGTAGCATAAGGAGGCCTTTGGCCTTGAAATCTAGTACTCTATTGGAACTTGCCCTCAAAGCGGGATCACTTGGCCTCATGGCCCCTCCTCTTTCTCAACTTTTCTTCTTCTATTTGCTCGGCATATATCATCAACCGAGATAAGTCCTCGCTAATAAGCAAGATGGACCGACACTCTTCACTTACCAAATCGAAGACGTCCATAGCAAACTAATTCTTCCTTGACCTAGAATCGGACACCAAGTGAGGAGAATACTTTGAAAGTTGATTAAATTTGAGGGCATATTCCTTCAAACTCATACCACCTTGTTTCAAGTTCATAAACTCAACCAACTTTGCTTCCCTAAGCTCAAAAGGGAAGAACCGATTAAGGAAGACCAATTTGAATTCCTCCCAAAGCACCACGTAGCCATTACCCTTCTCACCCTTCCATTGATCAAACCAAATTTGGGCTACCCCCTTGAGTTGGTACGCCACCAACTCCGCCTTCTCATTTGGCCCAACACCCATGATCGACAAGATTTGTAGACTTCATCAATAAACTCTTGTAGATCCTCATCCATCTTTGATCCATGGAAAATCGAAGGATTCATCCTCATGAAGTCCTTTACCCTAGCACCCGAGGTAGTAGCATGAGGGGCTTTGGCCCTTTGCTGGACTTGGTTGGCCACCATTTGGGCAAGTATAGTAAAAGCATTCTGGAGCTCACCATTGGTAGGTTGCTCCTCGGGAGTTTGTGCCCGTCCTCCTCTAGTATTCAGCATGATCTAGCATAGCAAAGAACAATCATTAGGGGGAATACTTATCACAACTCTATAGCATGACTTAGGACATTAAGAAGGGAAACATTTCCTAACACGCCTTATATCCTATTATTCATAGTCATAGTGCACTTCACAATCATGAATAGGACTCTAATCGACGCAGTGTGTTGGACTTTGAGGATCTATCAATCTAGTGTTCTGATACCAAGTTTGTCATGACCCAAGCCTAGGGCCTAGATATGACATGGAGAATGGGAAATCCGAAAGAGCCCTAAACAAGCCTCTTAACTTGTCATCACACATCCTTGGTCACGGAAGCACACAAAGGAATATAGATTAAGAATAGGGGCAATGGGACTAAGGGGAAGCTAGTATAAACGTCATAATCAAGAGTCAAGATTCTAAGCTCATACATAAATATACAGCATGTCCAACAAACACTTCTAATACATAGATAAAGCGGGGGCCAAGACAAGCTATCGGTCTCACCCTCATAGTCAATAGAACATAAGAAAGTGTCTCAATACAAGGATGATAAAAACTTAGACCAAGGTCCTCGAAATGGAGGACTCAACAACAAGCTTGGAATAATATCGTCTAGCCACATAGAGGAGGAGGATGATCAACTTAGGCACAGGTCCCTACATGGTGATATCATGTAGGCAATAATATGCGTTAGTACGTTTGAATGTATTAACTATAAGGGATGCAATGCAACAAGAGATAAGCTTCATGATCAACATGGATAACATTAGGTAATAGGTATAATATAGCAATATGATATGAATGTTCAATGCATAAGTAAAACATGCTTAAGTAAATCATGCTCAAATAGGATACCACAAGTGAAGAGGAGACCAAGCTAGATTTCCAAGGTGTAAACCCCTTGGGGTTGGTGATGATAGCACCCATCACCCTAGTGTGTGAGGTACAAACCCCTTATCAAGGTTAGTGATGATAACACCCATCACCCTAGTGTGTGAGGTACAAACCCCTGATCAAGTCTAGTGATGATCGCATCCTTCACCCTAGTGTGTGAGGTACCAACCCCTCATCAAGGTTAGTGACGATCTCACTCATCACCCTAGTGGTTGAGTCTTTGAACTCTCAAGTAGGCCTTCGAATTGGGAATGGTCCACCACAACACTTTATATAGAATATATATATATATATATATATATATATATATATATATATATATCATGTACATACGCTCATTACATCATCAAAACATCATTCATATTATATCTCATGCTTTGGACCT
>JAOTQR010000092.1:1747474-1774593 GCA_025774065.1 Solanum ossicruentum | reverse complement strand
TTGCCATTGCCATAGCGATATCGCAGAGAAATTCTCCTCATCTTCTTCAATGGCGTAAAAGTGTGCCCTAATTTTGCTTATTTTTCACAGTGGAGGTAAAGTAGTAGTGAAGATTTTATAAAACTATATTTAAATTAAATTAATAATTATATTTAAATTAATAAATTACTACTTATTATAAGGAAATAAGGCCGCAGCTTCCGGTCATACTTGTCTGCTTCTTCTTTATTATAAGGGATCAATAAAAAATATTTTACATGTTTTTTAATTTAATCTTTTCAAAATATCTGCATATTGACGTGTTTGCTTCAATTGCTTCATAATATTTCTATAGTTGTTTCATAGTTTTTGAAATATATATAAAAAATTTATCTATGTCACATAAATTGAGACTAAAAAGAATTTATTTTAGCTACTTGCTTGAGCAACTTTTGGTGGACGAATAAAATAATTTGTTAGCTTTTTAATTTAATCTTTTCAAGGCAGCTACGTCTTGACGTGTCTGCTTCAATAACTTCATAGTATTTCTTTAGCTACTTCAATTATAATTTTACAATATATTCTAAAATATATAGAAAAAAAATCTATAACGTCACATAAGTCGAAATCAAAAAATAATTTATATCGAACCCGTGCTAGCACGAGCTTCCGATCATAGCTGCCTGCTTAAGCAGCTTCTGATTTATCCTGCCTGCTTCAATTGTTTGCTTCTTCCCCTTTATCATATGGGATCAACAAAAAATATTTCGTGTACTTTTTAATTCAATCTTTTTAAAACAACTGTGTATTAACGTGTCTACGTTAATTGCCTCATAATATTTCTTTAGTTGCTTTATAGTTTCTAAAATATATATAAAAAAAATTATCGATGTTATCAACGGTACATAAATCGAGATTTAAAAAATAATTTATATTGGGCCCGTGCTATCACGGACTTTCGCCACTAATATATATATATATATATAAGGCAGTAAGGCAACTGCTTCTTCTCCTTTATTATTGGGGTCAACAAAAAATATTTCGCGTGTTTTTTAATTTAATCTTTTCAAGGAAGCTGTTATTGACGTGTCTGCTTCAACTGCTTCATCATACTCCCTCTGTCCCATATTAATTGAATTTGTGAAATAATGCACACATATTAAGAAGAGCATTCAAAGACAAAATTTACATCATACTTTCCACTATTACCCTTTGTGAGATCATAAATATGTAGGTAATTTATCTTCTAGAAAATATAAAACTTCAATAAATGAAACGACAAATATGGAAAAGGATTAAAACATTCTTTTTGAACTTTGAACAGTACAACTATTTTGAACATTGAAAAAAGTCTCAAAAATTCAATTTATTTAAGAAGATGGGAGTATTTCTTTAGCTATTTCAATTATAATTTTACAATAGTTTTTGAAATATATATATAAAAAATTCATCGATGTCACATAAATTGTGACTAAAAAAATCTATATTGGCTGCTTGCTTAAGCAGCTTTCGGTGAGCTAATAAAACATAATCTGTAAGCTTTTAAATTTAATTTTTTTAAGTTAACTGCGTATTGATGTGTCTGCTTGAACAACTTCATAATATTTCTTTATCTGCTTCAATTATAATTTTACCATATCTTCTAAAATATATAGAAAATTCTACCAACATTACATAAATCGAGACAAAAAAGTAATTTACATTTGGCCTGTACTAGCATGGGCTTTCACCACAAGACAATATAATCACTTAACTCTTTTTTTATTTTATTTTGTCTTTTGATTATTGTTTAATAATCTTATTTTTTTTATAATTAATTTTACCTTATACACTTTTTCTTATTGTGCTAATTCTTTTACAAATTGGTCAAATCTCTAAAATTGTTCTAAAAGATTCTTTTTATTCATTCAAATTCCTAATTTTAGTTTATCTCAAAATATTTAAGTCTAACTACATTTAAAATAAAAAATAAATTCATTACGTTATTAGACTTTTTAATAACAAAATGTTAAAGGAAATGGGATAAAATTTCACTGATTGATATATTTATGGACTTAACAATTGCTATATCACTAAAGAAAACAATTATTTATTGATTCGGATTTTAAACAGAAAATTTTTTAACAAGGTGTCACTTTACTAACTTTTTTAGTTGGGTAAAAATTCCATTGAAGATCATGATTTTAATCGATATCTTATTGATTTAACGATTTATCTTTAACAACTAAAAAAATAACTCTTTATTAATTCAAATGTAAGTAAATTTTTTAATTGATTCTAAGTTTTTTAGTTGGATACAAATATACTATTTTATAAAAAAAATTATTTGGTTCAAATAATAAAATTAGAAATTTTTATATAGTATGAGCTTATTTGATACTAAAATCATAAATATTAGATAATTTAGTGCAACTATTCCAATACTAGCAACTTTGCTCTATAGGAACCTTCGGACAGTAGGTACACCATGAAATTAGTGGATCTGTGCACAATGATCAATATTTATGAAAGAAAAGATTGGCAATTTATTTTTTAACTTTTCTTAGCTATTGTCCCAATAAAAAAAATATTCTTGGGGTAGGCCTTGTTCTTGGTAAAAAAATTATAGTGAAATAACCCCACACAATAATATTCTCTTTGAATTTTGAAAAGACAAATAATATTTTATGTCGAAATAGTATTCTTGCTTAGGTATTTTTCCTTTTCAATATTTTTCTAATGGAGCTTCCCTCATTCCTTTTTAATGATGTGATTATTTTAGTAGCAAAAATTGACATAACTTTCCAATGGTATGCTGAAAATCAATCACTTGCCAACACAATTTGCAAAATAGCAAATTAGAGTTACAATGAAACTTCTAACAAAAAAATAACTTAAGTATAAAATAACTTGAAAGAAAGTGATTCATTGTTGCTAAGAGTGGAGTTAGAAGTCCCAGTACAAGTTCAACCTTAAACCTGAAATTTTCATACAAGGTTACGACTAAATGTGGGTCTAACTTCCAAAGGTCATTTTTAACTAAATTTCACTGAGAGGCTCGAAATGAGTCCGGAAGCCTCACGAGCCAAACGAAGGGTCAATCTATAGCAAACTCGACTTTGAGGAGCTAACTACGCTGGTTAGAATTTTTATTCGAGCATGTTTCCCAAGAATGCCGATCAAAGTCAACTTCGACCAAATTTCAATAGTCAAAACGCTAAATGGTTTCAACTTTCAACTCACATCGAAGGCCTCAGAACTCAAGTGAACTATACTTCTAGCCTAATTTGACGATTTAGAAGCTGATGGAACTGACCAAATTTCGTTCTGAGGTCATATACTTGCATTTTTGACTAAAATCAACTTTTCAGATTATAAGGGCATTCGAACATGAAAAGCTATACAAAATCCAAAAAAATGACTAGGCAACTGAGCTACTAGTGCCAGTAGGTCATAAATGACCTAGGGTCGTTATAGAAAAGTTCTAAAAGGCGAAGAGAAAGCAATATTTGGAAAATGGCCTGGAGGGTCATTACACTAATATAACATCTTTGTGTAAAAAGAAAAAAAAAGATAGTCCAGTACAAAAATCATCTTGCATCAATCAGGGAAAGGATCACACACCAATGGATGTCCCTAGCTATTTTCGTGACGCGAATTTATGACTATAACGTCTATATATATGTAATCAAATAATAAATGAATTGTTTTACCATTGCAAATATTATTCAAATACAAAAGCAAGTCAACAACATTAGTGGTTACATTTTTGAATTTCAGTATCCAATATATCCAAAGCTGGTGGAACTGTCAAAATTTCGTTCTAAGGTCATTTACTTGCATTTTTGACTGAAATCAACTTTTCAAATTATAAGCGCCTCCGACTATGAAAAGCTACACAAAATCCAAACGAATGACTAGGTGGCCGAGCTATTAGTGCTAATAGATTATAAATAATCTGGGGTCGCTACAGGAAAGCTCTAAAAGGCAAAAAGAAAGCAGTATCCGAAAAATAGCCTAGAGGGTCATTACAATATGGGGAAAAAAAGTCCAATGCAGAAAACATCCCTCATCAGCATAATTATGGAAAGGATAACACACCAATGGGTGTCCCGAACTGTTTTCATGGCTCGAATTTATGACTACAAAGTTTATATATATGTAATCAAATAACAAATGAATTGTCTTACCATTGCAAATATTATTCAAATTCAAAAGTAAGTCAACAACATCAGTGATTGCATTTTGAATTTCGAGTATCCAATATATTTGTGACCATTTAAGCTTTCTTCACTAAATTTTTAGCATAGATAAACAAATAATCATTGTCCTCCATTTTTCTAAGCATATCTTTGCTTCATCTAACAACCCTTGTAGATAATATCCCATCATCATTATATCATATGTTCTTACATTCAATAGCACTCCAATTAAAGAAAGCGTCTAAATATAGCATAAGCCTCATTAAGTTTACCACACTTGAGTACATTGGGTTCCTTCCAGGTGAATCTCTGATACTACAGAAACAAGATGTCACATAGCAAAAAAGAAATGTCATCACATAGCAGAAAGATATGACAGAGAAAACAAATGAAAACCACTAGTACATATATTTTTATCTGATGAAGAACGAGTGGTAATTAGGAAGCAAGAACGGAGATATATGGACTCAAAGGCACAGACCAAGTTTGTCCATGCAATATGTCACGGACTTGGTCGTGCTTCCAACGAATCGTGCAGCCTAGCAAACTTTTATGCTCAAGTTGCTAGTCAGCCTGACTCTAATGCTTAGCGGAACTTTGAAAGACTAAGCAAAATACTTTATGAAGGAACTAGGAAGATCTTGAGGAACAAAAAAAGAACTCTTTATTAGAGAACTAGAAAGCTTTTCAATGCTTTGCTTGATTTGCTTGTTGATGAAAATGCAAGCCTAAAGGGTGGTATTTATACTAGTCCCCTCCCTAAATGAATGGCTAGGATCATTTTGATCCAATGGCTATAACTGGACTTTTAGAGAATTCCTATACAAATATCTTAGATATTTACAAGGTAAGACTAGCCTAGAGTCTTCTAGAAGCTCCCAGGGCCTTCTTACAAGATCTACCTTTCTCTAGAGAATTCTATAGAACTTCGGAGTGCTCTAGCATGCTTTGGACGATTTTAAGGTATTTCTGGGCAAAATTTGAATGGCTCGTCACATTCTCCCCCACTTAATCTAGCGACGTCCTCGGTATGTCCTCCTTGTAGGCTCGAATATGGTCTTGATAGTCCCACAATGTCAATTTATGTTCCCAGCTCGCATCACTATCGGAAGACCCCTTCCATTTTACAAAGTATTCAGTGTAGCTGGGATGAGTCCCCCTTCTGGGAACATCACGGTGCATAAGAATTTCCTTTACTTCTCATTCCGGCACCGTTATAATGGTTGTAGGTGCTCTTTTTGACACTCCCCGTCTTGGGTCATTCTTGTCTTGATGGTACAACTTCAGTAGACTCACATGAAAAATAGGATGCATCTCCAAGTATGAACGTAGGGTTGAGCGATAGGCTAACTTTCTGATGCATTTCTCTAAGGGAAACGACCCCTAGTAGCGCCTCACTAGCCCCTTATGCACCTTGACCAGCCGTCTGCTTTGATGAGGAAGGAACTTCACCATGACTAAATCTTCTTCCTCGAACTCTAGGTGTCACCTATTAACATCAACCCATTTCTTCATTTTCTGTGCGGCCTTTGCTAAGTATGATTTTGCCAAGTCTGACTTCTCATGCCATCCTTTGGCAAATTTGTAAGTTGCAGGATTAGGCCCTTTGTAACCAATAGCCATAGTTTGTGGTTTCATTGGTTGTTGTCCAGTTGCCAGCTCAAGCGGACTCAACCCAGTTGATTCACTCTTCTGCAAGTTATAAAAAAACTGGGCGATGTCAAGTAGCTTAGCCCAATCTTTTTGCTTGGCACTAACATAGTGATGCAGGTATGGCTCCATTAAAGCATTCACCCTCTCTGTCTGCCATCCGTCTGTAGGTGAAAGCTTGTGGAAAAGTTGAGCTCAGACCCCAAGATTTTGAAGAGCTCTATCCAGAATCTTCTCGTAAAACGGGTGTCCCGGTCGCTGACTATGGTCTTTGGGATGCCCCAATATTTCACCACATATTTGAAGAATAATAGGGTAGCATCTTCAGCATTGAACTTGGACGGGACAGGTATGAATAATCTGTAATTGCTGGATTAATCCGCGACGACCATAATGTTGTTGCACCCTTCTGATTTTGCCAGACATATGATGAAGTCCATGGAAATACTTTCTCTTGGTTTTTCCGCAATGGGCAATGACTCCAATAGAATAGTTGCAGGACGTTGTTCCACCTTGTCTTGCTGGCACATAGGACAAGTCTTTACATAAAGCTCCATATCATCCCTCATCTGGGGCCAATAGTAAGCTCGCTTAATAAGTGCCATAGTCCTTCGTGCTCCAGGGTGACCTGCCCACCTTGAGTCATGGCACTCCTTGATGATCTCCTTCATTAAGCCTCCCCATTTCGGCAATTACACCCTGTTTCCCTTGGTGAGAAGCATCCCGTACTCAATCCAGAACTGGCGCATCTTCCCCTGACTTGCTAGGTCCAACAAATTCTTGGCTTACTAGTCTTGTTCTAGCCCCTCCTTTATATGATCGACCATAGGGAAACTTGGGCTTATGATGGAGGCGCGTTTGACCTTTCTACTCAATGCGTCGGCCACCACGTTCCCCTTCCCTAGTTTGTATTCCATCATAAAATCGAACTCAGCTAAGAAGGCCTGCCACCGGACTTGCTTCGGTATCAGCTTCTTCTGCTTAAGGAAGTAACTGGTGGCAATATTATCTGTCTTCACCACAAACTTTGTTCCTAGCAGATAATGTCTCCACGTCCTCAGGATATGCACTACAGTGTCATCTCCTTCTCCTGGACCATGTATCGCTTCTCTACATCATTAAGCTTATGACTCTCGTAAGCCACTGGATGCCCTTCTTGCATAAGGACGCCTCACAAGGAAAAATCCGAGGCATTCGTTTGCACCTCGTAAGGTTTGGTGTAGTCGGGCAAGACCAACACCGACTCCTCGATCATGACTTTTTTCAGCGCCTTGAATGTTGCCTAGCACTTCCCTTCCTAATTCTAGGTCCGGTTCTTCTTTAACAGGTCGGTGAGGTGAGTGACTATAGCAGAATAGCCTTTGATGAACTTCCGATAATAGTAGGCCAACCCAAGGAAGGATCGAAATTCTGGCACCTTCTTTGGTGGCTCCCATTCTTCTATTGCGCAGACCTTGGAATCGTCCATCCGAAGTTTACCCTCTCCAATGATGTGTCCTAAGAAGGAGACTTCTCGTTGAGCAAATGTGCATTTCTCCTTCTTGATATAAAACTCGTTCTCCCATCGTACTTGGAAGACTTGTCTTAGATGATTTACATAATCCTCCAAAGTGTTGCTATATATGACAATGTCGTCCAAGTACACAACCAGGAACTTGTCCAGGAACGGTTATAGGACGTAGTTCATGAGGGTGCAAAACGTTGCTGGCGCAGTTGTGAGTCCAAAAGGTATCACGAGGAATTCATATAAACCGTACCTCGTGACGCATGTGGTCTTCGATTCATCCCCCTCGAAAATCTTCACTTGGTAGTAGTCGGACTGTAGATCTAACTTAGTGAACCATCGTGCTTAGCCAAGTTGATCAAAGAGATCGGCAATGAGCGGGATTGGGTACTTATTCTTAACCTTGATCTTATTTATCGCTCATAGTCGATGCATAACCGGAGCGATCCGTCATGCTTCTTCTGGAACAATATCGGTGCTCCACAGGGTGCTTTTGATGGACGAATGTAGCCCATGTCCATCAATTCCTTTAACTGCCTTTGTAATTCTTCAAGCTCCAGATGCGCTATGCGGTATGGCATTGCCGCAAGTGGAGTGGCACCTGGTACAACCTCTATCTTGTGGTCCACCTCCCTTTTTGGTGGTAACCTCTTCGGCAGCTCGGGCGGCATCACGTCCCTGAACTCCTCTAGGACATGTTTAACTCCTTTGGGCAGTTCTTAGGTTGGGGGAAGAACAACTTCCTCCTTCAAGGCTATGAGGTAGGTTGGCTCTTCCTTCTTTACTCCTTTGGTGAGTTCTATAACTGAGATCTGCTTCCCTTGGAGTCAGTTTTCCCGCTCTAGTGGAACTAGATGCGTGTTACCTTCTTCCAAGATACACAGTAAGTTCGAAAAGGGAATTGGGATGGCCTTGACTTGTTCCATGAACTCAATACCCAAGACAAGTGGATAATCGTCCATGGTCAAGATGGAGAAATTGATGTGGCCATTCCAATTCCCTAAGCAAACCTTTATGTTCCAGGAAACTCCAAAGGTTTCAGCTGGTGCAGAATTGACTCCCTTAAGCTAACCTCGTCCTTTCTCGTATTGGATGCCCATCCTCTTAGCCTTCTTCAAGGTGAGGAAGTTGTTGTTGGCTCCCATGTCAACTAGTGCCTTCACGGTGTGCCCTACGAACTTAGCCTCGGCAAACAACCTCCCCTTCTTCTCATTTTTGGGCACCTCTACCTTAGCCTTGATTGAACTGAGGAGTCGTAGGTCCCCTATCTTCACCTCCTCTTGTTCACATTCCCCGATCAAGGCCAAGAGCTTGCTTTTTATGGGGCATTCTCTTGCCTTGTGTGGCCCATCACAAAAGAAGCAACTAATCGGGGGTCTAGCCTTGTCCTGGTGCTCTTTAGATCATTTTGTCCTTTCGGTTGCCTCCTTGCCTCGATGTGGGTCTCCACCACTCTTTCCCTTGCCGCTCTTGTCCTTTGGTTTAGGTTTCTCCACTTTCCTACAATCAATAAGGGACTCGGCAATAGAGATAGCAGTGGTCAAGTCTTGAGCCCCTCGTCTTTGGATCTCAAGCCTAGCCCACTGTTGTAACCCATCCATGAAGGCAAAGAAAGCTTTCTCGTCGGGATAGTCAGGGATCTCAACAAGTACCTCAGTAAACTCCTTTACGTACTCCCGTATGCTTCCCTTGTGCTGAAGTCTCCTCAGTTTGCCATGGGCCTCCTCTTCCACGTTGCTAGGGTAGAACTGCTTCTTGAGTTCTACCCTTCCAAAGTGCTGATAGAGCAAGTGCCTCTTTCTATGTCCCCCTGTCTCCTTCTCCACCACACCATCGTGGGTGTCTTCTAGGTAGAGACTAGCCATATCCACCTTTAGGGCTTCGTCGGTCATGGAGATCGCCCTAAAATACTGCTCCGTGATCCAGATGAAGTTATCTAGTTCCTTTGCATTTCTCGACCCTTTGAAAGACTTGGGTCGTAGAACATCCAACTTGGAAGGGGTAGTCCTTACCTCGGACGTGCTCTCACTTCCTTGGGCAAGAGCCTTTTTGCACAGGCTAAGCTCCTCCTCCGTGCTCTCCAGCTTGCGCAAAAGCCTCTCTAGCTCTTCTCGCATTGAAGAAACCTCCGCCCTATGTGTCTCCTCCACGACCTTCACACTGTCGAAACATTGGGCCAGGACTTGGTTCATGGCGGATTGCATCTCCTCCCATAATCTATCTATGCCTTATTCGACCTCCTCGAACTTCTGGTCGGCCTCCTCGATCTTCTCTTGCCCGTCGACTATGGTCATTTCCACCTTGGCTAGCTGTATCTCAAACTCCACCATGGCCTCTCTGGATCGAAACATCTGGCCCCTGGATTTCTCCTTGCCAATTTAGGTGATCTCGCTTCCGCTTTCCATTCCTCTTGATGTTCTGACGATCTTTGAACTTGGCTCCGATATCAATTATTACGAACTTGGTCCTGCTTCCAACGAACTGTGCGGCCTAGAAAACTTTTATCATTGAAGTTGCTAGTCAGCCTGACTCTAATGCTTAGCGGAACTTTGAAATACTAAGCAAAAGACTTTATGAAGGAACTAGGAAGATCTTGAAGAACA
Organism: Solanum ossicruentum; assembly: GCA_025774065.1. Lineage (NCBI taxonomy): Eukaryota > Viridiplantae > Streptophyta > Magnoliopsida > Solanales > Solanaceae > Solanum > Solanum ossicruentum. Next base: position 1,764,676 of record JAOTQR010000092.1, on the reverse strand, counting down.
AAGAAAGAACTCTTTATTAGAGAACTAGAAAGCTTTACAATGTTTTGCTTGATTTGCTTGTTGATAAAAATGCAAGCCTAAGGGTGGTATTTATACTAGTCCCCTCCCTAAATGAATGGCTAGGATCATTTTGATCCACTGGCTACAAATACACTTCTAGAGAATTCCTATAAAAATTTCTTAGATATTTATAAGGTAAGACTAGTCTAGAGTTTTCTAGAAGCTCACAGGATCTTCTTGCAAGATCTACCTTTCTCTAGATAATTCTAGAGAATTTCGAAGTGCTCTAGCATGCTTTGGATGTTTTTAAGGCATTTCTAAGCAGAATTTGAACGGCTCGTCACAAATATACAGGGAAGAGGTGTTAATTGGTCTTTAAGTTTTTCTGGATTATAATGCTAGAATTGTTCATATTAAAGTACATAGTTACATATACAATTCATATGTGTCTATATATATATATATATATATATATATATATATATATAATTGTAATACTAGTAAATATATAAAGATAGTATTAGTACAACACTAATTATTTAGAAATTGGAACTTTGACTACTCTATTTTTATTCTATTTTTCAGTTTCCGATTTTAGTTTAGTTTGTTTTTTTCAAATTCGGTTCGATTTTATTCAATATTTTTAAATGGTTTTTTGGTGCAAATTAATAAAAAATAAAATTAGGACAAAATCAAAGAATAAGACGTTTAAAAACTTAAAATCATATTAAGTAATGATATGTTCCCATGAAAAACTTATTGTACTTAAAAAATTATATTTATCTTTGTCAAGAACAACTTGTGCCTCCAACTATTGCTTCAGGAAGACAAGCACGAAGACATCCTTTACATGACATAAATAGGCAAAAAATATGTTTGAATTTTCTGTTGGAAAATAATATTTCAAGTTAACTATATGAATTATAAATTTGTTACTACTATGACTTGTTTTATGAATGATTTAATTGTTAATATATATATATAACTTTTTTAAAAATAAATAAATAAAAGTTTGGTTTTTCAGTGCATCGAAATTTCGAGACCCCTATACCATAGGGTATTATGCCCATCCTTAATCATCATGAGTCTCGGTATTTAAGTTAATTTATCTAGTATATGACTCTACAAAAGGGTAAAAGCACACGTAGAGACACGATGCTCTACAAGTTTCATAAAAAAGATATAGATCCCTACAAAAGACCCCTAATTATCTGCCTGAAATTTGGAACTTTCATTTTTCACAATTATATCAAATAGAACAGTTACACAGGATCAGACCATCATGTTAGAAACTAAGAAAACTGCAAACTAATGGAAATGCACATAGTAAAAGTGTCAAGACCAACACTAGAATGCAGGAAATCAAGTTAGAGTTTCGGAAAAAATTACAACAAATGGTTTAAGTGCAGAAGGATGTAATCAAAACCAAAGCTTGTTGTAACATCTGCAGACATAAATGTTACGACCTTAGCAATACGACCTCTTAGCTTGAATCTCTAAGGTCGTAACATAAAGCTACACATAAAGTCTGATGCTAGAGACACTTGCATCGAAGAAAAGAGTTCAACAAAAGCAAATAACAAATGTAGTCCTTGAAATACTAACTCGGTGCAACCATTCCCGTACTCAGTGCAACTTTCTGAGATACTAGCAAAAGCATTTGATTTCTTAAAAAAAAGAAAAAAGAATGGTAAAAAGAAGCTCAAATCAAAACTGATGTACCTCCTCAACAGGTTGTCTAGAAAGCTCAAGCAATGTTCTTGTCGCCATCACTTTTTGCAGGGATAAAAAGGAAATTGTATCATGATAGTGTAGCCAAATAAACCAAGCAAAAGAAATATTCACTTCTTATTTTCCAAGTTAATGTCAAGGACATAAGGATTCTCCCTTGCAACGTTTACCAAAAGCTCAGCTGTATTTGCATCAAATGAGAAGCCTCTTCCAGCCATTTCCTTCATAAAAGATGTCATTTCACTAATTTTGTTGCACCTGAGAAATCCTTGCACAATAACATTATAAGTGGCATTGTTCGGAGAACAACCGTTGTCTTCCATTCTTCTTAGAATATTTTTAACTTCATCAAACAACCCTCCAAGACAAAATCCATTTATCATTACAGTGTATATTCTAACATTCGGGAGCAATTCAATGAGAGGAAGCTTCTCAAAAATGGCACGAGCTTTGTCGAGTTTACCATTTTTGCACAATTCATCAATGATAATATTGTAAAGTACAATATCAATATTTTCTTTCTTTCCTTCCAACTTATTAAAGAGCAACAAAGCTTCTTCAACAAGTCCATACTTAAAGTAACCATTGAGCAAAGTGCTATGAATGTACAAATTAGGTACGAGCCCTACAGATAACACCTGACCAAAGAATTTTTTTGCATCGCCTATTCTTCCAACTTCAAACAGATCATGCAAGATAGTATTGTATGTAACATTATTAGGTTTTGATCCCTTTAGTGAAATTTCATAAAACAATTGCATGGCCTCATCCACTTTTTTTCTCTTAAAGTATCCATTTATTAGTATGTTATTGTCAAAAAATGTTAGGCTCTATGCACTTACCTATCATGACACTTAAAATTCTCCTAGCTCTATCGACTTGACCACGCAAACAATATCCATCCATTATTGCATTGTAGGTGACTATATTAGGCGCTATACCTTTTTCAATCATGCGTTTCATTACTTCCTCGGCATCTTCAACTTTCTCTTCTTTGCATAGTCCATCTATAAGTATGCTGAAGATGAGCACATTTGGAAAAATATTAAAGTTCACCATCTCGAAGAGCAAAGTCTTAACCTTTTCGCACTGACTGTGCTTACACAAACCATCAATTAATGAATTATATGTGACTATGTTTGAAGGAATGCCTTTCTGCTTCATCTCATTCAAAAGGTTGATAGCAACATCTATGTTCCCATCTTTGCAAAGGGAATCTATAACAATGCTATAAATATATATGTTGGGCTTAGTGCTCCCCTGTTCCATTAATCGGAGCAAACTTAAAGTATTTTGAGTATGACCCCTTTTACTAAGCCCATTCATTACGGTTCCAAACATGACTTCATCAGGCTCACAAATCTTGTCTCTAACCAACTTTTTGAACAATTCAATTGACGAAGTCTTGAAATTTAAGGATGTTACGAACCTTGGTTAGTCTATCGTAATAATTCAATTTCATTAATAAAGATCAAGAGGTATAGACAGAAATATTAGATATGATATCCGCCATGGAAGAAAGCAGTTATACTTTTAAGTTGTTGTATGTCAAGATCGAAATGCAATTACGCATTTCGGCAGAGACCAATAGTTCAACAGATAAAATAAGAGCGAACTATGTCTGGTATAGCAAATTCTCTCCAATAAAAGTTCAACAGATAGAACATGACCAATAAAACTCTCTTCAAGGACTCTCCATTAAAGTGCATAGGTTTTCAAGCTCTCCAAAAATTCAAGGTCACGTTCTTCCAAATTTCTAAGGTTGTTTCAATTATGTATATGGGTCTTCATTTATAGAGCCCAAAGTAAACTTTGTTTTCTCTCAAGTTTCAAGCATGAATTTTTATGAGTTTTCATGATATTGCTTGAATTATGTATGATTATCTAATTGATTTATTCAATTATATATAAATTATGATGATTTACATGAATTACATGTTAATTAGAGCTTATAAGATTGATATGTATTCCCTTAATTATGATTTAATTTGATACCAATCGCATGATTTTACTTCATTCAATTTCATAATTTTATATTCAACTGTCTATGATTTTAAAAAATGTATTTTTAATGATTGGCACTTTTTATTTTAGTGGTATTATCTGAACTACTTCGACTGTTTTCATTAGATATTTGTTATCTCCCATCATCACAAATATCAAACGAATAAAATTACCGAATGTCATCTCTGTTGAAATCTTAAATTTGACATCCCCTGATTTTCACATGGTAGGTATTCAAATACCTTCAAATCTCTAAAACAGTGCATTAAATTTAACCACAGAATTATTAAGCACATAATATCCAGTTGCAATAAAACCAGAATGATTGGATCTCTTTATCTAAATAAAGTCAACTCTACAATTCTAACTGTCTACAGAATTATCCCAAATTGCAAGATCAACTATTAGTGACAAGCTGCACCAGTTGATGATATGTATGCTCCAGAAACAATGTCGCTTGATAAAAATACAAAACTGATGTTTCAATTCTTTTATCGCTGAGAAAACGCATCATTTGTTAAGATGCTTTCAATTTTAATCTTGTGCTCATATGTTAATGCCTAATCCCCTTTTTAAGCCGCCGCCTCTATTCTCCAACTGTGAGTCCAAAACCGAACTTGTAGTCTTTCTTTTTGTGATCAACCTGAACAAGCAATAAGGAACACAGTTAACAATCAATGGAAGTCATACAGTCAAATGGTGCGTGAGATTGTATTCCAACAAGTATAAGCAAGAAGGGGAAAAATAGAGAAGATGTGTGCGCCCCCCCCCCCCCCAATCTAGGAGTTTCAATCCATGCACTAGCTGCCCAACGAGATTTATCGGTTATACGAAGGGAAAAAAAACAATGTGAAACCTAGATCATGTGTTGTAAAAGGAGCTACAACAAGATAAAAAAGATCCATAAGCCACCTACCTCGGCTGAAAGAATGAAATTAAGACCCATGTTCAAGCGTTCTTCCAGGAAAGCAGCAACACAACCATTGGAATCAATCTTCCCTCTGAGACGACACTGTGATGCACGCATAATATTGATTCAGTAAACATTAATGTCAAGATGTGCAAGGTTGATCAGATGTCCCAACGGGGTAGCAATGCAGTCACAAACACAAGATGAGCAAGGTTGATAAGATGTGTCCCAACATGATCGGCTGATTGCAATGCAGTCACAAATACAAGATCAACTTACTGAGCTTTCATAAATCATAACCCTTGCAAAACACATAATAGCAGCCGACAAAAAGTTTCTACATGTTTATGCATCCAAGGGTATGACCAAGCATTGACTGAAGTGAATGGCGAAAAATGATGTTTCAGTTCAAATTTCAGCGGAGGCAAAAACTCTAGTTGATGTCTTCCTATTTGTCTAAGGCTTGGTAGACAAATAAATACACATAGAAGAATAAGAAATTATGCACTAAATAAATAATAACACCAAGCCCCTACCTCTCTCACATAAAGTGAGACAACACTATGCTACCTACTAACCTCTATCCTAATTCTCAACTTCCATACCTTTCCTATCTAGGGTCTTCAACTTCCATACCTTCCTATCTTAGGTCTTATCCTCAGTGTCAAATCATGTTTGATAACCTCCAACCGGCCCTTTTAGGCATGCCTCTACCTCTCTTAACTTCTCATATAGTCAATCTCTCACACCTCCTAACTAGTGCATTGCTAGACCTCTTCCTCACATGCCAAAACCATCTCAGTCTCACTTCTTCCATATTGTCCGCTACAAATGCTACTCCCAACTTGCCTTGCATAGCTTCGTTTCTAATCATAACCCTCCTAGAATGCCCATACATGCATCTGAGCATCATAATCTTCGCTCCCTTATCTTCTGAATGTGGGTGGTGTTTAAAAAAAAAAGAAGTTTCTAATTTCTACATTGAAGGTCGAGAGAATTACTTTAGTTATATGCCGGAACGTGCTAGATCCATTTATGTTTTTAAGTCTTATTTTTTTAAAAAAATAATTTTACATATTTAGGTTAATAGCACCAAATTTCCCTAGTTCTATCATAATTAGGAGTCATGGTATTTAGGTAAATTTATCTTGTATAACAATTTGGGTAGAACACCCAATACGAATGTGATATCCCCAAAAAAAGAGTAGAAATTCTAAGCAGAGACGATCAGTTATCTACCTTGCCACATTTACGAACATCGGATTCCAACGAAGGTTTGGTATTATGAATCTCTAACACTACAGAAACAAGATGTCAAATAGCGCCCCCCCCCCCTAAAAAAAAGAGAGAGAGAGAGATGTCTCATAGTAGAAAGCTATGATAGAGAAAACAGCTACTACATATACACTTAACTGATGAAGAAAGTGTGGTAAATTAGGAAGCAAGAATGAAGGGCTGCAGGTCCGCCAGAGATATAAGGACCCACAGGCAGAGATCAAGTCTGTCCTTGCAAATATACAGGGAGGAGGTGGCAGCCAGTAACTGGATTATAATGCTAGAGTTCTTCTACCATCAAGGTGTCAAAACCTAAGGGCATAAAATGATCTATTGGAGTCTGCATGCGATTATTTGGTAAAAGATAATGACACTTTGAGGCATTATATTTGGAGCTTTCATTGTTCACTAGAATCAGGACAGTTGCAGCAAATAGCACAGTTCAAAAGTGCAGATCACCAGGTTAGCAACTAGGAAAAACTACACCCTTCTCAGAGTTCAGGTTTCTCAAAGCTAACAGGAAACTGCAAAACTGTTGGAAATGCACAGGAGTTAAAAAGTACCAAGACCAACAGTAGCCTGCAGGAAATCAAGTTAGATTTTAGGAAAGAATTTACAACGTAAGGTTACCTGCCGAAGGATGTAATCGTAACCAAAGCTTGCTGTAACATCTCTAGACATGTAGTTGTACATAAAATCTGATGCTAGAGACACCTGAATGGAAGAGAAGAGTTTAAGAAAAGCAAGTTGCAAATGCAGTTGCTAAGATACTAGTAATTCTTACAACCTTATCAGAAATTTTCTGAACATAACTCAGTGCAACCATTCCAGTACTAGCAACTTGCCCAGTAGCAACCTGCAGGTAAATTAACAGACACTGAATAACGTGAAAACTATTTTTAAAAAAGTAAAAACCTGGAAAGATGAAAGGCACCTAAAAAAAACGACAACAACAAATAGTTAATGCTGGTGAAATAAGCAAAAGAACATATAATAGATAAGTTCTCTCTTTGGGAGGATTTATCCTTAAAAAACATGAATATTTTGATGTTCCTGTTCAACAGTGTCATTGAAATTACCAAGTCAAAATGATATAATATAAATCATTTTGCATCTGGAAGACCTGCAGTTCAATTTTTATTCTAAATCTTTTCACACTACAGATTTAACGAGAATAATGACAGTGATCTTGATGTTATAACTTCAGAAAAAACTTCCTCTGATAAAGCATTCGATCAAATGTCAGCATGATACATATTATTTTCTGGAAGGATGATAACTGAAAATAAATACAAGTCCTCTCAATTAAGTGAAATAATTGTCAAGTACCTGAAAAAACTTATTGTAAAACAGCAAAGAAATTCAAGCAGCTAACATGTAATACCACCACAATAACAATAATTACAACACCTCAATCCCAAACAAATCATTCATCTTTTAAACAATACTATAGTACCACGAATCCAGATAAAAATTAATCTAACATCTAGTAATAGGCAGTACCATTTTATCTGTGTTGTAGCGAGCAGCATAACCAATCCCAGATTTCCGATGCTGACCAGCCCAGAACACTTCCCCACCCAGAGACAAATGTGGAGTCACACTCTGCAAGACCAAGTAAAGGTTCAGTTACCAATGCTAATAGCATAATACAACACAATTTATCTCCATATGACATTGACCCTCAATCGGGATGGCTTTATTCATTCTCTGGTATTTAATATGAACCACAACGAATCCATGATTGACCAATAGGTGGTAGATCATAGATGATATCATACCAATTTATCAGATATCCCAGCAGCCCCAAGGGTCAAAAGTGAAAGATAATATTGCTATACCATTTGCAAACTCCACTCTCTTTTCACTAAGTCAAGTCCATTACAGTCTAAACCATCCAATCTAGGGGTGCAATTGGGCGGGTTGGATCAAATTTGAACGGATTATAATAGATCAAGACACCAAATGGGTCAAAGACCCAAGCCAACGCAAATTTGCTAGGGCCAAAATGGGTTGAGTCAAAACGGGTTGAGTAACGGGTTGTAGAGCGGGTCAAGACCCAACCCGACCCAAATTTTACTAAGTTTTACTTATTTTATTTGTTCTTTTTCAATATTTTAGTATTTAATCAAATTATATTTTTCTTTACTATGGTTATATAAAACATATCAAATTGAAAAAAAAAAAAGTGTTTTAAAAATATTTTAACAATGATCTCTCTCGAATTAATTCGGGCTGGCATATCAACCCAATTTTAAATGGGTTGAGCTAATAATCGGACGGGTTATTAACACACCCAAACTTCAACAAACTTCACGGGTTGGGTCGGGTTGGGCAGGTTAGGCTTAATTTTGCCACCCCTAATCCAATCTAGAGAGGATGATACTAACTTTGTACTTTGTAGTAGAGAGGCCTTTAAGGAACAAAACCAAAAGAAAAACGAATTACCAATGACAACCTTTTATTATAAAAAAACATTAATCAAAGCTTTTTTATAATTATTAATGCGATGAAAGCAACTTCACAATAAAGAAGAGCACAAAGCAATAGTAACTGCAGAAGAACACCTATACACATAGTGCATTTGTGCCCAATTATTTAGATAATTCATCTTTTAATTCCCAAATATTTTCTGGTAAAATGAGCCAATGCGTGTAGGGACATTTAGATTGGACTTATACAAGTTGCCAACCATCAAAGACACAGTGGAGGCTCCATCCTCTTTAAAAGGGGCATGTATCTGCACTATCCTTGCCATATTTTTCCTGTTCTTTCCAGATCTTTCATCCCATTGGCACAAATAAACTGTGCAGCTCCAAGACAATAATCCAACAACGATGAACAAGAAATCTCCACTTTGATGTCTTCCGCAGGGATGACCTCATCGAAGCGCGCGTGCATACACACACATATGTCTAACCACCACTGTCCAAAATGCTCATTCACACCCAAAACCATGCGCGACCACAACATTCATCATGCTTTGCTAGGTTTTTCCATTATCCAATCCATAATAAATCAAATGAAATCTGCCTAAAAAAAACTATGCTGGGATACAATAGAAAGAAAAGGATTCTTTATTTACCCTCAAACATATCTTAAATGCATAGTCTCATAAAATAAACAATTCTAATTGATGTCAATTGATCCTCCATTACTGTCTGGAAAGAAGAGTAAATGATGAGAGTTGAACTCATGACATTTTTACCAACAATAGCGTCAAACAGAGGTCACAATTACAGTTACTCATCAGCTAACTTAAATAGCAGTTTGCCAATGTAAATGATGGTGGAAATTGTCTACTATTTCAATTGATCTTTCTAGTGAGAAGGTAATGATTGAGGTTTTCTTTTAATTGGAAATGTTTTACCTTTATGAAGTAATGGATGTGTTGTTATTGATGCAGATTAAGTGGTATCACACTGTTCTTATCACAGAACACATTTTGTGGCAAAGGGAGTACAAAGTGGGTTGGTAATCCCTTCTTATCAGCAGGGGTTGAGTGAACAGGAAGAGGTCTAGTTACTAAATCTAATAATTAGCAAAGAAATACTTAAAAAGTATTTTTTTTCTAAGTTATGTGAGAGACTGTGACCCATATTAGTCACTAGTGTCTTTTTCTCTTCTTAGCATTTTATCCAATTAAGTAATCTGTTTTTACACAAATTACATTACCATTGATCTCTTATTGATGCTATAACAACTGTTGATGCTTTCCCTTGCTCTCTCTCCCACTGCTAGGCTTTTAATTCCAGTTGGCAGCACAATGTCGTGCATCATTATCTTTTCATTTTAAACCTTAACACACACTTGTAAGTGATAAAACACGTAATTTTTTTAAAACCTTTAGAAATTCATGATACGTCATGTAACTTGAGGACATGAATGACTGACACACTATAACAGTTCATATACATAATGGAATAAGGAAAGACCATTTGCTTTCTAAAATACTAATACTTGCTATGTTCACACAAGTAGGATCTAGGGAGGATGAAGTGGTGTATATAGACTTTACCCCTACCTTTGTGAGATAGAGAGGTTGTTTCTTATAGACCTTTACCTCAAGAAAAATGTTTTCTCAAACAGCTCAGAGAAAATGCCAAAGTAGAATGCTATGATGGAAATATTGAAGAAAATAAGTATTGACAGTAAAAGTAAAAAGTAGTCTTCTAGAATGTTACCATTATTTTTAAATGAGTAACAATACCTGGATGTAGCTGGCTCCAAGTAATGCACCATTGCCAAGTTGAAATTGAGTCCTGAAGTCTTTACCCTTATAAACAACATCAACAAAGAAGACATACAAAAATCATTATTCCCAAATCAAATGGCCTGCAACATGGTATAAGAATAGTACAACTTGAATGAAATAGGAAGATTGACCAGAATAGCCTGGATGAATCAACTAAATCTTATTGAACTATACACACCAATATCCTTGCATAAACAGAGTGAATAATTACCTTGTAATCGAAATTAACCATGCCATGCGACATGTGTGGTTCACTTGTCAGCTGTTAAGAGGATCATAATTATGAGACATACAGTTTCTCCACATAAAATTATGGAACGGAAAGCAACAGTGGCAGATATCATTTATTTACCTGACCATTGGCCTTCAATGAAAGATTCTCAGACAAATCACACTTCACCCTAGCATTCACTCTCCCGTCTGTCATTACTCTCCCAATAAGCATCATCTGCGGGCATTAGTAGTAAGTCATTGCCCCATAATTTTATCCTCAATGAGTTCAGGCACTTGGAAAAAAAAATTCTACTACAAACCTTTGGATCTATAAAGTTGGCACCAAACTCATAGTGAGCTGTTGGTATTTTGACAACATCTGCAGACTGAGTAGGAAGTTCTGTAGGCCCCATAAAAACACTGATAAAAGGTAGGAAGACATTAGTTATCACTACGCAAAGTACCTCTCTCCAGCAACGGAGAGAACACAGCTACAAATATGATATATTTTTCGAGTATATAAAATCTACCTATGACTTAGTGAGAATCTCTGATTAAGTCCTTTGGTAAAATCAAAACGCAATCCTTCAAAAAGCTCTGGCTTTAAAGACACTGCCAATAGAAACATGAATCAGTTATTCCCTCACCAAAACAATAACAGAAATAAAGGAGTGTCACATTTGGGAGCACTAAAGCTGATTACATATGAACATGGAAGGAAATTTTAGAACTGCAATAGAAGCACTGCATAGTTTCAACCTTATAGTGGTTTCAACAGCCAATCCTCAAGCTTCTGAAAAAGATGACTACTTGAACTTTACATGTACAAACAACGAATCAAAAAACAGTTAGCCCAACCTCTTTTCCCAAATGCGAGGTTGAATTTGAATGCAGAGGCAGTATTTCTAGCTGAACCTAGAGCATTCACAACAAACACTCAATCTCAAACCAGTTTACGTCAGATATATGAATCCTTTGTATCCATTCTGCTCTATGCAAGCCCATTACTTTCCATGCCAAACAAATATTCAATAGTTTCTCCAAATCTTAGACATATTCTATAAATATCTAAGTAGAACAACAGTAACTACGCCTTGGTTCCAACTAGTGTTATCCCATATATGGATCCTCACTTTCATTGTGTCTATTTTTAGCTCCACATGATTACGAGAGATTGTTTTGCGATTCAACTTCTGTTCATGTAGTTTGAGGCCCATCTCATCTTTTTTCTCAATCTGTGCGCCATCCTTGCAGGAGCCATGCTAATCTCATCTTCTTTTTATTATCTATCACCATCATCATATTGTCATATGAAGTTATACTAGTTCTATGAGACCCGTGCTAAGCCCAGACCCAAACTCAAGATATAGAAGTAGTAATTTTGATTAAAGAAGAACAATTTGTTTATATTTTTGTGTTACAGATTAATGGCACATTAAGCGTATCTTGTCGATAAGCCTTTATTAGCACTCCTAATCACATAATTGCATAACTTTAAACATATAGCTATTTATGACGAAGGAAGTTCAACCGGAGAATTAGAGAATATCTAAAGAACACAAGTGATTCGATATTTTATAAAACAACCTAATCTAAAATATGTAACTAATTATAATTCAACAAAGACCGTAAATAAAAAATTATTGGTATTTTTATGAATTTCTGAGCTTATCATTTCTTAGTTATAGATAGATAGAAATGAATTTATTTCGATATTTATTAAGTTTTAATTTCCTGCATAATTTCATGTGCCAAGAGTTCTTGCAAAATTGTTGTTACATTGGGTATGTTGTTGTACAGAATCATATATAATTTCCCAAAAACCCCACTTGTAGGATTACAGATTACACTACATAGTATGTTGTTGTATAGAATCATCTAATACAACAAAAAGCTTCCGTGATTGCAAATTTATGTTATGATAGTTATAACCTTAATTTAGAACCATTACATAAATTATAACTTAATAATGATCTTATAAGGATATTAATCGATAATGACTAAAGTACATTAATAACATACTCCATTCAATCCATTTAACTTCTCATGTTTATTTTTAGATGCCCCAAAAATACCCCACCAAGCTTTTTTAACGCCCATTAAGAAAACTAATAAAAACACGGCATTACTTACTAAGTTACCCTATTTATTAGATGTTTTTTGAGAATTGAACAATATTAAAAAGAACTATGATAGCATAATTGAATATAATTGCATACTTTAATATTGTATTAAAAAATATTTGGAGACAATTTTTTTGAGTTGAAATGACTGTTAATTTAAACCAGAGGGAGTATTAACTAAAAGGTAATCTAATAAATGACAACACGAGATTCACACAACGTTACTAATGGGTTACACCAATTACAAAGGCCCGAGTGGGAATGGTCTAAAGAAAAAGTGTTAGGGAAAAGAGAACATGCAAGAAAAAAGGCAACATCAGCTGCTATTTGTGGCAACTTCACACCAAGGAATTGAAATTCTGTATTTACCCCTGTGAGGACTACAACACTTGCTATCCTCTTACTTTGGCATCCTACATGTGCTAATTTACCAAGGAATTGAAATTCTGTATTTACTCCTATAGGACATGATCATTCCTAATCTATTTTCTTATATCAAGTGTAGTATAATTTTTTTGACAAAGAGGGAAAGCTCGTATACGGTAACGAAGAGCTATACCCAAAAAAAAGGGGAATCTACAAAATACACAAACCTCAAGTGCACCAAAAAGATATAACAAACAAGAAATTATTCCTCGTACGAAAATCAAGTTCTGTCCTTTCAAAAGCTCTTTTACAAATTCACATTCATTTTAACATCTAGACATTAGTGACATTGACCTTAATTATTAGAAGATGCATGCCCTTACGGACCTAACATTCACCATCATATCATATTGTTTCTCTCAAAATGCACAACCACTCTACAGAACTTACTTTCATTTGTTAGGTTTCTTCTTGCCGCATTTCACTCTCGTAAGACTCCTCTAGTGTAGTAATCTAATATTCTTATTATATCATGTCACTTATTTAAAAGACTAAATCTACACATCTAGATTGTGTCGTTCCCGCATCACCTTCCTTCTTATGCAAGTTATATCTAGGATACATGTATAAATTAACTTCCCATCCTACAATTCCAACTTTTTCAATCCACTTGTCAATCGTCATGTCAATAAGACAATATCATTTGTATATATCTTGCAGACTTGCACCATGAAACCTAATCCCTACACTACTGGAGGCGATGTAATAGTAAAAATTAAACTTTAAAACACATTTCAATTCTTAGAATATGCAAAAGCAATCTACAGACAATGGGAAATCAACCACTGCTCAATTAAGGATCTCTACATGAATCTTCTACATCTATTTTAGTTATCTTATATTTTATTCTATTTTTTCATTCACCTGAAAGACTAAATCTAGATGTTTAGATCGTATCATTCGCGGATCACCTTCATTTTTATGCAAGTAATATTTAAGAAACATATATGGTTTAACTTGTCAATTCCAAGTTTTTTGATCCACTTGTCAGACATTTTGTCAATGAGACAGTAAAGTTTGCATGTATCTTGCACATTGAAACCTAATCCATACACCATCGGAGGAAGCGTACTATTAAAAGGTCAAAACTCCACACTTGAAATCACATTTCAATTCTTAGAACATGCAAAGCAAAGCAATCTGCAGACAAAAGAAAATCAACTACTACTCAATTACAGGACTGTGTCATTCACCTAGAAGACTAAATCCAGATGCCTAGATTGTGTTGTTTTCCCATCGCCTTCCTTCTCATGCAAGTTATATTTTTACAATACATATATGAATGTAACTTCACAGCCTACAATTGCAACTTCCGGTCCACTTGTAAGTAGTTTTGTCAATTAGAAAATATCATTCATATATATCTTGCAATTTCCATCACGTAACCTAATCCCTACACCATCGGAAGCAACATAATATTAAATAGTTAAAACAACATACTTTAACATTTCAATTCATAGAATGTGCAAAGCAAAGCGATCTGCAGACAACTGAGAGCGTCTCGATTACAGGATCCCATTACGTAAGTCTTCTACGTCTAATCCGCTCTATTCCGAACCACACCGCCCCATACTTATAAATCATGTACATCCATTTCACACAACTCAAAACCGATTTCATTAAAATGTACAATCAAGAAGTGATCAATGACGATAAGTAAATGATAATAATACTAACTGAAAGCTTCTCAAGTAAAGGATCAAGCTACAATGATTTTCCACATCTAATCAGCTCCATTCCAAATCATTTCAACTACGCCACCACATCCTTATAAATTCTATACATCCATTTCACTCTACTCAAATCCGATTTCATTAAAATTTAAGAGAAGTCAAGCATAATAATACTAACTGAGAGCTTCTCAATTACAGGATCCAGCTACATAAACCTTCTACACCTAATCCACTTTATTCCAAACCATTTCACTTATACAGCCACATCCTTGTAAATCATATACATCCAATGTCACTCAGCTCAAAATCAATTTCATTAAAATTTAAAAACAACAATTGATCATAAGAGAGAAGTAAATGATACCAATATGAACTGAGAGCTTCTCAATCACATACATCATTATAAATCTTCTATATCTAATCCACTCTATTCCAAACCATTTCAACTATAATGCCACATCCTTATTTATCTATATATATCCATTTCACTCAACTCAAAACCGATTTCATTAAAATTTATAAGCAACAACTGATCATAGGAAAGAATAAATATTAACGATGCGAACTGAGAGCTTCTCAATCACAGAATCCATCAACATAAATCTGCTATATCTAATCCACTCTATTCCAAACCATTTCAACTATAACACCGCATCCTTATAAATCTATACACATCCATTTCACTCAACACAAAACCAATTTCATTAAAATTTAAAAGCAACAACTGATCATAGGAGAGAAGTAAATGATATCAATACAGGCTGAGAGCTTCTCAATTACAGAATCCATCAAACATAAATCCTCTACATCTAATCCACTCCACATCCTTGGAAATCATATACATCCAATGTCACTCAACTCAAAACCGATTTCATTAAAATTTAAAAAGCAACAACCGACCAGAGCCGAAGGAAAAGGATAACAATACTAACTGAGAGCTTCACGGTGAATTTCTTCATAAGGAATTGGACAAGGCAAGTTCATGTAATCAACTTTCTCTTCAACCGCCGTCGACTTTGAATTCGCCGGTGGAACTGTGACTGACGGAGGAACGAGAGTAGCCATTGCACAAAAACAAATAAATCAACGAAAATGAACAAAAGGAAGAAGAAATTCGATTCTTCTTCCTGACTGCGGCTAACAAGGAACAAAAGCTCAGTAGAGTGAGAGAAGTAAAACCCTTCGCCTAAATAAAGAAATAAAACCCTTATAACTTCGAATAGCCCGACCCGGCCCGTTTTGAGTGGCTTCGTTTTCATGTGACATCGTAAGGCCCGTGCTAGCACTTTTTAAATTTTTTTTAATCTTAATTTATAGAACATGATAAGTTCTTTCCGTATATTTTTAAAAAAATATTGTAAAAAATTATAATTGAAGCAAATAATGAAAAAATATTTCTCATACGCTCTCTTCTCTCTCATACGCTCCTTCACTGATTTTGAACTGACGGGAGCTTTTCCGGCTAGGGTTTGCAACGCTCTTGGCCGGAAAACTCTTGTCTACTGGCCCGGGCGCCGGCGAACCCTTGCCGGACCGGAGAACTAGTTCTCCCTTTGTTCGTAGTTGGACTCCCGGAGCTCGCGGTTGGCTCCCCGGCGGACCTGCGTTAACTCCCTTGCTGTCGACGTCGTCCCACGTCCTCTGGCGAGTCGAGGGCTGCAGATTCGCCCACCAAAACAACGGCGACTACTTCTTCCTTTTCAGGTGACTTGCCAGTTCCTGACGACGTGAATTTTCAGTGGCCGACGAGGATATTTGCCTTGTTCAGGTCCTCGTCGCAGCTCTGAACCAGACCGCCGGCTGGCTAATCCGGCGACCAGGTTCTTGCCTTGATTTTCAGTTCTATCGTTTCTCCCCTGCTCTCTGACCTGTTTTGCGGCTTTTTCTTGCTCTGGTTGTTTGCATTTGTTGACCACATTTACCTTTGCTTACTGCGTCTTAGTTACTTGGTGCTTCACTGTGCTTATAGTATTTTCTTGCTAGAAGTGTTGTATGTGCATCTTGTTATCACTGTTGCAGAGTGTTGATTGTATTGCTGCTGCAGATTGTATTCTGGTCATATTGTGCTGTATATTTCTGTGTATATTGTTGGTTTTTGCTGCATACGGATCCTGCCTATATTGTTGTTGCATCATTTGTTGTTGCATATTGCTGAATATTCATCTTGTTGCTGTTGTAATTTAAGTTTGTTACTAGTCTGAGTCCAGTGGCGTCGAATCCGCATGGTGGACTAGGGTCATGTCTTCAGTTGGGATCGGGGGTTAGGGGTAGGGGGGTTGAGAGGGGCACCCATCTTTCCAAGTTGAGGATAGCTTCGTGGAACATAGGGTCTCTGACGGGGAAGTCCATAGAATTAGTCAAATGTTTTAGAAGGAGGCGAATTAATATAGCGTGTGTCCAAGAGACTAGGTGGGTGGGTACTAAGGCTCGGGACGTGGATGGGTTTAAGTTGTGGTACTCAGGTGGTACTAGGGGTAGAAATGGTGTGGGAATCCTGGTTGACGAATATCTTCGGGATTACGTGGTCGAGGTTAGGAGGGTTAACGATCGGATTATGTTTATCAAGCTGGTGGTGGGAAGACTTGTTGTGAA
>JAOTQR010000092.1:1719372-1743489 GCA_025774065.1 Solanum ossicruentum | reverse complement strand
TCTATTATATGGTCGGCTTCGCCGCCTGAGTGATATATGGTCGGTTATACCGCCTGAATGATATATGGTCGGCACTGCCGCCTAAGTATTATTGTGCACTAAGAATTTATTAAATCAAAGGCCAACCAGCGTCAAATAGTTGGTGTAGTGTGTGTAGTACATTCTAGGTCCTCTATAGTGGGTGCATTGGGCTCGTCGAAGCTTCCAACAGGTGGAATAACTGAGGTGTGGAAGCTGGATTTGGCATCACTATCATTGGGGGGAAAAAGGAGAGAGGGAATAGTGCCCAAGGGTATGGCCTAGTGGTTGAAGTGGGTTGATCACCATGAAGTATCGGGTTCAATTCCCAATAGGGACAAAAACACTATTTGTTGTTGGTGGTAGGTGGCATGTTTCCCGTGGGATTAGTTGAGGTGTGTGCAAGCTAACCTAGAAACCATGGTTATCAAAGGAAAGTTAAAAATTTAGAGAAGAAATCTAATTTGTCTTAAAAGGATAGGTTATTTAGTATTGGAATGATTTTCAGCTGAGTTGAGGTAGAGTAGAAGTGTAAAAAGATGATGTTGGATTTAATGGGCTCAATAATATGCGTTTAATTTACTCTGTGATGCCACCTTTGTTTTTTCTGGTGGGTAGAATTTAGTTGTTTAATTCCTATATCTAATAATGTGGTTCATACAAAGCCTCTAGTTTTTTCATGGGGAATTTCATTTTCCTAGGAGTTCAAGAAGTCAAATTACCGAGTATTGGAATGAAATGGCTAGAACAGACAGAATAAATATAGAGGATGTATATAGCTGACTACAACTGTGATGGAGCTGACATGGAAAACAAATTAGAGTTGTGTGTTCAAAGAGAGAAAGTAGTATGCAATACTACTAATGCCATCCACTAGTCACCTAAAATGTCTTTTCTGAGTCATATTTGATGAGATGATTGGTTACCCTACAATTTGATAATCACTAGGAGTAGTAAAACTAAATTAAAGCAACTTCGTTAAGCATACCATGTAGCTATTATTTCTAGCAGCCGATTCTTAGCAATTTTTTACGCACTTATTTTTTTTATATAGAATTGATAATCAGGGAGATATATACATATTTAAAGGCTGTCTAACATGTTATTGGTTTCTCCCAGTAGATGTGTCTTTGAATAATTAGAGAAAGGTGTAAACAAAATTGTATACGTTGCTAGTAAGTACCCTGTTTTATTTACAGAAACAATTTACTCTCGACCGACTCATTTTTTCCACTTGTTAATTCCTTTGGAGCATTATTGACCCGACATTGTTTTCCATTGCAGGTAGTAGCCCACCCCCAAAACCCTGGGAACGAGCTGGGTCTTCATCAGGCCCTACACCATTTAAGCCCCCCTCTGCTGGTAGCACGAGTGACGTAGTAGAGGCATCCGGAACAGCCAGGCCTGGCGAGATTGTTTCAACTGCTAATAGGAATACAGCTGTGAATAATAGCACACTTGCAAGGCCTGTACCTACTCGACCTTGGGAACAGCAGCAAACTTACGGTAGCTCATACGGAGGTATGATATGTTTAGCTAATTTCCCGTCTTGCTCTTTTTTATGTGCTTGCTCTGTGTTTCCAATAAGAGGATTGACTTTCCGAAATCCAACATTACAAACTTGCCATTTATAATCATCAAAGGCACTGTTGATGCCTTTTTCACTAGCACAGCTGTTTTGTGTTTTGTAAATAGCTGATTGTATCTTTTACATCCTTGAGGTTCACTCCTGATATTACAAATACTAGCAACCTTGCATCAAAGGCCGCTTTTGGTTAGTATAACAACTAATTTTATCCTTTGCATCCATAAGGTCCACTTGTTTGTTCTGAATGCTCGTATCCTAGCATCAAAAGGTTGATTGTATTATGATCTCTGCTTTTGGAGTACATGCATTTGATTTTTCAGGATCATAATGCAATACATGATATGTTATCATGCACATCATCATTAATTAAGCAAGTTCATCCTAACTATATTCTGATTTTATCATACTATTTTATTCTATTTCATACATTATAAGTATGCCAAGTGCCCATTACAAAGTTGTCTATGTTTATACTCCAGCTCCCACTTAATTCTTTTTTGGGTACTCATCTTAGTTAATGCTCCTATTAAATTGCCTTAACCTCTTACTGAATGTTCTATTGAGCTGCCATTCACTCTGCTAGTCACTCTCTTGTTATGTATCTATTCTTCGGGATCAAGTATCTACTTGATTTTAATTCAGTTGCAATAAGATGTCTATGAATGTGCAATCCAATTCCTGCTTTCTTTTATGCTCTGTCCTCTGCAAGTATGAATGGTATCTGTGTCTTTACCTAGCTAAATCAAAATGTTGGTATGGACATACTCTTTTTGTTTCCTTTCATGGTAAGGAAACTTTCTTAATCATTGAAGGTTTTGACCCAGTAGTTGAAGTTAGTTATTGCAATTGAAGTAAGAGGAGTTGAATCCTTTTTACAGAGTATCCAGTCTCATTATTTGCTTGATTGTGTCATTATGCAGGTATTAATACAGGTATGAATTATAATTCTGGATATGGAACATATGGTTCTTATGGTGGTGGTTATGGAACATACGGAAGTGGTTTGTATGGAAACAGTATGTACAGAGGAGGGTATGGTGGACTTGCTGGTGGTGGCATGTACGGTGGAGGAATGTACAATAGTGGGTATGGTGGCTCAATGGGAGGTTATGGCATGGGCATGGGCATGGGTGGTATGGGTGGCATGGGCATGGGACCCTATGGGGACCAAGATCCAAATAATCCTTATGGTGCTCCACCTTCTCCACCAAGCTTCTGGGTCTCCTTCATGCACGTGGTAAGCTCTAACAGTTCCAAATAAATTTTTTTGTGTTAATTCAGAGCCCCTAAAGTGAATTCGATGTGTATTTGTCCCTCGTTTATCCTGCATTTCTAGTAAAAACTATGTTGACCTTCTTTCGAAATTTTTGTTTTTGGATTGATTCACAGTCTAAATTTAGCTCCAAAATAAAGAGAGTGAATCACATAGGAAATGGGAGGAAAGTAAGAACACTCATTGTGGAATCTCAATAGCTTCTTGCAACTCATGGATTTCTGTGAGAGATACTTTTAGTTTATGAAAAATATTTTTAGGTGGGGCCCAATAAAAAGCGCAAGCCCGGTGCACTAAAGCCCCCGCTATGTGTAGGATCTGGGGAAGGGTCCGACTACAAGGGGTGTTACTTGATATAAAAGCTAGATCCTCCTCAAGCTTTTATAAATTGTGAAATCTCTCTTATTTGATGCTGTCTAGCCTGCAATTGGTTGGTTTGTCGATACCTACCTTAAGAAGTTGCAGGCCTCTTTGAATCAACAAAAAGTTCACGGAAATGCAAGTGAAATTAAGAATTATTCACGTATTTTGTTTTGGGTTCTGGTGTGGGGAGAGAATTGTCCTTTGGGTACCACCTGATGCTATTGAAACTGCTAGTATCACATGGTATTTTAGTCTATATAGACATCATCAATGTTTTTGTCCTGATAACTACTTGTTTGACATTATGCTATGTAATGATGGCAGATGCAAGGTGTTGTAACTTTCTTTGGCCGTGTTGCAATGTTGATCGACCAGAATACCCAGGCATTCCACATGTTCATGTCGGCCCTCCTTCAGGTATATGTTCGCTTGTCTCTTGCGTCCAAATACTTCTTGAACAACCAGTATTTCCTTAACTACTACCTTTAAGGTTTCTGTATTTGCTATCCAAATACTTTGTAGAAAAGTACGTAGGATGGTAACATGGTAATTTATTAACATATTTCTTACAGCTGTTTGATCGCTCGGGGTTATTATATGGAGAGCTGGCAAGATTTGTGCTGAGATTGCTGGGGATCAAAACAAAGCCCAAAATTCAGCCTCATGGCCCTAATGCACTTCCTGGTCCAAACCAACCTCGTGGCAATCAGAACCTTATTGAAGGGCCTAAGGCTGCTCCGGCTGCTGCGTGGAACGATGTGTGGAGTGATAATGCACAGTGATATGGAATAGTGACTTACAAATGTCACCTACCATCGGAAACCATTAACATGTTGCAGGCTGTATGGAAGCTACAGTATAGATAAGAGCTATGCTGTTGTACTCGTTTATAACATCAATCTACCTACCGTGCTAGATTGCCTGCATTTAAATGAAGAATAATCTCTCTACCCCCCTCCCCCCCCTCTCGACCAAATTGTGTGGGATGTTATATAGGTTTGGAGACTACCGATGTCATTCTAGAAATGATATGGTATGATTTCTATTGATTGGTGATAAAATGTTTCATTTTTACATCATTTGTGTAAATTCACCAAATGCCAAGCTCTCGATTTATTTTGACGACTTATCTTATTTGCAGTTTTGACTTTGCTTGATTCACAAATGCAAGGCAAAGTTATTTTTTTCATGGACATTTTGTTTCTCCTGAAATATTATTTATTTAACCTACTGGTTTATGGATTTAAGGCATTGAAATATTGATGTAAAGGAGAGAAAGTGTGGGGTTGACTTTCATGCACTTGGTAGGTCAAAGCTCTGCCAATTTTTCACATGGATGCCACAGCACTAAAACGGAGAGTAAAGTTCTTTCATGTTGGGTATAGAACTATAAAATGGCTCCAAAATGAATAGTAGATGTAATAAAGAGACTGAAAGTGAAATGAGGTAGGAAGACAACATAACATTCCCTACTAATATATATAACAATGAACTTGAGCTCACCAATATTTGATTGGATCTCTAATTTTCTTCATTCCTTATCATGACAATAACTAGAATTTAAAAAAAAAAGGGAATGTCAATGCATCCTTAAAAAAACGATTAATCTTAGTCAATAGACCTGCTAAGGCCCAAAATCATAGTGTACCATTGATGCCATGGAGAGAGATATTTTTAGATCTCGCATTGAAAAAACCTTCTTTTTATATTATTTGTTAAAATAGATAATACATATATGATTAGATGCATCTGTAGTTAAAAGTTGTGTAGAGTTGGAACACAAAATTCTAATTCAAATTGAAATGTACAATGATTCCGTAAATAAGATTTTCCTTTTCTTAAAACAGGGGAAAAAATATAACTTCCATTATTATGTACCAAGCAACTGCTCTGCAATGTAGCAGGCCACATGAAGAGTAAAATATGTTTCAGAGTGTGGGGGAGTGAACAGTTAAGTGCAACTATTTCATCGAATGTACATGCAATAATAAAATTAACTTTTATCTTATAGGAGAAAAAACATTATAAGAAATAATACACATACATCTTCATACTTGTGTGCACTGGGCACAACTGCTGTGCATTTCCATCGAGAGTCAGATGGGAGACGATGTTTCCAGAGGTGGACGGGGTTGAGTACCGCATCATTTACAGGGCATCCCAATTGGATTGACTGGGATGACAATTTCTCCTTCCGAGTCTGTAAAGTTGGAATGTTTGCTGAAACCTGACAGCTTACAAACCTTGAAGATTATAGCCACTTGTTAAAACCTGAAGGCTCCATGAGGGCAAATACACGTTATTTCCTCTTCTTTGATCTCTACATTTCCTCGTGCAAGTTTAAAAATCTCCAACGCTACAGCACTGATCTGAGAACATCTGGTAACGTAAAGAGTCGAGAGACCTTTGCATCCAGTTCTCAATGCCTGTAGTCCACGGTCACAAAGATTTCTACACCGATTCACATGTAGCGTTTTCAAGTTATGACAATGTGATGCAATAGACTCCCAACCTGCCAGTTTGACCCCATGACATATTGCTAAGTTCCATTCCTGAAGTGATGGACAACCCTTTGCTATTGCCATGATACAATCATCGCCAATTGTTCTGCTGAAACGGAAATTCAACACTATTAAATTTGCAGCAAATCCAACGCTAATAGCTACCAGACCATCCACACGAGTGCACCAGGTCAGGTGTGACACACTCAAGTATTCAAGACCACCTCCACTTAGGATACTCCGTATGCCATTAGGTCCAAGCCTGCAGGAGTCGGCTTCCAAATAAGTCAGAGTTTGAGAACATCCTTGAAAGCCAGCACCAGTTAGATTTCTACAGTTGGATATCCTGAGTGCTCTAAGATGACGACAGTTTTGTGAAATAGCTCTTAAGCCATAATCAGAGATTCGAGAGCAGTACGAGAGATTCAGATCTTCTAAAGCTATGCAGGAATTAGATAAGACCTCCAATCCATAATCTGTAACATTACACCTGTAGAGACTTAGTATTACCAATGAAGAACAGCCAGATGCCACGAAGGAAAGACCAGTATCACTTATACTAAAACAGCAATCTAGATGAAGACTTTGCAATTTAGAGCCATGACGTGGTAACAAAGCCAAAACCAAATCTGGAAGCTCGGTGCATCCGGACAGGGACAATGATTCTAGGTTCTGGAAACGGTTCAGAAGCCTAGATACTTGGAATGTACTGATTTGGGTGTTATTTTGAGATAATGAGGAGATATTCAGCACAGTGAAAGAGCATTGAAACTGTAAGGATCTTCTATTTAGATTTTGAATTTGAAGCCAACGACGACATGTTAAGCCAAATGATTCACGGTCAGATCCACTGTCAAGGTGTTCGAAAATAAAGAGTAAACAATCGTCTGGAAGCTGCATGATATCTCCAAAGGACTCATCTGACGGATTATCCATTTATACCAAGTTAACACTCCCAGCAAGGATGTGAAGCTCGACAGTTCACAATAAACTTTTTCTTGATAAGGACTTCACAATAATTTTAGTAAAAGACGGGCTAGTTCAAAGACATGCGGAGGGCTAGAAGAGGTAGACGACTCGAAATAAGAAAGAGCAATTCTTCAAATGCATGACCTATGAGATCACTGACTTAAGGCAAAGAAATCTGGCTTTTGACTTATGAAGTCCACTAAGAAGGAGGAGCTAGGAAGATAGTTTACTTGTCAACCAGAGTAAAATGTCAACGGACCCAACAGTCAGTTTTATCATACTTTTTACTGTATTTGGAATCCATACCAAAAGAGAAATGATTGGAGGATGTTAACTGAGAGATCAGCCACACAAACCAACACTGCATAGAATAAGAAAAATCGCAGATTAGTTGACATTAGATAACATTGAGCATACCATACATGAATCTCTTGTCTATTTTTTACATATATATTTAAATGTCCTAAACAACAACATAACCGTGTAATCCACAAGTGGGGCCTAGGAAGGGTGGTGCATACACGGCCTTACCCCTACCTTGCGAAAGTAGAGAGGCTATTTAAATGTTTTCAAGCATTAAGACATTAACAAAGGTGAATTCTAACCTCATCAATATGTTATCAGATGCTTCATGCATGCATATCAGCATATGTCCACTTTAATATGAATACATAACCTAAAATTCCTGCAGTATTACCAATGCATACTTGGTACACTCATAAGATTGAAAGATTATACCGACCTGCATCAAAAGATCCAAGAATAAACAAGTGGAATTGAAGAAAGCCCTTGATGAAAATTACTTAATTGTCTGCCATGCATAACAAAGTGAAGCTAGACAATAAAACCATCAGGAGCTAGTTTCTCAGAAATATACCATGCACATCCTAGTGAGGATACGGAATATTTACAAGACTGATATGAAGCTTAGCTTCATCTCAAGCCCTGATTGTTTGGACATAGAAAACTATCCTGCACTTGTGTGAAGTCTTGAAAATGTCCCAACCACAATGGTAGTGTTACAATGTTAGTCTGTCACTTGGGATTATAAGCCACATGAATAAACATGTGTATATGGTATCACAAACAATACCTCAACCAGGAAGAGATTTACAATTCATCTTGGAAAACAAGCTTCAAAAGCACTTTCCTACAGACACACTTACTAACAACTTGTATAAAAATCGTCGTTTCGTTCAAAAGCAGGATACTGTCCTGGGAATATAACATGGATAATCAATCCACCTTCTACATGGAAAAGTCATACTAAGATTTTGGAATAAAAATAATACTGATTTTGTCTAATACCTCCAACCAAACACGAGATAACTTAAATCTCAATTTTTTTCCAGGATAACCTACTTAATCCCTTGAACAAAACGGCTGCTAAGAGATAGGATGAAGTCCTAGATCATGTATGCAATAGTTTGATGGATAAAAATATGTCTACGGCAGCATATTTTGAAGGGTTTCATTAGAGAAAAAGAGAATCAAAGTAGAATGTGATACATGGGTGAGAAGGAAATCAAGTTTGAAGTAAGCTCAACACATAAAAAGCAGAATATAGATGGCCCAGCAGAGTGCCTTTATACCCATTTTAACTTGAACTTTCTTTTGTAAACTACAGACACTTTTTCCCCCTCACTCCAATAAGTCAATATTTTGGTTTTAGACATTCTAAGGGAGAGATTTAACAATGCTTGAATGACCTTGGCATAGCAAGGAACTCTAACAAGGGATTCAAATAAATGCAAGAATGACACACCTGAGATTAAAATGTGTGACCTAAAACAGTTTTTGAACAATCTTTGAGGCTAGACTAGAATCTTCCTCATGTCAAATGCATTCAACAATTGACATATATATATAATCTATGGAAAAACATTTGGTTCTCCCCCATTTTCCAAGCATAATTTTCTGACAAATTAGGATAGGAGGTTAGTTGAGTCTTGTCTCACTTATTCCTCTTTACTATTAGTCATGATATTAGTCGTATTACTCTCATAGTTTCTTTGTCCTTTGAGCTTGGTTATTATAGATGTATTTTTTACCCTATGATTATCGTGGTATCTTGTTATGACTGTTGTTTTGGATGATTTGTGAGTTTGTCATGACTGTCTTTATTTTCGTTATTTCTCTCTTTACTACTTGGGAACTTTTTTTCTTGAGCCAAAGGTGTATCAGAAACGGTCTCTCTACCTCTAACGTAGTGGTGAGTTTTACGTACACTCTATCCTCCCAGACACTTACTTCGTGGGACTACACTAGGTATGTTATAGTTGTAATTTTTCGACAATGAGATTCAATTGAACCTCTTGCACCCACCTAGTTCCACAACTCCGCCCTTCACCTGAATCATGAGTGCGCACTTAAATATACACACTACAGATTTAGATAATTCAAATCAAATAGATACCTCAGTACACCTAAAGTTCATCACATTGACAGTTTCAAACAGAGTACATAAAATCCAGTACATAGATTAGCTGAAAAGTTGAAAATACAGGGCATTTCCTTCTAAAGAAACATGTTCTGGAATTGTTGGATCCTCAACAAAACCCGAGAAGGAAAAACAAAACAATTGATTCCAAAATTAATATTGTTGGATTTTGAGTAATATTTTTACCTATTAATCTGCCGAAAAAAACTGGATTCGATCGAATTCATTGCATACATGCTACATCTACCAAATCAGGGTTCTATACAGCTACGATTTCATTAAAAACTCCCCAAAAAACCCACAAAATTTATCAAATTCGGCAAGAGAAAGGTGTTTATGAGCGTACCTGAGAAAAAAACGAAGGAAGATGAAGTTACAGAGAATGAGAGAGGCGAAGATAAGAGATTGGAAAACATTGTTAATCACTCACATCAGCATCGAAATAGGAGATTGGTTAGTTTGGTTGGATTCGATTTTGAAATTTGATTTTTTATTAGGATTCTTGCATAGTTAGACATTTTTGTTATGCTACGTAATAAATTAACGTATTATTTAATTGGATATGGATATGTTATTGTTGTTATTTATGTAATAGATTAATGTGTGCTATATTTAAAGTAGAAATATTTTTAAGATTGTTAATAATTTTGAGACGAAATTAATAATTTACATCATGAATAAAAGTGTTTTTTATACTTATCTCAAAAAATAAATTGCTCAATAAATGCGTAGATATATTAATAGTAATAAAATTAGGAATCAAGATATCGGAGACAAAGAAAACTCTTAGTGGTTATTAAATATGCAAGAGGAAACAGAGATAGGTCAAAAGAAAATATTGGTAAGGAGTAATTGAATGAGATATGATATAATTTATAAAGACATGACCTTGAGTAAAAAGTTAATAGTTATCGAGTGTTATCTTGCATTTTAAAGGATTTAGCTTTATTCTTATGGATTTTTTTATATTGCTATTGTTGTTTATTGAGGTTATATTATTACATTATTTTATGGTTGTTATCGTTCTTTAATTAGTTGTTTTGTTTTTTCGTCATCATTTCTTTGTATACTTATTTTGGCAAATGATACTCAAGCTAGAATCTTCTATAAATAATATCTTCATATTCACGAGGTAATGCAAAATTTGTATAATTTGATACCCTACTTGTAAAATTTTATTAGATTGTTGTTATTTTGGATGCTACATATTATATTCATAAATCCATTTGAATGTGTCTTGAGATCAAATTGATTTAAACTTTCAAATTTTATTTGAACGTGCAATTCAAAATTTTGAATATGAATTATTGAATATAAAAAATTCACAATCTGTGAAAATTATTGAATTTTCATAAGTCTTATACAATCTCACAAAATGAGAAAAAGTTCATAATAAAAGTATAATTCATTGTCACAAAATTAATTTTTAAAAACAATATTTATTGATTGAACTTTAGTTCAATAAGGCAGTAAATTTAAACATAAATTGTAGTGTATTACTATTTAATATAATAGTCTTACTTGGAACAAATATTTTTATTACATTGAGCATGTATTTTTTAATCAGGCGACTGAGAAGGTAAACTAGCATTGTTATTTTGAGATGTTTATTGGTCAATGTCATCAATAACTATATGGTTTCATTTTTATGAATATATCATCACACCTTTTGATATTCTCGCAATAAATTATGTAAGTTTATTTTATTTATTTGATAATATTTCATGAATAATTTATAAAGTAGGTGTTGATTTTTTTTTCCGAATATCCCGGAAGGGACAAAACTACGTGTTGATTTGAAGTAATATATAAATTTGACTGCTAAATTAATAGTTATATTCAATATAAATGATTTGAAGGTTGGTAAAGTGATAATATTAAGTATTATTTTTTTTACATATAAAATAAATAGTTGATAGATAAAAAATATTTTTATTTTATTTTTATTTAAAAAATATAAATTTGTAAGTTAAATTTTTAAATTTAAAATATGTGAAATTATGATATGAAAATTTTATATTAATCTCTTTAGAGATTTGGAGATTTATAAGATGAATTTGCACATTCAAACACTGATTTTATTTTATAATTAAAATCACAAATAAACTCAAATGTCCAAATACTTGTATTATAAAAAGTCCTTGAATTATTTATCCTATTATTTATAACATAATAATTAAATAAATTATTTCATATATATAATAAAATATTTTTTTTATAAATAATTTATTATAAAATAATTAATTTCAAAATAATTTGTTGTCGATCAAACAACTCCAGCAGATTGGAGAATGAACTTTAAACCAAAGTCCAAATAAGATACCCTTATAGGCTTTATGGACTAATTTATATCTCCTTATGTTATCAAACAAAATAATTATCTTGATTTTTTCTTATTTTTTGCTTAGAGAAAAGGTGTATAATTGTTTTTTTTTTATTTTGAAAATATTAAAATACAATTTATTTACTTTCTTAAAAATATATGTTATTTTAAGATCAAAAATTTGGGCTTCCATATCGATGGGCCGAACCCACATATTGGCCCATTAGGGTTTCAGTTAGGTATTTTACCTTCATATCAGTAGTATTTTTCTCACACGAGCTTGTTCTCTTCATTCCCCCACAGCCCAAACGCCGGCGGAGGCTTAATCGACCAACAACAATGGTAAGATTTGATTATCTTTTATGATTTCAATGAAATGTTTGTTTTATATTCTCTATTTTACTAATCAATTCATGATATGCTTTTTGTTGTCATGCTTAATTTGTACTGTATATGGTAGTATTTGGTGTCTAAAAGAGTGAAAAATGTGGTTTTGGTGTTAGTTTCTTGTTTATAGATCTGTTTTATCTTATTGGAGATATGTTGAGTTTGATTTGCTGTTTTTTCTCACTTTTTTTTGGTTACTTTGTGAAAATGTTAACAAGAAATGGAATGTTTTTGGGATGCAATTGAAAATATATCTCTATGAATCAGGATGTTAGTGTGAAAAGTCATTTCGTATAAATATTAGGCAGTAGATGTTTTGGGTGGTGCGTAGGCGGGGAATAGGGGCTGGGAGTTTGATTTTGTTAATTCAGTTTGTTAACTGTAGTAAGCGTCTTTTTCGATTTTGTGAACTTGGATTTCGCAAACTATATTGCATTTGAGCTGGAGTTTTATAATAACATATTACCAGATGTTAATTTAGGTTTTTAACTTGTTCAATATGTTTTGAGCCTCGCTCGCTTCAGGGCTTAAGTGAGCCTAACACTGGGGTTAAATTACAGGGTTTAGATGAGTCAATAACTTAATGAACATTATTGATTGGACCACCTACCAATTGTATTCCAGATCTAAAATAAAGCTTATGTTACTTATTTGACCTTCCAATAGCATGCTATTTTACAAACAACAACATTACCCTATTGCCTCAAAGGCTCCCGCCCATTGCGGGGTAAGGAGGGTCGGATCTACGCTGCCTGACCCCTATGTTTAAAACATAGATCGACTGTTTCTGGATGATCCATGATGAGCGTCGAAAGTTGTATTGACTATATTGACTAACTGTTGCTTCACAATTGAAAGAAGCGCATATAGTGTAAAGAGCGATTTTGCTTTATTCCATCATACCCCAAAGCCAAAAAATAGTAAATCTTTGGCTCCATCCGACTGTGGAAATTAGCATGCTATTTTGTTTTGTAAAAACAATGTATTTGAACTACCAATGAATGATTGGTACAGGTTGTGTAAACTATGATTTGAATGGTTCGTTTTGTTTTTGAGTTTTGACATTGTTGCTGGATTATGTTGTAGGCCTTCATCAAAGTCCAGAAGACGAGGGCTTACTTTAAGCGTTTCCAGGTTAAATTCAAGAGAAGGAGAGGTAAAACTAATATTTTCCTTCACCTTTTTTGGTCTTTTTCAATCTTATTTGCAATTAAAATATCACTGATTTAATTGGTTTACTACTGTGTAGAGGGAAAGACTGACTATAGAGCCAGGACCCGTTTGATCAATCAGGACAAAAACAAGTACAACACTCCAAAATATCGCTTCGTTGTCCGATTTGTATCCTTTCTAATGCATTTTCCTGTGCTTTTAACTTGCAAAGCATCTACTTGATTGCATTGCTATTTCTTTCAGAGAAAGATCTACTTCTCATTTTGTTGACAGAATGAATGATTCCATATTACTGCGCATTCATTGAATATCACTTGAATGTTATCACTTGATTAGTGATGGAAATTCTGATAATAATTTATCTGTGATGTTGGGAGGTGACTTTTTCCTCGTTTTATCCTAACCATTTTCTCTAGACTAACAAGGACATTATCACACAAATTGTGTCTGCTAGTATTGCTGGTGACATGGTTCTTGCTTCTGCTTACGCAAGTGAATTGCCTCATTATGGACTTAAAGTTGGACTGACAAACTATGCTGCTGGTACTTGCACAAGCTATTCATTTGTTGGTTTATCCCACATGAAATTCTTCTGTATATGTTTAAGTAATAATAAGTGTTGAATGCTCATTTTAGCATACTGTACCGGACTTCTCTTGGCAAGGCGAGTTCTCAAGAAGCTTGAAATGGATGAAGAATATCAAGGAAATCTTGATGTAAGTAGTAGCTGCAAGCAATGTTTCTAGGCGCATCTTTTGTCCTGTTTGCAGTTGCTTTATGTCTAATTTCAATTACACATTACAGGTCAATGGAGAGGATTACTCTGTTGAACCTGCTGAAAGCAGGAGGCCTTTCCGTGCTCTCTTGGATGTTGGCCTTGTAAGAACTACAACTGGGAACCGTGTTTTTGGTGCTCTCAAGGTATTGTCCTGCTTTTGCTTATCAGGTTTTTTCCTCCTAGTATTTGCTTTAATTGAAAAATTTAAATCGTGAAACCACAGCTTTTATACTTTCTGTGAATTGTTGATTTGGATGGTTCTCCAATATCTAAAACTTCAAAGTACAGAACATTAGCAACCATGATTTCCATCTCTGAGATACTAAAACAATATAGTTTGTTTAACTCTCCTAAATGTTGTTGGGGCTGTTGTGTAGATCATGTAATAATTCTTCTCTATGAGGGATCATTTTTTTCTTCATCTTAGCATTTAAATGTGCATTAATCATAAACTGTCTATGTGCAGTATTGCTTCTTGGATTCAGGGTGCATTGGATAGTGAGATATTATTTATGTGACATATTTATGTCATGTGACATTTAACTGTCTATCCGTGTTGAATATTGATTCTTTGCTTCAGGGTGCATTGGATGGTGGGATTGACATCCCTCATAGCGAGAAGAGGTTTGCTGGATTCAGCAAGGACTCTAAGCAACTCGATGCAGAAGTTCACCGCAAGTATATCTATGGTGGCCATGTTGCTGCATACATGAATGTTAGTTAGAAGTACTCTAGATTGAAACTTTTGTAATTTATGATTATCGTAGAATTCATGGGTAGGCCATAGAAGATTGTTCATCATCAGTGTTCGTTCTGGCTTCTTTTTACTCCCCATCTCTAACATTCTTGACCTTTGTTTGTAGACTTTGATGGAAGATGAACCTGAGAAATATCAGTCACACTTTAGCTTGTACATCAAGGTGGGTCTTGAGCCAGACAACATTGAGGAGATGTACAAGAAGGTTCATGCTGCCATACGTGCAGATCCAAGTCCAAAGAAGTCTCAGAAGCAACCTCCCAAGACACACAAGAGGTCTGAGATTTGTCTTTTGTTTAATATAATATATCAATTATCAGCTTTATAGAAAAATCATCTTTATTAGCCTTGGTACATCTTTGATTTCTGCAAAAAGGAAAATGCTAAAAGTGAATATCATTAGGACGAGTTGAAATTCATAGGTGCACTAGTGTTGTGTCCTGTGTCCATGTAGCTGTTCATCATTTGCTTGAGGTGCAACTTGTTTTTTGCATTTCTGGAGGATTTTCGTCTTCTACTGATTATCCTGCTACATTACTGTCTGAACTACATGATGCTTAGATGTGCCTCGACAGTAACTCCGTTGTTTTTTTTGTAACCATACTTATTGGGGCTGGTCTGCAGGTACAACCTTAAGAAGCTGACCTATGAAGAGAGGAAAGCAAAGTTGATCGAGAGACTCAATGCTTTGAACGCAGCTGGTGGAAATGATGACGATGACGAGGAAGACGATGAGTAGTGAACTTTGAATCCTTGTTGCCTTGTGGTTTTCTATTAATATTGTTTTTTCGTTTTGCTACTTGGTAGAAACCTCAATTTTGCATGCTTAGTTGAATGTGACTTGTCAGTTTTGACTATGTATGGGATTATATTTTGCTTCAAGCATCTACTCCATTGAGTTTTAATTTCTACGCACTGTGGGTATAAAACAAGTTTTGATATTGTCAAGTAACTTAAACGATAACAACTGCAACTGCTAATTATTCGCAATAATCTTTTTCTGAGTAATGGCTTAATTTTCGTGAAATTTGAATTTCAAATTAGTTCTTTTGAGCTTCTAACTTATGATTGATACAATATATGTCAGGTGAAAAATTGAGTAAAAAATAAGTAAAATACTAATAATATGAAATTCATCGTTAATCATTTAAAGCATTGTAAATATAAATGTCTCATAATTTAATAAGTATAACATTTGAAATTAAGTAATGACAATTGATTTTTAAAAAAGATTTTTTTTTATTATTATAAATAGTAAATATTTAAAAATTAAAGTATATCTATGAAAGTTTCCGTTAAAGAAAATGGTATTGTTGATTATAAGAAATGTAGTGTTGGAAGTAGTAAAAATGATAATAATAAAAACTAGAGTTAAGGTAGTAATAGTATCTTATGGATAGTATCAGTAATAATAATAATGAAATAATAGTACTGAAATATAAAGTATTCGATTTATAGTAGTTCAGAAGTTCGAAGAAACAAAATTAGAAGAAAGAAGGGGTGAGTTGGATGTCAATAGGTGGTGTTTTTGCTGGTTAATACTCAACACGAGACCTCTACTATATTTTGGCATCACCTTGAAATTGGTATATCACAAATTCAATACTAAATCGTTCTACAATATTCATCGACTTATTTATTAAAAGTATAAAGATTCTTAAAAATAAATGATACATTTATAATTTTAAAAATATAATTTATATTCAACATCAAAAACTTTAAAAATCAAATTCATAAAATTTAAATTTGGATCTAAAATTAAAAATAATATCTATTAAAATGACATAGGTAAAACTTCTTGCAACCGAATAAAAATTTACATAAATAATAAAATATATTCAGTATAATAAAGTGTCAGGACAATAGAAATCTTACTAACCAAAAATAACAAAAGGACAATCAAAGTGAAAGGGAAAAACCTTTTAATTTAAAAAAAATAAAAAAAATCAAGGTTTAATTACTGAACACGGCAGCTGAGATTCCCCCATTTCCTTCGTCGGCGATCACTTTCTCCGGCGAAGTCTTTCTGTAAGTTTCTCGTCTTATCTCTTATGCTTCTCCCTCCGTTTATTTCACATCCTCTTTAGTAGTACAAAAAAACCCTAATCTTAGCGAGTACGAACTTCGATGTGGGATTTGCTATTTTTTTTTTTTGAATTCTTCATGTTCATATGTGTTACGATATTGGGATTATTAAGTTGAGTCAGAAGGTAGGGTTTTGGAGTCTACTTTGTTTAGGAGGTCTGTATTAGGTTAACGTTAGCGTGTGTGAATGGAATGGGTATTGGGAATTCATAAGGGCAATTTGATTAGCTTAGGATTGAGGAGTTATTGTTATTGTTATTGTTCTCTTATATAACAACAACAACAACATACCCAGCGAAATCACACAAATGGGGTCTGGGGAGGTAGATTGTACGCGGCAAGGTTGCCGCTAAGGAAAAAAAAAGTGAAAGGGGTGTAAAAGATGGAATTTTTATCAATAGATTGTGACTTTTAGCAATTAAGGTTTAGTTAATGGGGTTCAATATCCACCCATTGCCTCTAAAATAGTGCGTCACTGGTCATGGAACTCCGAGACATAGCTTGCTTGGATACTACATTTGCTTCTACTGCTATTTTATCTTCGGTTACTCTCATGTTTTCTTATCCAATTTGTCGTCTGTAGTCTGTTGAAATACTTTTAGATATGAACCTAAGCTAGAAAAGCAGTACCTTTGACTAGTTGAATCATGTTTATCAAAGGCAAAAAGCGCAAAAATATTCCCAAGGTCTATTGGCACTTTTAAGTGCAAAGCGCAAATAAAGCGTGGGCTTTAATGAAGAAAGGCGCAAATGGAGAAAACATACAAATATGTATGTGTAGTCCCGGTTAATTTCATGTAATAAAAAAAGTAGTTATTGGATAAGAGCTATACTTAAGATCTAAAAGCATAAAAGCCCGTTATTGATAATGCATTAATTTTGGAAAAATTAGGTAAGATGACCAGCTTTCGGACCTGCTATGCCTTCGTAGTCATTGTTTGAAAAGTATCACTCCCTCTGTCACAATTTATGTGAAGGTGTGTTACTAGGCATGAAGTCTCAATTTATGTGGAGGTGTTTGATAAAGTTATGGACAAAGAATAGAAAATAAGATTATGATAAAGAGACTTATCAATTTTTTAGTGCCACCTCTTCGGGATTACACTAAATGGCAAGGAAAAGTTTGTCTTAGAGCCTTGATGATGACACCACCCATTAACCGAAGCGAAGCACTCAACATGTTTTGTGCCTTTGACAACACTGATTAAACATTCATAGTTGATTATGGTTTGATCTTGTAAAACACTGAATCACATAATTAAGGTCCTTGGGATTTTGGCTGCTTTCTAGTAGTAACACAGTATTGTTTGCTCTTTAGATAATAGTTTACTAAAAGCACTAATCAGGAGAAACATGTGTTAGGTGAAAGAAGTTTTCTTTCTTACCAATTTGACAACTCTTATCTCACTTCTTATATGGTTCTTTTCTTCTTTTTCAATCCATATATTACATTATATTTCAAATTTCAGATATTTGGAAATTATTTTCAAATTACCCTCATTTCCGGAAACAGTCAATGGAGCATGGTTCATTCGAAGATCAGTCAAAAGCAACGTTCTCGCTGACGGATGAGGACCATACACTGGCAAATGCTGTTAGATTCACTCTAAATCAAGAGTTAGTATTCATCTCTTCCTCTTTCCTTTCTTCTTTCATTATGCAGTAATCACTGCAAGTACTAATATAAACTATCTTTTAGAATTTCGCTTGAAATTATTACTCAACTTGTAATATAGATAGCCTCCTTATTTCATTTTGTTACGTTCCACTGATCGTATGTTGTTGTTGTTGCATGTTCTGTCTGCAAACCCATCCCCTCTCTCTTTTTTCAGAATTGTTTATGCGACAAGCTTAGGACAATGATTAACTAATATCTACTTTCTTGCAGTCCAAGAGTAACATTTTGTGGTTACAGCATTCCACACCCCTCTGATGCTCGAGTGAATATAAGAGTTCAGACTACTGGTAAAGCTTAAATATCTCGATATCTCTATGACTTGTAAAAAAGAAAAGCTTATATTTCTGATTTTCTAAACTTATCTATCACTGGAATATGCATCCTGCTCCCATATTAACATAACATGCTTGATATTGGCTAAAACTTTCTTCACGAACTTTTTCAATAGCTTCTGGCCAGTTGGTTTTGTTGGAGGAAATATTGTGATGCCTTCCCGTTAAAAATTGCCTTTTTCATTCAGCTTATTTGATGTGGTCAATGCAGTAGAATGTGGTGTTGGATATTTCTATAGCATGCCTATGCACATCTTATCATATATATATATATATATTGTTTTTTTGATAACAGTGGTGTCCGAGCCAGCTTACGTGCACCTCGACTACGAAATAGCTGTCAACTTCCACCAACAACAGGTACTAGGTACCTCTGTGGGAAGAAATCACCTAGGGGTCGTTTGGTTGGGAACATGTTATCCTGGGATAATTAATCCCAGGATAAATTATTCCACCATATATATGGGATAATTATTCCTTGGGTTTAATACTCCAAGGACTAACTAATACCTCCAACCAAACATGAGATAAAATAATCCTACACTTTATCCTGGGATGGTTATACCTTATACCTTACACCAAACGACCCCCTCGTGTTTTTTTTGTCTCTGTTGGGATTTGAACCCCCATGGCTTTCAACCCACTTCATTGATCACTAAGCCACACCCTTGGTTGTGTACATCATAAGATTTGACTGCTTGGAAATCCTGTAAAACAATTTGCAATTGTCTTTTTTATGCTTCCATATGTTTATGCACTTTTATGATGAGAAATGTTGTGGATCTCTGTTTGAGTTGATACATTAAGATTTTTCTGCAACTTTTAGTGGTCTTCTATTGCAGGGGATCCAGCAAGGGAGGTATTGAATGATTCTTGTCAGGATCTAATGCTTATCTGTGAGCACGTTAGAGGCACATTTGATCAGGCTATTTTAAAGTTTAAAGCTGGAAAAGGTCTGAGCGCTATGGATATTAAGAAATGATTTGACTAATGGTATATATAGATAGCCTTCTATCCATGTGAAATTTTGTCCTGTTTGCAAACATCAGGAAACCTTTAAATGTAATTGCCTCCATTTATTTGTGCATTTGGCAAAATCATGCTAAAGAATGCTCCTTGGGATACATGGAAATATTAATCTGCACATTGGGTTTTGAGATGGGGTCCACAGGAAACAACGTCTCTACTTCTACGAGGTAGCGGTAAGGTTTGTGTACATTATACCCCTCCAGACCCCACTTGTGGGATTCTACTGGATATGTTTTTGTTTTTGTTTTGCACATTGGTGGTTGTAAGTAGTGATTTGGGGATGATATATTTAAAAGTCGAGCATCTTTCGAAAACTGTTTCTACCTCTGTGAGGTAGTGGTAAAGTTTGTGTACACTTTATCTACTTCATATCTCATTTGTGAAATTTCATTGGGTATGGTTAACACATTGATTCAAAATTTCACTTGACTCACTCCAGGTCCCACTTACACTAGAAAATTTCAAAAAGTTAATTGATTCAAAAATAAGTATGTGATGATTTTTTAGTCTATTTATCTGCCTAAAAAATATGGAATTCAATTGAACTCATTGTAGATATGATGCATCTTCCAAAATCTGGATTCTATTAAGCTATAATTTCATTAAAATATTTTTGAAAAAAAAAACAGCAAAATTTATCAAATTTTTTGAAAAAAGATTGAAAGGGCGTACCTGAGAGAAAATTAAGAAAATAATTATTATTTTCATTTTTGAATTATTGAGTTTTAATAATACTTCTCTATTTGACTAATAGAACACACTTCTAAATTCTCATCAAGTTTATGGGTATTTTCCTCATGCTTCTACAAGAGTTTATGTGTTGATATATTTTAGTGATAAAATTAGGAATTAGGGTATTTGTGATACGAGGCCTCTGTAGTGGTCACTGGATGTGCTAGAGATAGGTCATGGAGGGGACAATGGGAGGTAGAGGTAGGTCGAAAAAAATATTAGTAAAAAGTGATTGAATAAGATATGATATAATTTTAGATCACGAAGACATAATTTTGATAAAAGGTATGAAAGTCGTATATTAGAGAGAAAAATGATAATTTTGAAGTGTCATCTTGTTTTTTTAGAGGTTTAACCTTATTTGAAGCTTGAAGCTTCATCAATAGTTGCCTGTGGACTCAACAATGACAATAGTAAATCAATGTCTTAATATAGTAATTTCTCCAAAAATAGTGATTATTAATAATAACTCAACTACACAAACATATGAGATCATCCATTTCACTCATAATAAGCAAAACAAACAAATCATTTTATTATCATTATCATCATTATTGTAACAGCCGCCTTCATCGAAGAACCGTCTTCAATTAACAAATCAACCAATAAAATTACATCTACAAATTTTCAAAATTGTCCCAAAATGAAAGATGAAGAAGAATATGTGCGCATGCGCGTATTTTGGACGTGCAAAGAATAGAGAGAAAAGATAGACAATAACAGTTCATGGTTAAATTTGATAAAATTTAAAAACCTTGGCCATTTTAACAAACTACTTGGCCGATTCTACTTTTAAGTAATTATCGTATCAAAATATTAATAAAGTCAATTAAAAATTACGAGTTCTCATCTTCAAATCACAACATAGATAAAAACATTATAGTAGTTGATTTCTTCATCCTTTCTACCTTTGAATATAGTTAGTTACATGATAGTACCTATTTTTGGTGCAACGCGACAAGTACTCGTAAAATTAATTGTGTTATACACTATCTGAATTAAACGTCATATTTTTTTTTTAATATTCTATCTGGTATCCTACATCTATATTGGAGTCCAACTAATTTAAAGAAAATCACTCTTTTCACATATCTAAATCTCGAACCAAAATTTCTAATTAAGATAAGAAATTAGTTATTGGGTTGACAATTAAATGACAGGTTGATAGTATATATTAATTAAATTAAAACAAATAGAGGTCCATTTTTCCCTCTTTCATGAGCCATTAGCCCAATTGCATCTCAACTCGGCGAAAGAGGAATTAGGGTTTTAATAGCATCTCAATTGGACAGCTAAACTGTTTCGTACTTCGTCGGAACCCTAATTCGCTTCTCCGATCACCCTATCATATCTAGTATGATTTCTTTTTTACTTCAGAATTTGAATTCGTATGTGTTTGTATGGTTGTAAGTTTTGGATTCCTCTTTGTTGTGTTTTTATATATATTTGAACTCTGAGATGAAAATGTTTGGTTGATAATGGAATGTATTAAGTGGCTTAACTTTGTTTGTTGTTCGAGTGAATTTGAAATATCCTGGCATTTTTAGTATTTAAAATTTTTTAGAATTTTGGCGTTAAAGGTGGTCTAAGAATTTGAAAGTCCAGTTTATTGCTTATGGAGCTAGTTTTATGTTTTGTTGTGATTAATATTTTTCATTTCTTGTCAATTGAGTTTTGATCCTTTTTGGTTTCTTGTTGTAAATGTCTGGTTTTAGAAAAAGGTATAGTATAAACAACAACAACAACAAACCAAATGAAATCGTACAAAGTGGGGTTTGGGGAGGATAGACTGGGTAGACTGTTCTTAGACCTTACCACTACCTCTCCAATTCAGATCAAGCAAATCAAAGCAGTAAATTAAAAGAAAACATGACGGCCCTTGTTGTATCTGAAAAGAGGATTCCCAGTTGATTATCTTCTTTTTCTGCAGATTGTGAGTTTTCCTTTGGCATAAATGCTGCCAGTGAGTTACTCTTTCCTTCCTAAAATAGTGATCAAGTTTCCTTGTTGGCCGATTTGAAATACTCAATCCTTTTTCTTCATATGGAACATTTCGCTCAAATGATTCAAACTGATAAGTTGATGCCATTTATATTTTTTATAGGCTGAACACATAAGGGGCCCTCAAATTTGCGAGAATTTTCCATTTTGGCACCTTAGCTACTGCCAAAACATAAAATTGTGGCTAGTTTAAGGGTCTTCTTTTGTGTTTGGCTATTTTAATAATTTACTATGGCATAAGAGTGGCAAAGTTGGCCAATAAAAACATGACCGGCCAAATTTTAGGTGGCCCATTTTGTCATGCAATCAGCCCATCAGAAGTTGAGCGGATTTGGGATAAATATGTAGCCCAAACTGACCCATGCTGAATCTTCTCAAAATATTTAAAAGAAGACTTGTTTTGGTTGAAATGTTATGTATAACTATAATAAAGATTTTTATGCAGTGAAACAAATAAGATTCCCTTGTGAAACATGGATCGAAAAAGCTTGATCAATTCCAATAAATTTTTTAATTTGAAACTTGCTTGATAAAGAAATCAAACAAAGAAATTAAAATGGACTGGATACATGGAACCATTCATGTATTTTATGACGCTCCTAATGCGGCATCTCCTGTTATTTGATCCGTTGATAACAATGGTATCTGGACTTGCTTGGATGCATCTTGGGTATTCCACCGGGTACCTGCTACCTTCCACAAGAACAAGTACCAGATAACTTTTCTCATGAATGCTTAGGCAGATGAAAAGAAATCACCTAGTATTTTTTTGGTTTCTGTTGGGATTTGAATTTCGAATCCTGGTCTCCCCTATTTTTCATCCAATTTTTGACTACTAGGTCAAACCCTTGACTATAACTTAATGTGAGATCTCTTCAAATGACTTGTCCACCCTTTTTCATCAAATCCATATAATAATTAGTGTTAGTAAAAAGCAAAACGCACAAAAAAAGCTATAAGGTTCTTTGGGGCTTTAAGCGCAAATAAAGCCTTAGCATCTAGTGCATGTACAATTTTTAATTTTTTGGGGGCCCAACATTGGGTGAGATGGGTCCTGCTCTGATACTACGTAAAATTAGGTCTTGGGCCTAACTCTGACCCCACAAGCTATCTCCGATGGAGGAGGATTGCCCAATACTTATAAGGAGTCCACCCATCTCATTAACCACCAATGTGGGACTTTTGTCTTTCTTCAACAATAATAAAATTAAATATCAATTGTTTAGTGTCATCTCTTCAAGATTGCACTCATTGGCCTGAAAAATATGTTTTACAGCCTTGACGACACCAAGGTGCTCATAAAGCGAGGCAAAGTATGCAACATGTTTTGTGCCTTGTTTTAGGGCTTAACCGCACCTTTCACAAATAACAATACTTCTCTTCCAACCTCATATAATAATCTATTCAAACATTCTGTTTTGAAACTTCCTACTAGTAAAAGCAGGTCATTTTATCAGGAGAGAGGGAGTATTTGTCTTCTGGTCAATTTTCTATAGTTGCTAAGTAGGATCTTTACACTTGCACGTTTCCTTGATAGATGGCTTTCAAACATTAGCTTTTTATTCATGTTATTTTAACTATTCATGTTACGATGTATTTTGACGACTTACCAATTAAGAATGAGACCATTCGGGAGAAGCTAGAGGTGGCCCCGGTGGCCGAAAAAATGAGGGAAGCGAGACTGCGATGG
>JAOTQR010000092.1:1666670-1704770 GCA_025774065.1 Solanum ossicruentum | reverse complement strand
ATAAGAAAATTTTTTTAAATAATCTTTTTTCATAGTTAAAAGAAATTTTTAGACGTTTTACATATTAAAACTTTCTCTTGATATTCAATTTTAATTGATAATTATATTCAACATCATAGGTCAATTATCAGATTGTGTCGACGTCTACTCTAATCATCTAGATAAGAAAATTTGTACCACCTATTTAAATAGACCATGTGAAAATTCAAAGTGAATAGAATAATGGTGCAGAAGCTACCAAGTGGCATAACAAGAGAATAGTGTCAGCACAAACAACATGAACCAGTAAACATCATCGGTCGATACAAATCCACCACATAATATCATGTAAATATTTCTGAGAAACAACAATAACAACATTATCCCATTGTTTCAAAAGCTCCTGTCCATTGCGGGGTAAGGAAAGGTCGGATGTACACAGCCTGACCCCTATGTTTAAAACATAGATCGACCGTAAATATTCATAAGAAACATACAATATAAAAATAATTAATTCTAATCCCTTCCACCGTACTTTTAATGTCTCAATTATGCTACTCATGAACTCATACACTTTTTCACTGAAAGCCGTCTCAAATTCGATTAGACCTTATATATATATATTAAACTAGTTAGGAAAACTCATGTTCTGCGCATGTCCAATATTTATTTATAAATTTCTTTGTAAGTAGTATTAACTAAATATTTTTAAATAATCTCATTAAAATGAAAAATATATACTCGATAAATATTATTAATATTGATGAATTTTAAATGGTATTGATTTAATAATTTTTAAATTCTTCCCCCTCCGCCCCCCCCCCACCCCCCCTCGCTATATATATAAAAGAGTGTAATTCATTATTTGAGATCAAGTATATGAAGACGAAGCTTTTAACCACTCATTCTAGTCATATAGCAAGATGTATAATGATATATAAATAGTTACAAAAAAGATAGGAATTATTTTGCATTCATGATAATGGTTTGA
The DNA here is from genome assembly GCA_025774065.1 of Solanum ossicruentum. NCBI lineage: Eukaryota > Viridiplantae > Streptophyta > Magnoliopsida > Solanales > Solanaceae > Solanum > Solanum ossicruentum. The sequence continues at coordinate 1,703,800 of JAOTQR010000092.1, read as the reverse complement.
AAGAGCTGTTAAAAAAATTAAAATATCTAAGGAATTATTTCTAGGCTACGTTTAGAAAGGGGTGTATTTCAATATCTCTCAAGGAAAAATTAGGCGGATTAGCAAATATATATTACTTAATTAGCTAATATAGTTATAGTTTGAATTAATTATTAATCGCGACAAATATCTAACTATAATTACAGTTTGAATTTTGTATATTTTGCACGGTTTATACAAATGTTGTGCGTGATTATACAAAAACTGGGTGCAAATAAAATTGTATAGCTAAATATACAAACACTGTGAAACGTATAGCAAATTATACAAATGTTATGCACGAATTGTATAGTGAAATATATCAACATTATACAAAAATTGCTAATTATATTGCGAATTATTCAAATATATACAAATGTTGCACAAACTATACAAACGTTGTCATAATTATAATTACAAAATGTAATTATCGAAAGTATAACTATAAAGTATAATTAGACTTTATATATTTGTCATTTATGAAATTTGCTCTTTTAGATATGGACCTTACATTCCAGTTTGTCATATCTAGTTTTTCTGCTTATGGGTTTTGAGCCGAGAGTTTAAGGAAACAGCCTCTTTACTCCTATAAAGTAGCGGTAAAGTCTACGTACAATCTATCCTCCGCAGATCCCACTTGTGGGATATCACTGAGTATGTTATTGTTGTTGTTGCTCTTTTAGATATGGTCCAAAATTCTTAAACAGTGACATTATTGAAAATTATTTAAAAGCACATGTATGATAAGTATAATATAGATGTATGTCTAATTGGATAATTTTCTTAAATTTATTGATCAAAATATAAACAATCTTGAAAATTATTTATCTCGAATTGTGTCATAGTAATTGATTTGTACACGCAATATATTTTTTATTATTATTATTTGACTTTACAACCTATCTGCTATATTAATATTTCTCTTGAAAAAGTACACTTCTTTATGAAGAAAATCACACCACATATTTATTTAAGATTTTTATATTATAAATCATAAATATACTTTCTATTAAAATAAAGTCATAACAAATTAATTTTTTTTATTGTAACAAAACAAGTCTGTATAATATGGGCCTGATGAGCCCAAAACGGAAAAATAAAGAAATAAAATTATGAAAAGACCCGGTCCAATCCACTAAGGCGGAAAGGACCTTACATAAATGAAAGCCTAAAGACATATATCTTAGGCAAATTAAATTTGTTTTAGGCAAGAATAATATTTTTATATATTGGTGTGATTTTTTCATATTTGAGATTTTAAATAGGCTAAAATTTTTAGGAACCAATTGATGGATACATTTTTTTTCTCTCTTCAATTAAAGATTTCGATTAAAAAAATGAATTCAAAGTCATATCGATTAAAAAATTTATGGGTTAACATATATGAAAATGGAGAAAATCACTTAGTTCCTATTGAGTGACCCTTAAATACTAAAAAAATCCAACGAATCATGTTGAGACAATTGAAATTCTTCCGATGTCATTATAGATAGTTTTGTAAAACGTTTCGAAAAACTTGATCAAAAGTCATATCACAAAAATATTTATGAACTGGCACACACAAAATTAGAGAAAATGGCATAATTACAGTTGAGTGGACCATAAATGCTAAAAAAAGACTTGTAGATCGGCCAATGCTATTGAAATTCTTTTTCGGGTCATTAAGAATGGTTGTATAAAAGTTTCGGGAAAAAACTAGACCAAAAACCACCACCAAAATGCTCATGCGCTAACACATGCGAAAAATAGAGAAAATCGTCTAAAAACTTATTGAGTGACCCCTAAATGCTAAAAAAAGTTTGGTGGCTTAGGTCGAGACTATTGAATTTCTTCCCTAATTTATTAGGGACGAATCTGAATCTGTAAAGGGTTTGAGAGAAAATTGATCAAAATTCATGGACTAACATACATGAAAAACAAAGTAAATCATCTAATTATTGTTGATGATCCCTAAATGTTAAAAGAATCCCACAATCAAATCGAGACTATTAAAATTCTTCTCTAAGTCATTATAGACAGTTCTATAAAGATTTTGAAAAATTAACTGATAGTCATACTACCAAAAAATCTATAGACAAACACATACAAAGAAAAATGGAGAAAATCCCCATTCTATTCCATGGCACTTAAATGCTAAAAAAAGTCCCTCGACTCAACTCAAGTCTATTAGAATTCTTCCTCAAGTTATCATGGATGGTTCTATAAAGATTTTGAAAAATAATTAATCGAAACTCATACCATCAAAATATTCATAGGCTCATACACGAAAAGTAAAGAAAATTATCTAATTTCTATTGCATCCTAAAATAGATGTTATTTAACCTGACCTAGGTTGAGAGTTACACCTTTTATTTTTGATGTATACAAATAAATATTTAAATTTGTGTAAAATTAAACAAGTATACACATAATTCATACACATTATTACACAAAATAATTTGCATAAAATACAGTCAAATTTCTTTTTCCATCAATCTCAGATGGAGCCAAAGATTCACTATTTTTTGGCTTTGGGGTATGATGGAATAAAGGAAAATGACTCTTTAAACTGTTTGCGCTTCTTTCAATTGCGAAGTAGCAGTTAGTCAATGCAACTTTCGACGCTCACCATGGGTCATCCGGAAACAGTCGTGCTATATTTTTTCAAACATAGAGGTCTGGTTGCGTACATCCGACCCTCCCTTATCCCGCAATGGGCGGGAACCTTTGAGGTATTGGGGTAATGTTGTTATTGTACAGTCAAATTTCTTTATATTTTGTCATATTTCAACAATTCAATTATTTTTAAATTAAAAAAAGTAATTTCTTTTTATCAAATTTTCACTAGAATTCAAATTTGCTCTATTCTAAAACAAATATCGAATACGGAATCCCCAAAAAAAAAAAGGTGTGGCAATAGTAAAATGTAGTGCCCTGAAAAAAAGAAAGGCTGCTGTAATGTGTATATGTCGGAAGCTGTCGTAAAATAGCAGTCAACATTCCATCTCTTATTACTTTACTCTTTTCTCTCTTTTAACCAGAAAACCCTCGCCACCAGAAAATGCTCTAATTTCTCCGGCGAAATTCGCCGCCGACACTTCAGATTTCGCCGCCGATCTCGTAAGCCTTTACCTCTCAACTTCTATTTTTGGTTCGCTTTCCTTTTTTGGGTCATTCAGTAGCTTCAGATCAAGTATTTCCTCATCAACAAGTTTGCCTCCTTTTTTTTTTGGCTGTAATTTACAAATTTGTTGAGATTTTAGCTCTGTTAGCTAGTGTAATAGCTTTTTACGTGTTAATTTTGGTGATTTTGTGTTTGTTTTGCTCAGTTCTGTTTGCGATCTGAATATCTTTGTATGAGGTTTACTTAGGTGAGATATTTCACTGGTGTTTAAGCTCTTGTTAGCGTTGTGTAGTTTAAGTAATTTATTGTGTGCTTCATGTTAACTTCTGTGTTTTTTTCTTGTTTGTTAATATTTCTTTTCCTGGTTGAAGATTTGCATGTAATGTAGGATAAAACATGAGTGTTAGCTCCATTTGCCAGTTTCCAACTCTCTCCGCCAACCTTTACTCTTCATTTTTAACCAATGAAGAACAGATAATTATTTATTTTTTAATTTTTTTATGCTTCATATTAATTACTTATCCTACGATTCATTTTTCAAGGTGTTGTACTAAACATCAAGTGATATGGTTATTATGGTCAAATATTCATATCGATCATTTTTTTGTAAAGGAAATGCAGAATGTAAAGTGAACAGAGGGAATAACTTGTTACATATTCACTTTGATTGTTAGTCAATGCAACTTTCGACGCTCATCATGGGTCATCTGGAAATAGTCGCGCTATGTTTTTAAACATAGGGGTCAGGCTGCGTACATCCGACCCCCCTTACCCCGCAATGGGCGGGAGCCTTTTGAGGCAATGGGTAATGTTGTTGTTGTAGTCTTATCTGAGTACCTTTCTTGGACATTTACTTAGGTCAAGTAGATATGAGAGTACACATTTTACTGTTGTTTAGGCTCTCTTTAGCTGTGTCATTAATAATTTATGTTAACTTCTGGACATATTCCTTGTTTTTTTTTAATCTGTTTCTTCTTTGTTATTAAAATGATTTTTTCTTTGGTTTTATTTCTTTTAAGGTATCGTATTTGCTAGGTTTCTTTTTTCTGTCTGGTTGAAGATTAGCATATTCCCACAAAGGTAGGTGTAAGTTTCGAGTACATCCTACCCCCACCCCCCACCCCAATTTCCCACTTGTGGGATTACAATGGGTATGCGTTTCTAGGTTGAGCGAAAGCAAGGGGTTTGTCATCTGGGTCGAGTTTGTCGCACCGTGCTTGCTTAGTGCGGGTTACCTCACCCATGTGGTTTGCGCGTTATTGCATAGGAGTGGGGTTTTAATCTGTGCGCACATAATGGGTAGCGGCTCTGCGGCCGTGGGTTTCCCCTTGTCATCCAAAATAAAAAATGGGTATGTTGTTGTTTGGTTGAAGAGTTGGATGTTAGTGTAGGATAAACATGTGGTTTAGCTTACCTCTAGTTAAGGGAAATCCCTAAGTTTGCCCCACAAGACAAATTAGCAACAAGTATTATGATGTGAGTCTACTAACGGAACAGAATGGATATAGAAGATTCACATGGTCGATGCTAACTAGTCTGGGATTTCAGATTAAGTTGATTGATTGACGGATGATTTTATTTACAAATGTTGACCAATAATCTGTTGCCCCTATATTCTGAGTTTCTTGGTTTAGTTTCCGTGAGTGATCTTGTATGGCAGATTAACAGCATATTTTGAACTTGTTGTCTTCAAGGTGTTATTCATGAGGATTACAGAGTAGTAGGTACTTTATCATAAGTCCATTTTGGATATGTTCTTTCCTTTTCTCTGTGTGTGTATTATGAGGTGTGTTCCTGTTGGAGTGTTGGTTATAAGCAAATCTTGCCTTATTTCCAACAATGATGCTGTTGAAAGAGAGTAGTAGATACTTTATCATGGGAAGATGCTCCATTGGCCTTGATGACGAAGTGGAGTTTAGTTAGGGAACATCTGTGACCGACTCTGAAATACTAAAATCCCAAAAGGAAAAAGATAAGGCCTGTCTCTGAATATATTAGAACATGAACTTGTGTAAACCTCAAACCTTAGTTAGGTTTTTCTTTGGACTTTTTATTGGTAGCTATGGGTTTTTATAATGATCTCTTTCAATAATTTGTCTAGACATTGCACTTCAAAATGTATTTTGAAATTAAAAAAAAATGGAGATCTTTTAGTTAACAATACTGAAGCTTTTTCTTGTTTCTTGCCTTTCAACAATCAAAATCTTGTAGGACTTTTTACCATGGAAGATACACATTCGATTGCAACACTGATGGACTCCACAACCTCTAAGATACGGCAGCTGCAGAAAGCATTTGCTGAGTTGGAAAGTCATCGTGCTGTTACACTAAACCTGAAATGGAAGCAACTCGAAGAGCACTTTCATGGGCTTGAGAAGTCCTTAAAGAGGCGCTTCACTGAATTGGAAGACCAAGAGAAGGAGTTTGAAGCAAAAATAGTTCAATCTAAAAAGATGTTGGAGAATCGTAAGGCTGCTGTTATCTCTACTGAGAAAGCTTCACTTGAGAGCCTCCAAGAGAAAAGAGATGCAGCAGTTTCTGCTATCACTATTGCTATGCAGAAGCATACAAAGCCTAATTGTGTGGAACCTGCTGGTGCTACTCATGAGGTGCAAGGTGAGCCTTTTATGTTTGATGCAAAGCCCCTTGATTTCATACCTCTTGAGAATACAGAAGATAATACGAAGCCTTTGAAGATTGGTGTTCTGGAAGTCAAGTCTTATCCAGATTTAGTTAAATTATGCCAAGATATGGACTCAGAAGGCCTCCATAAATTTATATCTGACAACCGCAAGAACCTGGCTGCTGTAAGGGAGGAAATTCCATCTGCTTTAAAAACTGCTGTTGATCCTGCCTTTTTGGTGCTGGACTCACTCAAGGGTTTTTACCCCTCAGAAGTATCAATTTCAGATGCTAAAAAAGATGCAAATCTTTTAGGCCTTCGCCGAACTTGTATTATGCTAATGGAATGCCTTAGCATTTTATTAACAACCCTGGAAATGGATTCTATTTCAAGTTTAATATCAGAAAGTGTAAAGACACGTGCGAAAGCAATTGCTGAGGAGTGGAAACCAAAGTTAGATGATCTTGACATTGATGCAAATAATGGGAATTCCTTGGAGGCTCATGCATTCTTACAGCTTCTAGCTACTTTTGGTATTAACTCCAACTTTAACCAGGAAGATTTGTACAAGCTGATCCCCATGGTTTCACGTCGTCGCCAAACAGCAGATCTCTGTCGCTCCCTTGGATTGTCCGAGAGAATGCCAGGTTGGTTTCCGGAAATACTTGAGTTGATTGCTGGAGGTTTTTAATGCTTATAATTTCAATGAAATACATGTCTTTTGACAGAGCTGGAATACATAAACTGTGTTCCTCTCCCTGTTCATATTTCCCAAGAATACAACACATAGGTCTTGGGACTGTTTGGCCATGAGAGTTTTTCACTTTATTTGAAAATCAGCATTTGGCCATGAAAATTTGGAAGACATCCAAAACCCTATTTTCACTTGAACTATATTTTCCTTTTGCATATTCTGTCGTAATAATTTCTTTTTTTAATAAAAATGGCCCCATTAAATTATATGTCGTGTTTTTAGGAAAAATACATTCAAACATTCAAATATTACTGGCAAAATTTTTAACCAAACACAACTCCATCTTCAACTCCAACTTCAAAATTTCACAAAGTGAAAATATTTGTACTAGTAGTCTAATGTGTGGTAGCTTGTATACGAGATCTAATCTTTTGAGAGCAGGTTTGGTTGTATGTTTAAGGTATATTAGCTCAAGTAAATATGTCCAAACAGAACTCCAACTTCAAATATTCCAAATAAAATGAATAACATTTGATTTTCATGGCCAAACATCCAGGTAGTGTTGACATGTGAATTTGTCTATTTTTGGCTTTTTACTGAAGTGGAACAGTATTTCTTATCATATGTCTAGGAGGCTAAGTTGGTTCATACGCTTCAGACTTCTTAAACATCTGTGTGGTTTCTGCTTTCGCATTTTTACAGGTGTTATTGACGTGTTGGTTAATAATGGAAGGCATATAGATGCTGTCAATCTAGCTTTTGCATTTGAGCTGACCGACAAGTTTTCACCCGTTACACTACTAAAATCCTACTTGAATGAAGCAAGCAAAGTATCTTCACCTGTCAAATCTGGAAATGCATCACCTACTACTGCACAGGTTTGTACTCTGCCTTGATATATTGTGAAATTCACTATTTCGTCTGGGGAGCATTGGAGCACCAGTAAAGTTGTCTCTGTGTGCAAGAATCACTTTCTTCTCTAGTTCCCTTGGGTTGGGAGAATAAGTGCTGCTCTGCCGGAGTTATGCAGTCGATGCTCTTTCGCTAATTATTCCATCTCCTTAATGAGAATTTTTTTTTCTAAAGCAACTTCTTTGTATGTACCATCAATCAAGTGTCATCTTTGTTCCAGAATGATGTCAACGAGAAGCAGCTGACTGCACTGAAGGCTGTGATTAAGTGCATCGAAGACCATAAACTCGAGGAGCAATACCCTGTGGGTCCTCTTCAGAAAAGGGTTCTCCAGCTGGAGAAAGAAAAGGCAGACAAGAAAAGAGCGACTGAAGTTGCCAAACCTCAACCCAAGAGACCCCGTGCCAATTGTGTAGGAAATGGAGCTCGAGTCACTAACGTTGCCTCTGAAAAGAACTTTTATGCTAGTAGAATGACTGATAGGTATCCGCAGTACATATATGACCGACCATATGCTTACCCTGGACCAACTGACACCCACGTTCCGTCATTCCTTGGTACTGCCTACAACCTTCCTCTTGGACATGGCAACTTCTTCGGAAATGGCTATCACTATCAGGCGACTTACCTGCACTAATCACTAGACTATGCTAAAGATCCATTTAGCTGTTAGTGTTAACCCTTATGCTTAACTAGTACTGATAGTAGAGCCTAGTTAACTTCTATTCTGATGTAAAAGCTGATACTGTGATGTTTTTATATATGCACCGTCTTTCATGTTAATATTTCTTCTTCCATCTTTTGATATTGGGTTTCCTCATATGCAGCTCTGATGTTTCTTGTTGGTACTTAAATTTTCCCCCCACTTTTAGCTAAGGATTTTTCTAATACAGTTTTTCTATCTCCCTGAAGTAATGGTAAGATACAATCTACCTTCCTTGAACCTCATTATAGAATATCATTGGATATGTGTTGTTTTGAAGTATGGAAGAGAGGAAATAATTTGACTGTTTTGTTGATCGATCTCTCTATCTATATATATTTTGTCAAGATTCCATTTTGCTTGTTTGTTTAGTCCATAAAATAATATAAACTCGATCCAATTCATTGAATACATGTATTCTTCTCATCCAGATGGGTTTTTTTAGTAACAAAATATGAACCTATAAGTTTAACATTTTAAAAATATTGAAATCATGTGCGGAGAATTTAAAGATTTCAAGTCGTTTCAAATCACTCGCCTATACGCTGATCCAAAAACATAATTTCTCACGTTCAAAATGCAAGCTTAATATTGTGGTGTTAAGAGATGGATAGTTTTATTATTTTGCAGTCGATGTACCAGGGAATTCGCCACATGAAAAATTCAGCAGCAAATGGGTAAAATATATTTACATACTTCCATGGATCGATGTAGTGGAATGGGATCTAGAGACCTCAGGTTTAAGCCATCGCAATTTACAAGCCTCAGCTTTAATCTTATTACTGAACTGCTTTAATCTTCTTAACGAACCTACTCAATGCAAATTCAAAATCAAAATAGACGGACCAGTGAAATGCCAAAACAAATAAAGGTTCTATATACCCAATGATAAGCTTTATGTCGTGCCAGTTGAAAAAATCAAAACAATCACTAGTCAAAAGTAGTTCTCAAGTTGACATGCCAAGCCAACAACACGTCAACTAGCAGAGGCATACGGAGGTTGGCCCGGGCACCAACAAAAACAACAGGATACATAATACAATCCACAAGTAGAATCTGGAGATAATATATATAGACTTTGACCCCACCAAGTAAGATAGAGATAGAAAGATTGTGTTGGTACTCCCTAATAATAACTAAAAAGGCTGGAAAAATGAAAATTAACAGTAATTACAACAAAATAGTAAGCTAATCGAAGTACAAGAAACAACATGTTGCTCTGGAACATGGAGGCTAAAATCACAAAAAGGGTTACAAGGAAATGTGTCAATTGTAGAGTGAAGTATTATTTTTCAATAATCATCTCCTATAAAGTCCCAAGTGTCTACTTATTAGCAAAGTGATGAAAAGCTTTGCAAGCACAACTTGATAGTAGAAGTTGCATGAACCTTGTACCTCAAGCAACTCTCATTGTCTAAATTTAGCTGTGCACCACAACCACAGACCGATGAGATTACTTGGGAAGACAGGACGCACATATGCACAAATAAACGTCCACTGGTTTTAATTGCTCGTGGCATTTATAAAGACACCAACCATAATATGTAACCATGCCCATGAATGCCACACACATGCTTTTGGCTTGGCGACAAGGAAGGCCACACCAGCTGGAGAACTCAAGAATATAGCAAGGCTAAGTCTAAGGTCAGAAATTCACTAAATTTGCTATCCAAGAAGCAAGCAGAAGTAGCAAACAGGAGGACAAAAGGTCAATGATTCCCTCAATTTGCTGGCTAAGAGGCAATCAGAAGTAGCTAGCAGAGACGACAAAAGTATTGAAAGATACTTGCAACTTGGGAACCAAACAACAAATAACCACACTTTATAAGACCTTTATTTCTCCTCACGGATCACATTACATAATTGAACATAGCACAGATCCGCTTAACTAAGGACTTCAAAATGTCTTGAAATTATTGAAAGTTATCTTACACTATCAACAACAACAACATACCCAATGGAATCCCACAACTGAGGTCTGGGGAGGGTAGAATGTACGCAGATCTTACCACTACCAAGGCAGAGAGGTTTCCCGAGAACCTTCGTCACAAAAATCCATAAGCGGAATAAACTAGATATGAAAAACAGGAAAATAAAAGAAAGAGAGTGAACAGAAACAGCGACTAATAACGAAAAACACATGATAGCAAGTAAATACGAGACAATTAACATATATAAGGCAGATAAAGACAACACCGGACAACTCCTACTACCCTACTATACCCCATGGCCAGACATCAACCTACTAACCTATTAGTCTGCTACTCTAATTCGCGACCTTCACTCCTTCTTATCTAAGGCCATGTCCTCGGTGAGATCAAGTTTCACCATATCAAAAGGAAAAAAATATTGGTCCATGGGAAAGACCGCGATACCTCACGGCTCACACTCCACGTGGAAACTACTCAATGACTACAAAATACTTACCAATATTTATATGAGAAGCACCTTGCTTTTCACTCATTATTATTTAAGTACTTCTCGAGAAAATGATAAGAGAAAAGAGAAAATTAATCACTTATTTCAAATGAAATCATGAAGCAGATTTATAAAGGCTTTAATGAATTTCACTATATACTTCCATGAGGTAGTGGTAAGATTTGCATACACTCTACCCTCCTCAGACCCTACTTGTGGAATTTCATTAGGAATGTTGTTGTAATGAGTATCAAAATTTCTCCTTTGGCCATGAGAGGCGACTTAGCAATTCTTATTATTATATGATTTAGAAAAGTAGCTTAGAAACTTATATGGAGTTGAGCAACAACCAACATAGAATATATATGACGCAGCTCTTCTATGCTTAATGGTCTAGAAGTAACTTATATGTAGTTGAGCAACAACCAATGTTCTCTTATATAATAAGAGAGAGTTAGTGCTGAAGCAGGTAGCTCTCCGTCGACATGCCTGCTTTAGTTACCTGTTTCTTCTTCTTTATTATGTGGGGCCCATTAGGAAACAGTCTCTCTACTTCTACGAGGTAGCGGTAAGGTCTGCGTACGATCTACCCACCCCAGACCCCACTTGTGCGATATTACTGGGTATGTTGTTGTTGTTGTTTTATTATGTGGGGCCCATAAAAATATTTCGGAGATTTTTCAATTTAACGTTTTAAGGCAGATGCTTAGTGATTTTACAATATTACCCCTAACAACTAATTTTCATGGTCGCAAGGCCCAAATTTTTTAATTTAATCGAATTTAAAGCAGTTGCTTAGTGACTTCTTTTATTATATGGGGGCCCACTTCGGGAATTTTTTATTTTGATCTTTTTAAGGCAGGTGCTTAGTGATTTTACAATATTACCCCTGACAGCGAATTTTCACAGTTGAACGGCCCATAAATATTTCGGGAATTTTTTTAATTTAATCTATTTAAGGCAGCTGCTTAGTGATTTTATGATATTGCCGCTAACAAATAATTTTTCCAGCTTTAATAAGATGATTTAACAACGTTTAATTATATCATTAAAATAACTTTATAAATAACTATTGGGCCCGTGCATTGCACGGGATCTTTGTAACTAGCATAACATATATGAAGCAGTTCTTCTGTGCTTAATGGTCTAGAAGTTCTCTTTATTTCATAATATCATTATGTTTTGATGAATATATTTTCTAGATCTTGATTCAAATCTCAAGGCTGCCTCAGAACTTCAGCTTACTCATTTTATTTGTAGTTACCAGTTCATGTTTTCCACAAAGGTTCTTACAAAAGCATTTTCTATTTTGATATCAGTGTAGTCCAGGTCAGCAAGCTCAACCTCAACTATTTCATTGGAACGTGCTACCTACCACCAACATAGGTTCATGTAACTCTATCCACCAGGCTTAAGCAGATTGTAAGAAATCACCTAAGGTTTTCTTTGTTATATTTCAATCATTCACTCTTTGTTCAAGTCTATAGTCCAAACACCTCCAAAAGTCTTCTGAACCTATTCCACGCACTATGCAAAATTTCCCACCGCACCACTCATTTACTTGGCCACACTGAATAAAAGAAATCATGTTGGTCCAATCACTTTTCAGCAAAATTTTAGTCACAAGTTAAGAGCACAATCTAAATAGTCTATGTGCAAGCTGACACAATGTCCAATATAATTTGTCTGGTGCCTTGTATTAAATTGGGTAATTTCAAGTGAGCATACTATCTTGAACTCAAGTCTTTAGACCAACAACAACAACAACAACATACTCGATGTGTGATCCCATAAATGCAGTTCGGGAGGATAGAGTGTACACATACCTTAACCCTACCTCCTAAGGTAAGGTAGAGAGGTTGTTTCCGATAAGACTCTCAGCTCGAGAAAACAAGGGTAAGCATTGTATTTATGCACTAGCCGACACAATGTCCCAAGATATTTTGTGCTAGTCCCTTATATCATATCGGGCAATTTCAAGTGAGCATATCAGCTTGAACTCAAGTCTTCTAACCAACAACAATAACAACATCATACCCAGCGTCTGAAACCATTCATGGGACTCAGCAGGGAGGGGTGTTCAGAGACTTTACCCCTGTCTTAGATAAGGTTGAGACATCATTTCCTTTAAGACTCTAGACTCGAGAAAAACATTTTCAGAAAAAAAAAATTGAAAAATACAAGAGTGAGAAGCTATGTACAAAAAAAAGAAGAGTGAAGAATTGACAACAAAAAATAGTAGAGATAACCAAATTAAAAAAGCACAACAACAATAGTAAAATAGAGGTCATACAATAGTAGTGAAGTAGTAAGGAGAAAGGAAAGCAAATAAAATGCTCTAAATTGCACCAAGCTCACCCATAGAAACGAGATACAATACTCAACTACCTATGAACCTCCTATCCTAATCCTCAGCCTCCAATCTCTCTTATCTAGTATCCTCTCCTGGGTGAGAGGAAGATATGTCATATCCTATCCAATTAACTCTCTCTAACTTTTACTCTGTCTACCTCTACTTCTCCTCACTAGAGCATTTCCGCAAATCCTCTTCTTATGCACGAACCATCTTAGTTTCTCTTCCCGCATCTTGTCCACCACTATACGAGCACAGTTAGTATCAACTATGAAAATCCTTTAGAACCTCACAATCAAAGATATGGTAAGCAGCTGGGATGGACCTTATGAAGCACAAAAGGGAGAGCTGTCATCTATGGATGATAGTTCGAAGCCTGAAGAAAGCTATATAAGTAGGTGAAGCTGCAAGTTTGGGGAGCTCAAGAGTCACTTTGGCGTGTTACCAAACTCATGGGGTGCTCACCACCCTCGCAGTCACCACACTGTCCACTTTGGCGACCAGATGATCCCTTTGGCGAACTTGAGCCTCATAAGGCAACGGACAGCGCCACATTGGCAAGCTCAAACCACTTGGGCGAGCATCCACGTCTGGCGATCAAGAAGCACTTGGGCGATGCCAAGTGCCTTTGGGCAATCAAGCAAGGCCCTTTAGGGTCATATTATAAATAGTCACTTTTGGGTTGTGCATGTAAAGGCAACAACAACAACAACAACATACCCAGTGATATCCCACAAGTGGGGTCTGGGGAGGGTAGATTGTACGCAGACCTTACCGCTACCTCATAAAAGTAGAGAGGTTGTTTCCTAAAGGCAAATACTATAAATACAAGCCTTAGTTATTTCATACTTTAGATTATGTTGAATGTGCATTGTCTTGAAGACTTGTTATGTATTTTAACATTATCTTTGGGTGGATTCCCAATTAAATGGCTAATCTATAGGTGGATTCCTAATAGCTAAGGTGAGTGATTAGGGGTTCAATTTTTTAAATTGCTTAGTTCATCCATTTGTGGATTCATTTAGTAGTTATTTGATTGATTAAGGAGGATATTGATAGTATCAAGTCCCTTGTTGCCTGCAAACTCAATGGATCTGTTGATAATTCACATATCCTTTCTATTTCAATTTTCCATGTCGATTCAAATTCTAATTTGTCAAGTAGGATTGTATCAACTATGGAGGTCACTCCTTGTCATGAATATCCTCATTCCTAGTCTAATATCTTCTAGTATATCCAAACATTCTCATTCTCAGTGCGACGAGCTCAACCCAGAAGGGAAACCCCTTGCTTTCGCTGGCAAGGGGTTTCGAACTTGAGACCTCCAACATGGAAGTCTCAAGCCCATACCATTGGGTCACCACGAAGGGTAATCTTATTTCTTGTTATAAGATGCCACGATATATATATCTAGTTGTGACATGTGATGTGGCTAAACGAAAAGAACACAAGGCACATAATCTGGAAAAGGATGAGTCTAAGAAGGATGAAACTTATGCAATGCTTTTAACCAATTCTGATATTATTCAATAGATTACAAGCTACTTGGTTGATCAAGTGAGTTCTCAAGATAAATTGACCTTAAGGATTGGCTGGCCAAGCTATATAACAGTTGGGTCACTCATTCGCCTGGAAGGAGCACAATATGGGTCCTTTTTTGGCCCTGTAACCTACAAAATTTGCGACATTCTGGATTTCAGATGATTTACAAGTGTACAAAAGGACTACTAGGTCACATTTCTAGAGACTTACTTGCGGAAATATCTCTATCTGAGACTTGTCTCCACCCCTTAAGTGCTGACCTCACAAAAAATAACGTTAAATCTGTATTCGATCTTTTGTCAAACAACCCCATCTAGTCCTCCACAAAAGTTTGTTTTAGAACCTTTACTGTCCAAATCCAGTATAGACATATTTGCAAGATAATGTATTTGTTGCCGCATACGGTGTAGGACATATTCTACTTAGCAAGATAGCATCACAATAGAATAAAAACTCAATAATTGGGCAACATTCCGCAACAATTGTATATGAATTGTAAATCAAAAGGCTATGATATATCCAATAATTGTCACATAAGAGAATATAGTAAACCATTCTCATAACCATATAACATGAAATGGGAAATCATTCATTTCAGACAAACAAAGTTGTGAACTTCAGAAAATCTTCACATTATATTGCCACTTAGTTCAAATTGGGAACATTCCAGTGGCTAAAACATACTGAATGTTTAAAACAAAATATCAAGTACCAAAAGTTCCACATGTTATTATCTCAAAACACTAAAATTCCAATTCAAAAACCTCAACAAATTTTCATTTCACCTTATGGAATATCCCAAGGTTTGGGTTCAGGAAGTGCCACAACCATACCTTGAAGCTCCTTGGAAAGAACCACCTGACATCCAAGCCTAGAGTGCTTGTTCAAAACCCTAGCTCTAGAATTCCTCTTCAAAACATACTTCTCATCATACGAAGCTGGTGGAAGCTTCTCGAGCCATTCCTGAGCAATGTGTACCTCACATTCAGCTGAACAAGCATCGATATCTTCAAGCCGATGTGAATCCGGGTCAATTAACCCCTGATTCGTTAGGGCTTTGAGCAGTGTTTGACCCGAAAGTCCGATAACCTCGCGCTTGTGTCCCTCTGGATCGATGGCGGAGAGCTTGACGATCCGGTCAGCTACCTTGGCAGAAGCCGACGGCGACGACGATGAAGCAGAAGATCGAGTGATTGAGGATCTGAAGGAGGATGAAAGAGAAGGGTTTCGACCAATTCGGCAAGCAAATCTCTGTAGATTAGCGATCGCCATTTTTGAAGAAAAATTGGAGAATAGGGGATTTGTGAACACTACCGGCTATTTGGGTGGGTGTTGGACCATCCATTGATGGTTCGGGTGGGTTGAGCTAGTTGGGAATTTACGTGATGAATTTAGTCAAGGTCAATAATTTCAAACAAGATTAAGTTTAATTGAAAAAAGATATTAATATTGTTGTTGTTAAGCATAACCAAAAATCAGGCAAATCTAAGATAAAATAAAGTTGAGATCTGATATCAACGTGATGTAATAAGTTTATATATTGAGTATTACGAAATAAATTTATAGATTGAGCATTAAACAAGGATAGATGTTTTAGGAAATTGAAGTAATAGCAAATTGTGTAGTGTGAGACTATCACACAATGTAAGCACGCGGATACGCATGAAGCTGGGGATGAACAATGAGTTTGGGCATCAAATTTGAAGGTTAACAGCATGTGCTTCGTATAAACATGATCAATTAAACAGTGACTTAATCTCTAGTTGTTTGTGATTCTTAATTTTTAGAGAAAGTTGGTAAATTTAAATTTGAATGACGTGTATCAATTGGGAATGTTATCTAGATAAGACTAGCATGTTTTAGCGTGTGCTGGAGTATTGTGATCTTGGGTGGTGGTGGGGGGAGGGGGGCGATAGGGCGTAGTCTAAGGATGTTATATTGCCTTGTGAGCTATATCAGAAAGGGTTGACCCCATAACAATGTGCATAATTAGCCATTTAAGATTTACTTAATATGCATGCTTGCATTGGACATAAATTGTTACATATGACGTCAAATTAGATATATCTGTTATTTATTCAATTTAGTACAAGTTTGTGTGGATACTTATACAAACTCAAAATGAATAGGCATAAATGTCATGTGAAACCAAATTGAAAGACACGTTATATATTATGTCTTTTTACTTTCTATCAATATATAAATATATTGTCACGGATGAGATTTCTTTTTCCTTAATCAAAGGTCTCATATCTAAGCCTTAATTTAAAATAATCTTTGTTAAAGAGAGGTTTCCCCTCAAACAGGGTCATAAGACAGCGCGAATTTGAATATGAATAAAACTTTAATTCAGATACTAGACACTAGATGAAATTCCAAAATGATTCTGAATAAAAATTACTAATTTTAGCTCGAATGAAATGTTTTAAGGGCATATATGTCATGTATGTTTGTAATCAATGGTTCTAATATTTTTTATTATATCGTTAGATTCAATCAAATAAGTTCACATAAATTAAAATGGAGAAAATATTACATTAATAATAATAAATTCAGTAAAATTCTATAAAATAAGATTTGAAAAAGATCAAAACATACACAACTTTTATTATTATCTTTACAAATCAGAGAGATTATTTTCAAAAAACGGAGAAAACACTTACAACATGAATGCTTTTGACTCCAACCCCCACCTACTTCATGTATGTGATTATTTTTACACATTTATGTAGCCTACATTGTTCATAAATCAGCCTTTGGAGATAGTGCAATGCAACATGCTAAATAATATTGCTATACTAGAAATATCAAAATTAGTCGATAAAAACATGATTAATTTTATATTTTTTTTAATCTTAAATTAAAAATATCTAATAAAAATATTTTATCGGGTGTTCATATAAATTGAGATTTCTATCAAGTTTAAAAGGTTGCTGATGCATCAAATATTTTTTTGTCTTTTTGCTTAATACAAGTTCATAACTAGCCCTTTAAATTGAAAATATATTTTATCACTGCTCAAATCAAGTCATATTTCAATTGAACATCACAACCAACAACTCTATCAACAGAAATTTTCGATTCAAATTTTACTTTTTAATGTATTTTTTCACTCACATATTAAGTAATTAAATTGCTCATATAAAATATATCTTTCTCTTAATTATACATACTCAGCTTGATAAGTCGTTAAATTTCAAATATATTTTATTTAAAATAAATACACATAATTATAAAAAATAATATATTTTTATATAATCATTTTATATTTTTTTTTAATGCCAAATTTTATGTGGGGTATAGGTGCAACAAAATAACATGATAAGCATCATTCCAGCTTTACAATTCCCCACCCCTCACATGCCCTTCATTTAAATTTTGTGCTGCGCCGCTGCAACATTTTTCAGCACTCCCAAACCGGATTCTCACGTTCACGATCAAAATTAAATTATTTGATTCATAAAATTGAAATCATGCTATATAAAGTTAGATATTAAAAATAATATTTTAAATCTTTTAAATTTAATATATACTTGTAATAAATATGAACTAAATATGAATTTGTATATTATAAAATAAATTATTTGATTCTTGAAATTTGAATTGTGCTATATAAATTTAGACATTATAAATAATATTCGTAACTTTTTTGTTTTAAGTCGGATATTTGTATTGAATATGCCTAAATATGAACTTGTGTATTATAAAATTAAATTGTAATTATTGAAATTTGAATTGTGCTATATAAATTCAGACATTGGAAATAATATTCTATTTTTTTTAATTTAACGGCAAATATTTGTGATGAATATGAACTATATATGAACTTGTGTATAATAAAATTAAATTTTGAATGTGACATTTTTACCCTTTTTTTTATTACAAGGGGAACCTGCAGTTACTATCCTTTGGATACGCACAGGGTAAACTCTCACTTTTATGCAATAGCTCGTAAACCATTAGGAAAGACAACTCGCACTAGATAAGTCCGATGTGACGGCAAACCCTTTACTTTTGCTAACAAGAAATGTCAAAATTAAAACCTCAGACAAGGAAGTCCCAAGCCCAAATTATTGAGCCACCCCGAGGAGTATTTTTGACCGTTTTTCATTGTCAAGAATTCAAATCAAGACTGTAGTTGAGAATAAAGATATTCTAATCATCTCAAATTCTTGATATTATCCAAAATTAACTTTTGGATAAAATTTTATTTTCAATTAAAAAATTTTAAGTTCTCTTAAATTACAATAAATAAATAAATATGATTTTATATTTTTATAATTTCATGAAAATAAATTGAGAGATGAGAAAGTGGACAAATTATTCAACTTAGATCCAAAGAATTTAGTGAATGAGTGTAGCTATCTATCAATTCACAAAATATTATTATAAGTACTTTTATATTAAGAATTAAGTGACAGATCATCAAATTTACTCCAGCCTGGAAAAAAATAAAACAGAAAAACAATACTACTTTATTGGATTTGACAAATTAAAAAAAGATATTAGGTAATTGTCTTCCATAATGACAAGAATGTCTCTTGCAAGTTTTAATTTTGTTATTTTGTTGTTTGATTAATGAACTCAGACTCCACTTGTGGAATTTTACTGGGTATGTTGTATATGTTGTTTGATAAATGAAAGTACCATATTAGGAGAAATTGATGCGAAAAGGAACTATATATTTAATTTCTTTTTTTTTAACTATTATAAAAAGAATTATGCTTGATAAATTTTAATGTTCATTATTTAATTTTACTCTTGGGAAAGTTTGGTGGTAAATATATAAATATTTTTGAAATAAAATTTTTAATATTATTGTATCTTTTGTTTAGTTATTAATTCTCGAATAATAGAATTAGTGATCAATATCGGAATAAATTAGTTTTGCCGAATGGTGAAATAATAATATCAGAATTATTTGTCATTGAATAAAATAATGAAAAATGATACAAATACTCTTGATCTCTCAAATTCTTTTTTCTGCCAATAAAGTGAACGGTATATTTTGTAAAATTATGTGATCTATGTTATTTTTAATACAACAAATCGAATACTCAAGAAGAAATAATATTTAGATAGCTAATCTTAGCATACTTTGTATTCAAATCAAACGATTTCATAGTGATGCCTCATTATAAGAATGACATGTTTAAAATAATAAATTCACATGATATTTTTAATATTCATTTTTAAAGATTATAATATCAAAAAATATATTTTTAAAATATTATGTCTAATCAAATTAAATCACATCACGCAAAATAGAAGAAGTAATTATGTGATATCTTTGCCTCTAAGAGAATGAGAGGAATAAATTCAAATAAGAATGTATACAAATTTTATTAAACAAGTTTTAGGACCATTTATTAGTTATTATGATATGATATGATTTGATTTTGGACCAATGATTTTATTTAATTATGCATGCACATTAGAAATTTTATTGCACAACAACTGCAACACTTTATTATACAAATTATCTAGATTACTTTTCTCTATTTTAATTTTTTAAAAATAAAATTTATTTTTGCAAAATCATTTGTTTTTTGTTATTTTTCTTTTTATTCACTTTTTTCGAAGTAACAACAACAATAATATATCCAGTAAAATCTCATATGTGGGGTCTGGAAAGGATAAATTGTACGAAACCTTGTTGCTACCTCATAGAAGTAGAGAGGCTGAGCAAAAATGTTAAATTTTCCCTTAAATTTTCTTCTATTTTCATCACCTTGTTCATGCACATATTTCACTCTTTATTGCTTTATGATTCATTGTAACACCATTTTCTCGATAAATATTTATTCATATAACATAATTTTTATTAATTATAATTTAAGTAACAATTATGTACATTCAAATACTGCATTAATCATGCTATTATAAGGGGAGATGCTCTTTCTAATTTTTAAATTTTCGATATTTGTAATCATTATTAAATATACATTTTACTTTTCAATTATTTTTTAAAAAATTACGAATAAAAGTGAAATTTTACTCAAAAATCAGAAGACTAGTAAAATTACTCAACATTCATTTTAAAGTATCAAATTTTATGAACAAACAATGTTTAAAATTTTATTCTCAAAATTATGTGTCAAATGCTTATTAATTTTAATTTAATACTTCCTCCATCTCAAAATAATTGAATTTGTGAAGCGACACACACATATTAAGAAAAATATTCAAAGACAAAATTTACATAATACTTTCCACTATTGTCCTTTGTAAAATCATAAATACGTAGTATAATTTATATCCTAGAAAATATAAAAGTTCAATAAATAAAAGGGCAAATACAGAAAAAGTTTAAGACAGTTACCTTGAAGTTCGAACAATTCAAATATTTTAAACCTTAAAAAAAGACTCAAAAATTCAAGTAATATGAGACGGAGACTCAAAAATTCAAGTAGTATGAGACGGAGACTCAAAAATTTAAGTAATATGAGACGGAGGAAGTGATAAGTATTTGATATAAATTATTTTTCAAAATTATATTTTGTTCTTATCCACGCGCCGTTTGAAGTCAGTATTTTCCTTGTGTCATTTTCGGCTTTCGTACTTATCGTTCAATTTTCATGCATATCACCTTCCATATCTTATTGGGTCTCACTAACCAAAAGACTTATCTCGATCGGTTCGATTTTAAAATGAGAAATTGTTCATAAATAATTATTAATAAATATTTTAATTATTATTTTATTTCTTATAACTATTTTTTATTTGTACAACTTGCGGTCAATAAAAACAGGATAAATTGTTTGACACATTAATATACGAAGCTATTTGTATAATTTACCATCAATTTATAAATTCTTGAGCGTTAATAGCCATTCTCATTAAACTGTCGTAAAGAATTGTAATTGAGTTAAATTATAGTTATATAAAGTAATTAACTAGTAAATGTTTACTTAATTGTATTATTTTATTTTAAAAAAATTATTAGTTATCAATTTTCTATCGAATTATTAAGTTATTGATTATTGATTTAACTATTAAAATTTTCTACACATAAAAAATAATTGAAAATCAATTTAAAATGACATAACGACCTAAATAAATCATATACATGAGTTGACAAATCGCATCTTACAAAAACCTAAATGAATCATACAAATGAATTGACAAATCGCATCTTATAAAAAAATAAATAATGATATTTTATACTATAATCAAAAGTTTGAAACAATTATTAAAAATGAAAAAGTATGAAGAACCAAACTCTAAGTTAAGATACTTTTTTCAACGTTTTAACTCAACTTCACACTAGATAAATCCCTTATTATGAATTTTTTTTATTTTCATAATTCAATTTCGAAACCTTGAACATTATGTTTTTTTTTGAGTGCCTAGCCAACGTTCGATATCCATATAAAAATCTCTAATTCAACTTGAATTAACATATCACAAAATATACGACACATCCAATAAAACTTTTTTTATTACCAAATTTTTAAAAATCAAACTCTTAGCTTCTATTAAAAACGAAAAAATCTCGAACCTTCTCATTGCAACTCGAAATTATGACTTTTTTATTTTTACCTAGTATTTGATATTTATATTGAAGTCTGACTATTTCGAATTCATGTCATGTAGGGATTTGCTCGGAGAGAAACACTTTCTACCCATGATTCAAATTCGAAATCTTTAATTAAGGAAAGAATAATTTCATTGACTGTACGACATCCGATGGTCGAAATTATGATTCCTACTCATCCATATTGAGTAGACACTCTTGCTGATTGTACTAGTAGGTCCAATGCACTTTCACCACATGGGATTCCTCCATTTTGGTGGGACCCACAGTGTCCACCAATAATTCATAATCTTTTCCTAATCCTTTCTGTACTCTTGCTGGCAGAACTTGCCAACAAACAACAACATGCCCAGTGTTTCAAAAGGCTTCCGCTCATTGCAGGGTGAGGAGGGGTCAGATGTACGCAGCCTAATTCCTATGTTTAAAAATATAAAACGCCTGTTTCCAGATGACCCATGAGAAGCGTCAAAAGCTGGATTGACTAACTGCTACTTCACCAATGAAAAAAGCGCAAATAGTTTAAAGAGTCATTTTGCTTTATTCCATCATACTCCAAGGCTAAAAAATAGTCAATCTTTGGCTCCATCCGA
The DNA here is from genome assembly GCA_025774065.1 of Solanum ossicruentum. NCBI lineage: Eukaryota > Viridiplantae > Streptophyta > Magnoliopsida > Solanales > Solanaceae > Solanum > Solanum ossicruentum. The sequence goes on along the minus strand of JAOTQR010000092.1, from coordinate 1,681,307 downwards.
GATTGATGGGAAAGCTGGCAGAACTTGCCAACATTTACTCAATTTCTTACTTGTTCATATTAATTTATTACCATTAAAATTAAATAATTTACTATAGTAAAAAATATATATTACTTGATTATGCTTAAATAACAATTTTATTAGCAAGCAAATACTTATCAAAGAAAAAAAAAGAATTGAATTCGATTTTATCTCTTATTTTTTTATTATGATGATCATATATGAAACTTGATGTCAGCTTAGCATCGAAAGAATCAAAAAAATATGTGATGATTTTTTCTTGAAAATCCACAAAGAAAAATTCATATTATAGTTGATTTACATCTAGACTAATAGGAGAAGAATGATGAGCAATGACACAAAATACATAGCGTGATAAAATCACATATTTATTAGTAGAAATTTCACGAAAACATTATATAACAATAATAACTATCTAGTCGGAGCTGAGAGGAGTAAAATGTAAGCAAACCTTATCATTATCTCACGAAGATAGAGAGACTACTTCGGGAAGACTCTCATCTAAAAAGTATCACGTCTCAAGAAGTAGAAGATACAACAACAACATACCCAGTGGAATCCCACAAATGGGGTATGAGGAGAGTTAAATGTACGCAGACTTTACCTCACAGAAGTATAGAGACTGCTTCTTGGAAAAGTAGAATATACTAGATATGTAAAAAAGAAAATCGACTAAAGTGGAAAGTCAATAATAATATAGAAATATAATAATAGTAACAAATATAAGTCAGATAATACCGACAAAAGATTTGATGGAGACATTATATGTATATATGTTTTTAAAAAATATCCGGAAACAGTCAATCTATGTTTTAAACATAGGGGTCAGGCTCCGTATATTCGACTCTCCCTTATCCCGCAATGGATGGGAGTCTTTGAGGCAATAGGATAATGTTGTTGTTGTTGTTTTTAAAAAATATATTTTTTTTTTAACCTATGATTTTACTTGTAGCTTCAATGCACTTCACCACATGGGAAAATACCTTTTGTGGGATCCACAAATGACCACCAATAATTGATAATTCCTCCTAATCCTCTCTGTACTCCTGCTGGCAACACTTGCCTCTAAGCTTCTTCTTGTTCTTCATGTTCATATTCTCCTCCACCATCATATTTTTTTTTCCTAAAAAGAAAAATCTCACTTTTTAAAACCCCAATATCATAAATTTCTCAAAACCCCAAATCTTGTTTTTCCCTCTTCTTATGCTCTAACCAAAAAAAAAACTTTTTTTTTTGGTATAAACACCAAGATGGTGTTTCTTGGAAATTCCTTTGTGATATTTACATTTGTTTTGTGTTCTATATGGGTAGTATTTACATCAGCAGATTCATCTATATATGAAGTTCTTAAGTCTCATGGTTTGCCAATGGGATTACTCCCAAAGGGTGTGAGGAATTTCACTTTAGATAATTCTGGGAATTTTGTGGTGCATTTAGATCAACCTTGTAATGCAAAATTTGAGAAAAAAGAGAATGAATTGCACTATGAAAGGAATGTTTCAGGGACTTTGAGTTATGGTCAGATTGATTTAATTTCTGGGATTTCTGCTAAAGATTTGTTTTTGTGGTTTCAAGTCAAGAAAATCTATGTCTCATCTCCAAGTTCTGGGGTGATTTATTTTGATGTTGGGGTTGTTTCTAAGCAGTTTTCATTGTCTTCATTTGATAATCCAAAGGAATGTACTGCTGTTCAGGTTACAGATCTTGAAGATGCCAGAAAGCAGGACTCTAAGGTCTTGTTTTCTTCATGATTGATTTGTTTCTTTTTAATCTTGTGTATATTGGAAATCTTATTGTTGTTGTGAATGAATCAGTATTTGTATACATTAAGCCCGACTAATCTGGATTCATGCCCACTTACTCCTTATTGGGAGTTATCTAAGTTTAACTATTTGCCTCTCAAGATTCCATTACTTGATAGGGAGGGACAAATTTTGTGCTATTTGACTGCTGTCTAGAGATGCTATGAACTTATGTGTCAACATTTTTGTTTGGTTGGTTATTATTCATTCCATGTTGGGATTCTCAAATTCGTCGATATGAGAAGAGAATTGTTGTGTGAATGAATCAATATCTATACATTAAGCTCGGCTAATCTGGATTTGTGCCTACGTAGAGCTTATTAGGAGCTTCGTAGTTGACTATTTGCTTCTCAAGATTCTATGACAAATAGGGGGGGACAAATTATTGAGTGTGTAGTCAACTTCTTGGCTACAAGATTTGAACTTTAGTCCTTGATAGCTGAAATTTTCCACAAGTTTTGCAGGCTGAATGTTGAAAGATTGTAAATTTTTTTGTGGTGCTTCTTTGTTGCTATCAGCATTATGAATAATGTGCTAGAAGTAGTACAAAATTATGTCTTTTTCGAGTTGTTCCAGTGTTTCTTAACAGTACTTTTCTTGCTAACACCAACTAGTTTTGGAATTTGAATCGTAACTGATCGATTGTTCTTGTTATATGTGATCAGAGTCTATCCAGGAAGGTTCGATACAAGCTTGATCGGGGGAGCATTGGCCATGACGTTTTGTAGAATATTGCAGTTCAAACTTTGGTTGCAGAGTTGCACATAGCTCAATCAAGTTCTTTGGATGGTCCATCATTCCTTCTATGTAAATTGTGCTATACTGGTTTGCCTTTTCTTGTCTAGTAAAGAGAATCGCGAATTCAGAATCTAGAGTCAGTGAAGTCAGAATCAAGAAAAGAGGTAAGCAAGAAAGATACTGATGCCAAATTGCTTTGGAGGTTTGGAGAGGGGTATAGGGAGGGATACAGGTTCATCTGCTCAAAAAAATGTGAAATTTCTCAGATAAGGTTTGTTTCTTTTTTGTTGGATTCATTAATGGACATAGTCATAATTATGGATTTTAAAGCAAATCTCACTTTTTTTCTTGTAGTTGGAGGCATAGAATATGAAATAATGAAATAAACTTGCCCTTTCCATTTCTTGTACCATTTCCTGTCATTGTACTTTGAATTTTGATAGTGATTTTGCTTTAAATAGGGGTTGACTACTAGTATGCATTAAATCATTCTTTAAGTTGGTGGAATTTAAAAGGAAATAAATCATACAAAATCTGATAATTTGGATTTTAATCAAAGAAAGGAAAAAGGTGTTCTGGTTTGTAATGCAGAAAGGGTGGTCCAAAATAACTACTTTTAACTTGATTCGGAGTTTTTAAGTAAATAAAGAAGTCTTTTTGAATTTTGTGATAGTAAACTGAAGGTTGAATGTATAGAATTGTCTTTTAGTCTTTGAAATAGGCTAAAAAAGAAAGTAAATTGAAGCATAGGGAGTAGGTTGTTTAGTTTTATACATTACCCCAATTCGCCTTGCACATACCTCGGCTATTTCAGTTAATAGCTTTTGCTAGTAGTACATGTTATTTGCAACAAAATTTGAAGTGATTGAAAATAAATTGAAATCACAAATAAAATATGAAGAAACACTATTTTATTGATAAATATTATGGATGCAAATCTATTAATCCCTTTGTTTTTTCTCTGAATTTCTCCGTGATTCGAATGCTATTAATAGCGTATTTCGCAAATAGAATAATATGAACCTCCTCGACATCTATTCGATCTCAATGAAAGGACTAAAGTATTTGACTCTCAAAGAGTTCAGCCACATCTTGATCTTTGTCAACATCTCAAAGGATTTATGGAAGATTTAATTTCGATGTCTACTCATGTATTAGTTGAGTTGTTCACTAAGATTCGAGCATATGTAAACGAATCTCATTCTAACTAAGGATTCTTATCGGTTCTGAATGATTCAAACTTGATTTCTTTGCAAGAGGACAAAACTTTCATGCTCTTCATTGTAACATGTGTATAATTGGTTATTTGGCATGAAAGGCTTTTTCATTGTATGTGTGGGATTTGCAAGTTAAAAAGAAAATTTGTCTTTTGTTGTTTAAAATTTGAAAGGGCTATGTTTTGCCAGAGTGGTTTTCCACTTCCATTAGTATCTTTCATTCTGTCAAAAGTAGTTATGACAACAATAAAGTAACCACCAACTTTTTTCCCATGCACATTTGGTCAGAGCATGCCATGCTTTATTTTTGGTTTAGTTGGAATGTCTAACGTTTGGGTCGAAGTTTGATTAAATTTAAATTTATATCGTGCTAACATTTTTTAATAAAGATTTAATAAAGATGACCTTATAGGTTTGAATCTCAGACCTCTAGTAAAGATGAGAACCAACTTCCTTTCGATTCATATTTGGCCATGGTCTGCCGTGCTTTGTTTGTTTATTATATAATGTCATCATCAACATTATTCCAATGTCTCAAAGGCTTCCGTCCATTGCGGGGTAAAGGGGGGTCGGATCTACGTAACCTGACCCCTATGTTTAAAAATATAGCGCGACTATTTTCGGATGACCCATGATGAGCGTCGAAAGTTGCATTGACTAATTGCTACTTCACCAATTGAAAGAAGCGCAGACAGTCTAAAGAGTCATTTTGCTTTATTCCATCATACTCCAAAGCCAAAAAATAGTGAATCTTTGGCTCCATCCGAGATTGATGGAAAAGTTTATTGTATAATGTGATGTCCAATATTTATGATGGGAATATCTTGGAAGTCTGACTAAATTTGAATTAGCATTATAAAAGTGTTTCTTAACAAAAATCTAAGAAAGACGATTTCATAAGGCTAACCCCAAATTATTTCTTGATCGAGGAAATTTCGTAAATAGATATAATTTAGAGATATTTACACTTTGCATATTTATAAAATGTAGTTACATTTTATGTATCACATAATCAACGAAATATATATATCAACTATGTACAGTTGTATCATCACATATTATATCAGCTAAAAATTGTGCCAAAGAATTATATCAATGTATATTATATTGATGATGATAGCTATATTTCTAAAATAGAGTAATTATAGTATTTTATAACTTATCAAAACTATAGTTTTTGTAAATCTATATATTTTATTTACTCTATGATTAGGATAACCCTTATAGACCCTATCTAAAGCACAATATCTTGATAATTGACTACAATATTATAATGGCTAACCCCAAATAATCCCTTGACCATATTGAAGCATATTTAATTATTAAAGTACATATTTTGAAAATCACTTTCAAAGTAACCTTCAACATTTTTTTTTTAAAAAAAAGGGGGGGGGGGGTTGATTTTATTTTTTAAAAATTAGTAGGTAAAATTATTTCGCATTTGTTTTGGTAGGACATAGTAGCTGATTAAAAAAAAAAAAAGAAATAGCCCAGCGTTCAAAAATATCCTACGTTTACTCTGATATCAAAATAAATAAAATAAAATTACACCCTAAGAAAATATATAGCTTATCATGATTCAAATATTAATGACTGATTTCATAGCTCAAATGCATAGAGTATGAATTACATGAAGATAACTCCTATTTAATATTGCTATGAGACTTCCCTTCATATAATAATTGGGGGGGGGGGTTGGGGAGGCGGGGTTTGATTTTATTTTTAAAAAATTAGGAGGTAAAGTTATTTCGAACTTGTTTTGATGGGAGATAATAGCTAATTAAAAATAAGAAGTAGCTTAGTGTTCAAAGATATCCTACGTTTACTCGGTACCAGGAAAAAAAATTACACCCTAAGAAAATATATATTGATAGTTTATCATGATACAAATGTCAATGATTGATTTCACAGCTCAAATGCGTAGAGTATGAATTACACGAAGATAACTCCTATTTAATATTGTCGTGAGACTTCCCTCCATGTAATAATAATAGTATTTAATAAAATAATATAAATAAACATGCCAGATGGCCAGATATCATCATCATAATATATAAAAATAATAACCATATTAGAAATGGTCAAATTATTTAGTAGTAGTTGATATATAAATCATATGCAACATAGATCAATAAGGATTACGTTAGAATGATAATGACTATTTGCTCTATCATTGATTAAAGATTTTAGGTTTGAATATTAATATTTTAGTTAGAGAGTATTGTATTTCATAGTATATAATTTTTTGATATGAATTGGTTTTGAGCTGAATTCGAATTTAGTCGAATATTAAATTAGAAAATAAAAAATATGAAAATGAAAACAAAAATGAAATATTATAATGAAAAGGGAAAACTAATAAAAATGAATCGGGTGCAATTATTTATTAAAAATGGACCCAGTCCAAACTATGTATGTGCTTACCTCGCTTCCTCCTTTCTTATTTTGCACATCATGTCATCATAATATCAACACCACTATTTTGTGATACTCCATCAATATATGAAACATTATAGTGTCATAAAGGATTGAACTTAATTCTCTATTAGTATATTGATACCATATTGGTATCATATAAGATTAAACTCTTTTTTTTTTCTAAGAAGCGGATAAAAAATAATTAAGAGAAAATTCTTTATGTATCTCTGATGGTGTCTATATACTATAATGGTATTAAGTAGTTTCTTCCACTTTGTATCATTAGAGTATATATGTACTCTGATGGTATAATGTAATTTTATTGAATCAATTTCTCTTCCTTTTTGATACCATCAAAGTATATTATATACTTTCATGACATCAAACGCGTAATAATAATTAATTTTACTCTGATGAAAATCTATACGATAACACTGGTTAGAAATCGTCTTTGTTAATTTTTTTTTTTACTTAATATGTGATTGGTAATTGTGCAAAGTGAATTTTAATTTAATTGAATTTCACTATGGACACAGGATGTCCGTGTATACAATAAATTTTAAAGTGATGGAAAATAAATCGCAATCGCAAATAAAATATGAAGAAACGTAATTGTACAAATCTGTTACTCCTTTGATTCTTCTCTCATGATATTTCTTCATAATTCGAGGACCGTTAGTGGCGTATTTCTCGAATGTAGGATGATATATATTTGAGATGTCTTTTTAAGAGAATATAATACCCTTTATATAGGTGTGAATTAAGGTTTAAGGTAGAATAGCCTCCAAGAAACCCTAATTGAAATAGGACTCATGTTGTTGAGTCCTAAAAAAATTTGATATCTACAAATGTCCTGCTTCATGCTTCAAGGCTTGTCAGAGTGTGGACTTGCTTGAAGTACTCTTTCTTTCACCTTTGCGATTTTTTAGTTTTTGAAGATTTGATTTATGATAGAAGAGATGAAAGACAGATTTTGTCCCACTGGACGTGCCTGTTTGTTTACAACAAATTTTAAGGTGATGGAAAATAAATTGCAATCACAAATAAAATATGAAGAAACGTAATTTTATTCATAAGTAATGTGGGTACAAATCTGTTACTCCCTTGATTCTTGTCTCATGATATTTCTCCATGATTCTAGGGTTTAAGATAGAATAACCTCCAAGAAACCCTAATTGAAATAGAACTCATGTTGTTGAGTTCTACAAAATTTCAATGTCTACCGGCCGATAATATTATAGTGAAGGTCCATATCATTGTTTGCTGACTCTTGAGCATTTGTTGCGTGTTGGATCTTGGCTGGTTATTATCAATAATTTTTTTTCAAAATCAATAAATAATTAATAAAATTTAAAAAAGAAAGAAGAACCACTTGCTGTCCTTTTTGTTCTCGTCTGTGATGCTTCAAAGGAAATTCACTTTGCTTTTCTTTTGTTCTTTCCTTAATCTAACATATCTTTTTTTTCCTCCACATCTTGAAGATTAGGATTATGTCAATTTAATTATTCTAATAGTGGATCAGTTGAGGAATTTTAAAAAATTAGTTAGGGAATATTTGCAACATATTTTTAAAGTAATAATTGCAATAATAAATAAAATATGAAAAAATAAATTTTATTGATAAATATATGAGTACAAATCTATTATTGCCTTGATTCTTCTCTCATGAGATTTCTTCATGATTTGAGGGTCGTTAGTGGCGTCTTTCTTGGACATAGGACGATGATTTTGACCTCCTTAAGTTATCATATTTTGATTTCTCTATCTTTTCAAGGGAATATAATATCTTTTATATAGACATGAAGTAGGGTTTAGGGTAGTAGTCCCAAAGAAACCGTAACTGAAATAGGACTCTTTTTGTAGAGTACTACAAAATTTCAATGTCTACAGGGAAAAGAAGGAAAAAAATATGTTTGACCATATAAATTTGCAATTTGAATTTCCGAGAGAAGGAAATTTAAAAAGTCGAGGAACAAAGTAACCTCATCCAATGACCCCCTTTCTCTCCTTGAACACCTTGTTTGGATGGTTGTTACCTAGTTTATTATATTGTATTGTCAGTCTAAGTGCAATGTTTGTTTTGATTATTATTTAAATTCTATTATATCATATCGTTTAAATTTATCGTTGAGTAATGTCGAAAAGACCATTTTGTATAACGACTGATTTGTGTAATCGCGTCGTTATCTTAACATTTTCTTCTACTTATTATTAAATAATTTTATTTTATTATTTATCCTAATCTTTTGTAGTAACTTTATCCCGTACTCTATAATTTCTTGTACCTTTATCATCCAAATTATAGATATATGATATTATGTAACGATAAAAAATAATATAATCTTTTCAAGCATTATATTTATTAAAACAAATCAGTACAATACAATGCAATGCATAACAACTTTTGGGCCGGGTTTTAAGCTGCAATAGTTTGTTGGGCTTTATAGTTTATACGCAGGTCCGCTTTGTTTCATTTATGACTTATGTTAGCCACTTTGAGCAACCTAATTTAAAATGTATCTAATTTTTACAAATCGTTATAAATTATAGTCATTTTGAAGAAAAAAAAAAGTATAGTCAATTTCATGAAAATGTGTTTTTCCGTATCGAATATAAAATAAGGAAATGTTTGATGTGTCGTATTGTATAAACATAAGTCAATAACATGTTCAATAAAATTCTATAAAATGTATTTGTAGTCTCAAACATTTTATTTTTAAAAGACCCTCGACTTATTAGCATAAATAGTCGTAAGATAAAATTTAGTAAAGCCTTGCGCCTAGCTTGTTGACTAATTCTAGTATAACTTAAACACCGGATAAAATAATAAATATGATAAAGTTATCCTTCAAATTCTTATCCTATTATACTAAGTGCGCACAAGGAAAAATAGCTAAGACTAGACTCAGAATATGATTAAATTTTTAGTAACACACTCACATTTCACGAAGATTCTATCACCCTTGGCTTTTTTTTGAGTGAGCCAAGTAAGTGATAACACACACACACACACAAAATAGGTGTATAATGTCTTGTGACTATGTGTTTATTAAGTGGTGTTGTGAGAGTCCGTCTTAAAACGGATACTTTTCAAATATTAAAATTAGTGTAATAATATTTTACATGTGTAGAGAATGAGTATCGATGTTCCTATTAGGATATGTGAGAGGTTGGTTTTGGGAATTACATGGAGGGTAGAGGTAGACCAAAGAAATATTGGGGGGAGGGATCAAACAGGATATGACGAAATTTAATCTCACAGAGGACATGATCGTAGTAGAAAGAAGTGGAGGTTGAGCATTAGAGTAGCATGTTAATTGGTTGGTAGGATTAGGTAGATGTCTGGCCTTGGGGTATAGTAGGATAGCAAGAGTAGTCGTGTTTTATATTATGAGTTGTTATTATCTGTCGTATGTGTGTTAATTTTATCGTATTTACAAATTGTTATGTGTTTTTCATTATAAGTTGCCCTATCTATTCCCTTTCTTTTTTTTTCTGGTCATATCTAGTTTATTCAGCTTATAGATTTTTGAGACGAAGGTTTTCAAAAAATAACTTTTCTACTTCTATGAGGTCTACATACATTCTACTCTTTGCAGATCCCACTTGTGAGATTTTACTGAGTATGTTATTATTCTGTAATATTATTTTAAATTTGGAGTTAAGTGATGGATGACGGAGTTAAATTTGTTAATAATAGTTCACTTGTTTTGATATGTGATTTTAGAGATGATCTTTTTTGGTCTACAAGGTTCAGAAAGCATTCGTTTTCAAGCCATACTCGGTGTTATGACGTTATAGTGAATCCACTAATAAAATCATGTAAAACAAGCAAATACTTTTTTCGTTCACGTTTACTTGTTCACTGTGTTAATTATGCACTATCAAAGTTCATTAAATAAATTTAATTTGATTTTTTTTAAGTACTACTCCCAAGTTAGCCATCATTTGCATAATAAAAGTGACCAATTATAAGTTTTGCTTTAAAATGGAAGCAAAAAATATTCAGAGGATTTATTTTTATTCTTTTTTAAATTTTTTATTTTCTGTATATCACGTGATATCTTCTTCTGTACGTAGAAAATCAGCTGAAAAGGCCCAATACTATGAAAAAGCAAAATATTTCTGATTAAAAGGACAAAAAAGAGCAATTAATTACTGACTCTGTCATAAATACCCTACACCTTCACGCTAAAATTGCAACCCGGAGTGGCAGTTTCGACATTTTACCTAAAACTGAGGGTTAAATTGTTGCTATTGGTTCTTAGACTCTTCGTAAATGAATTTTAACAATTTTACTATATCACTTTATTGATATAATAATTAAATATCTTAAAGAATAATTATGTTAAAATAGGAACAAAGTTAAGTCATTGATTATTTTTTAATTTTCTAATTCAACAAATAGAAAAGCGTATTTAATTTTAATATAGCGGAGTAATAAAAATAGACGGAAGGTGAGAATTTAAGTAAAAAATGGAAGAGAAAACCTTGCTTTTTAAAATTTGTTTAACTATATGAGACGAAATCATATGAGATATAGTTGAAGTTTGGGTTGGATATATATTTTGAATTTTTAAATCGTATTTTTTCTCATAAACTATATATATAACCTTATCAAAATAAGCAATAGATCATAACAAAAGCATAACTGTGTTATTACAAAATTATTCTAAAAAGAAATACGTTATCTATTGATCGAACTCAAGTTCAATAAAATAATAAAAAGTTAAACATGAAGTGTGCTAGGTGCAATTTAATAAAATTGAATGTCATCAATATTATTAGAAACTATATCATTACGTTCATATTTTGTGATTAAAACATCAGTTCTTTAGATTTTAGCAAAAATTTATATAGTTATAAATTTGTGACTTTCTTCTGACAAACTTGTGAGTCAAAATCCTAAATTTTTCAAAAAACTTGATTTGAAAATTTCATATCACAATTTTATATTTTTCAAATATAAAAATTGATCGACAAGTTTATCTTATATAAAAGGAAAACTCCATCATTTTATATGTGCATAATTTTTTACAAGAATATCAAAAGAATGATAAAATATTAAGATATGATTACTAATGGTATTGACCAACAAATGACTCAATAAAGTTTTTACTAACTTTATGATAGTATAATATTTATGATGAAAATGCGACATAAAATGAGAAGGATGAAGTAAATTTTTTTACTAACTTTATGATAATATAACATTTATGATTAATTTTTACTTATTTGATAAGATTATATAAAGAATTGGAGAAATTTTATTTTTAGTAACAAATTTTGAAATTCTTTGTTATAAAAAGAAAAAAAAGAAATAAATTCCTGACTGCCATAAATACCCTCTATTTAATTCTCCTCACGCTAAAATTGCAGCTGAAAGTGGTACTTTCGAAAATATGCTTAAAAACTGAGGGTTAATTTGCAGCTGTTGGTACTCACTTTTGTTTTATTACTATCTCTGTAAAAGAACAGGTCGTTTTAATGGAAAAGGAAGAGAAAAACTTGCATTTTAGTCCCTCAAATGTTTATAAATTTCACTTTTCATCCTTTAAGATATCAATTTAAGAAAAACACAACTTTAATTATTTTGAATGTCCACTTTTTGTTCTTTACTTATGCCTTGATGCAAATTTAATGGAGGAAACTACTAAATTATGTAATTACCATGTGTTTTGTTAATTTTTTTGCTATGAAGTATTTTATGTGTATTATTGTATGGGTAAAAATCGATAAATATGAAGGCAAATTGCAGAAAAATATGAGAAGAAAGAATTAATGGGGTCTACATCCATTTAAATATTAAAAGAAGAAGATAAATTATATTTGTCGACAAATTGGTCAAGAAAGGGAGCTGCAAATTGCAATGTTTCTCTACCATCTTTTTTTTTTTCTCTGATTGGCCAAGAGAAAAAGATGGCCATCAACAAATTCCTATAAATAGAGAGTCTCAGCTCTCTTGTTTAATACACCAACAAATATAGAGAGTTAAGAAAAATATATTGAGTATTTTTTTGAAGTATACCGTATATTATTTAATAAAAATAATTTGTGAAGAAAAATAGAGTGTGAGCGATATTTTAGTAAGGTGAAAAATCAAAAGAGAGTATTTCTTTTGTGTGTGTAGAAGTCTTTGGGAGTATTGTACTCGTGCCTACACAGTGTAAAATTCCTTACTATAGTAATATTAATTGCTCCTCTTTGCCCATGGTTTTTCCCTTATTTAAAAGGGTTTCCACGCAAAATATTTGGTGTCATTATTTTCTCATTTTTCATATTATTGTGTCATATTTATTTTGTGTTAGTTCATTTTTCCCAACAAACTGGTATCAAAGCCGAGGTTCTGTCTGAGTATGCTCTGTGGTTGCAACATAGTCTGAACTTCTACATCAGAAAAGAATTACTTTAGTAAATAATTCTTTTGGGAAAATAATGAAAGTCAACACTAGTAGAATGGTCACTTTGAATGACACTAACTATGCCATTTGGAAGACAAAAATGGAAGATCTACTTTATATTAAGAATTTTTATCAACTAGCCTTTGTCACTAAAAAGCCTGAAAATAAAACAAATGAAGAGTGGAATCTGTTGCATAGGCAGGTCTGTGGATTTATTAAACAATGGGTTGATGATAATGTGTTGAATCATATTTTTGGGGAAACACATGCTCATACCGTATGGGAGCATTTTGAAAGTTTATATGCTCGGAAGACTGGGAACAATAAAATGTTCTTGATAAAGCAGATGTTAAGTTTAAATATATTGATGGTTCCCCGATGACAGATCACCAAAATAATTTTTGAGAAATCATGAACCAGTTGTCTCCTATGGGCATTAAATTTGATGAAGAAATTCAAGGCTTGCTTCTACTTGGTTCCCTACCAGTTTCTTGTAAAACATTTAGAATGTCATTATCGAATTCTGCTCCGGATGGTATGATCACTATACATTTTGCCAAGAGCAGTATGCTGAATGAAAAGATGAGAAGAAAATCTCAAGGTTCTTCTTCGTCAGATGTCCTAATGACAGGTTCTAGGCGGAGAAACAAAAATCGTGGTTCTAAATAGAGAACACAACAGGAGCAAATCTAGAGGCAAACTTAAAAATGTTGAGTGTTATTATTGTGGTATGAAAGGGCACACAAAGAAGTTTTGCCGAAAATTGAAAAAGGAGAACAGAGAAAAAGAAGAAAATAAAGAAGAAGGCAATGAAAATTGCCTTGCCACCATTGCCACCGAAGATCTTCTCACTGTTCTTGATGTTGATCTGATAAATATTTCTTATGATGAGTCAGGATGGGTTGTGGACACTGGTGCAGCATCTAATGTGACATTCAGGAAAGATTTTTTTCTCTGTCTATACTCCAGGTGACTTTGGAACCTTGCGTATGGGTAATGAGACTGTGTCTAAAGTGGTTGGTATTGGTACAATCTGTTTAGAAATTAGTGTTGGATCTAAACTAGTTCTAAACAATGTGAAGCATGCACCTGATATTCGTCTACATCTCATTTCTGTTTAGATATTAGATGATGAAGGATATGTTAGTACCAACGGTGGAGGAAAATAAAAACTCATTAAAGGTTCCTTGGATATGGCTTGTGGCGAAAAATATCATAGTTCATACTAGACTACGTCTTCTACTTGCGCCAATATGGTGAATGCAGTTGAGGACGATAAATCATCAACGTTATGGCACAAGAGACTTAGCCACATCAGTGAGAAATGACTCAATATTTTAGCCAAGAAGAAATTGTTGTGAGATTGCAAATGTGTTAAATTAAAAAGTGTGAGCACTGCCTGGCTGAAAAGCAAAATAGAGTTTCCTTTAAGTTTAACTCTTCTTCAAGAAAGACAGAGTTGCTTGAGTTGGTGCGCTCTGATTTATGTGGTCCAATAAAAACAAAGACTTTGGGTGGTGCCCTCTATTTTATCACTTTTATTGATGATTGCTCGAGAAAACTTTGGATTTATGTATTGAAGACTAAAGACCAAGTTCCAGGTGTCTTTAAGCAGTTTTAGGCTTGAGTTAAGAGAGAAACTGGAAAGAAACTGAAATATATTCGTACTGATAACGGTGGTGAATATTATGGACCATTTGACGAATATTGCAAGTATCAAGGTATTAAACACTAGAAGACTCCTCTGCTTAATGGTTTGGCAGAGAGGATGAATAGGACCTTGATAGAGATAGATGTTTTCTTTCTGAAGCAAAGTCAAACTCTTTTTGGGGGAAGTATTATTGACCGCTGTACATTTGATTAATCTATCTCCTATAGTGGCTTTGCAAGGTAATGTTCCAAACAAAGTTTGGAATGGCAAAGATGCTTTCTATGACCATTTGAGGGTGTTTGGTTGCAAAGTATTTGTACATGTGCCAAAAGATGAGAGGTCAAAGTTAGACACCAAGACAAGACAGTGCATCTTTGTTGGATATGACC